>JAJTUO010000068.1:0-181060 GCA_021399455.1 Flagelloscypha sp. PMI_526
CCTCGGTATTATTAGCCACTTACTCCGGTCTCCTTTGTTCAGAGAACTGCTGGTCAAAGCAGTATATCAACTCATATTTTCTGACGCCATCGTCACTGAACATCATTCGGACCGTTAACACTGGGAACTTTAACCGAATGAATCTCTCTTACCATCCCCACCGTCATTCTCGGGTTCTCGGATTCCAAAAATCAGCCCACCTCTTCCTTCTTTGGGCCCTAACTCGCCGACTGTTCCGACGATTTTGGAATTTCCAGATGAAGAGAGCCACATTAGAGCCCTCTCTTAACAGCGCCTCTCCACCCCTCCAGCCTCATTCGTTGGTATTTGAACCATCCGATCGTTGAAAAAGCAGATTTCTTTTCCTGCCCTGCTACGCGAAGTGGAGAAGGACATGAACTTGAAATCTGGACTCTGATTCAGCTCAATGCGCACGTCGTACGTTCCCCTTTTTTTTCTTAGTGACAAAACGAGTGAAAAACATCTCATGGATTTCTCAAATAGCTGCTCTGCTATGGATCCTATGTACTTTGGTGGCGACGACTGTTTATGGCGAATGTTCAAGTGCTGCGGTGCTGCATGTCGGTCTGGTAGTAGTCGTCAATTGGGAGGGACGGTTAAGATGGCAGTGTTAAACGTTGCCGATGAGGAGAAGGACAAATGTTTTGATTTGAGGGTGCTTGTCGAAATCACCCATCGAATCTCCTGTCTTTGTTATTTTCTTTGTTTCTCGGACGTGAATTATTTAAAAAATTATCATAAAGGCTGAATGAATGTAGCTCTGGATGAACCCTCTTGCCCTTTCGTTTCCTTTCGTGGGTGGCTTAGAACGTGATTTGGTTGAGGATGAAGTTGACCAAATGAAGGTGTTTCCACTTCGCTTCTGAACGGAATCGTTGTGCACTACGTCAGGAGTAAACTGTCTTCCGACCTGATCACCCGTGCCTGTGATCGTATAGGGAAAGAGACGAGAGGCGCCGAGTCAGAAAAGAAGAATGGATAGCAATTGAGACGAGACCAAGAGCAGTAAGTACAACAGTTTCAGTGATCTGGTATGATGCTTACTTCACAAAGGCCATGGATTTTACTGCTGTCAGAGGTGTACTCGGCTGGTAGTGCAAACGAATAGTGGAAACTATCACAATTGGACCATCTGGTTTGCTTCCAGACCATAAATCAAAGTCTTCCTGAAGAATTTTTTGACAGATATAGCCAACTTCCAAACTAACGACGTCAAGAATTCAACAGAACTAGGAGCCCGTTACAGTATAAGGGAATGTTTTCTTAATAAACGCTAGAACGCACCTTCAGAGTTACTAAACTAATACTTTCTATTTTTTTGGTATTGAGTACGCCGCTGATCAGAGCAGAGCGGCCATAGCAGGGAGAGCCTGTAGAAGACTCGAATGCGCATTCGGAAGTGATTGAGGGTGTCCAGCTCAGACTGCCAGCCGAAAAATATGTATTCACTGTTGGAGGAAAGGAGCGGGACCAGTGAGAGTAGGCGACAACGCAGTGGAATTCACGATTGCATGTTCCAAAGGAACGTCGTAATCGTGTAAGGAAAGAGTGTAAGTGCAAGTACGAGGGTATTTAAGGATAAGTAATATCCTAACTCCGATTATGTAGTCTTTCCGAGAATTGATTGCTTCTAGCATTCAAATGTTGTAGAGTAGAACTGTAACCCCGTTAGCTTGGACAACATGAACAGCGGGACGAGGTAATCTCGCGGGACTGACCGGCTGCGCCAGAGTTGGCGATGACTGAGCTCTCTTGTTATTGTAAGGTTTAAAGCTTATTTCATTGATAGCAAGACATTCTGTGCCATCCAAAGTGCTATTCAGCTAGGGGAACAAACGGCATGATGGCCAGACGAAAAGAAGAGCTTGTGGAAGTAAGGATCGTCGATCCGATTGTCCAAACGCTAACCAATCTAAGCCAATCCTTACAGTAATTTTCTGGTTTCATGCTTCGCAAACGAATGGGATTTCTTCTTTGGGAGATGTTCTTTATCGAATTCAAGATTTAGGATGCGGGGCTGAGGATCGTCTTCTCGAAAGATCGTGTGTTTCGTTTCCAATGACCATATGGTTCATTGTCATTTTGGTATCGACTCTCGACTGTTGTGGAATTTTTAGACACAAGAGTAAAGAAAGGAAACGGGAGTGCGATTGACCCACGCCTTTCTGATCCTTCACCTTCCCATCCTGATCAGCCGCTGGGCTGTCTAACGTCATATTCGAGTTTAAATTATGTAGTCACGCTCGAGTCACTTTAATGAAAGCTTGGTTTCGGACCACCACCTCTCGTCCGACTAGCCCGATGTTGTTCACGCTTACGGGCGGAGCAAGTTGATCAATACCTAAACCAGCATTCCTTGGATTTCAAGAGCACTCTCAGTTGCTCAATCGGGTCCTAATAGCCAATTCTGGTGTCACATTCTTGTCGTGGGCGGTGAACTCTAACCCTAAGGTTTATTCCGGAATGCATCGTTGCCGGTGTCATGATGATGTCCTTCGGACACTCATTTCACGGCATATCGTCAAACCCGCCAGGGAAATCGATGTATTTGAACGGTACCTTCCATTTAATATGACTCGTAAGGCTAATCTCGGTAGACTAGGTCGGCCGGACGAGCATGGTCATAACGACTAGGTTGGTACGCTGCCCACTCATGCTCATGAATTCACCTGGTTCTGATTTGCTAAGTTTTCGTAGATCTAATCAATTACTGCAGTCCATAGATCTTAGTAATAGCAGTGAGTTGTATATGAAGGTTGGCAGCGGATTATGCTGCAACGTTCGTACTCATACTCGAATCAAATAATTCTTTGTTCCTGGTGAGACGGACGATGCACATTCATTCTTGCCAAAGACTCATTCCCTTCGTTTCATGACCAAGGCAATCCCGGATCCAGTTGGGACTTGTCTGAAGCCTGAGAATTCTGTGATCTATACGGATGGCCAAATTCACGTCAAGGGTAAAGTTTCAATATATTTTTATTTCATCGGTTGCCCTTCATACCAGGTTGTCGAAATAGTAACGTTGTAACTTTCCAATCCGACGCGGACATAAGGTAGGGGCAAGCCAGTTACTGTAAAGGTGGACAGCCACCCATCAAATATCCTTATTCGGCAACTTTCCCATGGCCTCAATCAAATCCCTTCGTTCTCCTCCTCTTTACACTTTAGCACAAAAACGCTTCCTGAGATCTAAAGTAGTATATGTATAGTGTATGCATTTCCAGAATTAGATGAGTATATTAAGAAATGAGCGAGGAGAAGCAGATACAAAAATCCGCGCCAAGAGCCATATATTGACTTGAACCAGAGGGCTAGGGTCTGACAAAGGACCCATAGAAGGATCCATGCAGGTAAATTCCATGATAGGAGTGTTTGTGAACATATGTCTGCTGATTTCGTGGTGTTCTACGCCCGCTCGGCCTCTTTCAGTTCAAACTGGGCGAAAATCCAGGCGAGTGAAAGTTTCAATACAAGCTTGATGGCATATAACATCTATTAATTATGATTTGATCCAAAAAAAGAGCCTAAAGTTCGCGGATCGCAATTCAACAAGGGGATTTTGCGACCGTAGGCTCGCGACACCATTCGCATTAACCGGATTCGCGGACACGTCTAATTTCCAAATTACCACCTAATGAGTATAATGGAATGAAATTTTGATTTGATCCTGTGGTTTTACGGACACTTATGCTTGGAGTCTGACAGGCGAGCGTCTGCATGGGCGAGTCGCAAGGATTGGGGTCGCAGACTCATTCCAAATGTCATTTTAGTTGATTATGAGAAGGGTGCAATTGACGAAAGAGAACCTTTGGCCTACTGTTGGAATTGCATGCACTTATTTCAGCATCTGTTGTATGCATCTTGTATCTGCTTCTCCTCGCTCATTTCTTAATATACTCATCTAATTCTGGAAATGCATACACTATACATATACTACTTTAGATCTCAGGAAGCGTTTTTGTGCTAAAGTGTAAAGAGGAGGAGAACGAAGGGATTTGATTGAGGCCATGGGAAAGTTGCCGAATAAGGATATTTGATGGGTGGCTGTCCACCTTTACAGTAACTGGCTTGCCCCTACCTTACATAAGGATAAGACATTGTTCTTGCTCTTGAAACGTAGGGTTCCTGCGGTTATCCCTGTTTCTGAATGATCGTATAAATAGTATTTAGGCTTCAAGGCTTGCCACACTATGCTTGATAAGATCTCGCACGTTATCATTCCGCGGCGTAATATCGCAGAGAAATGGTTTAGGACGGCTTGCAAGACCGGATGTGTAGTCCCTTGGAGGAATAATCGGCTTGCCATTCATGTCATGAGTAGTGGTGATATTAAAGCATGCCAGTGTAGGAGCAACGAGAACCATAGTTGGTTTTCAGCAAGGAATCTTCCAAGGCAGATACGGCGACCCTGTAAAAAGTGCATCAGAGATATACGCGAGTTTAAGTCCGTAGAAAAATGATACCCAGCCGAATGCGATAGTATTTGGATCACGAGGCCCATTCTTGCCGTCGGGGTTCATAAAACGGTTAGGATTGAAGGACATGGGGTCGTCATACAACTCTTTGTCATGCGACTAAACAAAAAGATCAATCTGTGTACCGCAGACAATTCTGGAATTACGAACAATACCCCAATGGTTGGGAATCATAATCGTCCCTGTAAGTATGTTTAATGAACAAATTAGATAAAAAAATAATGTGTCAAACCTTTCGGAACGAAATAACCGTCATAGGTCTAGCGAAAAGTTTGAATGGAGCACATAAAGAGGGAACAAAAACAACAGCACGCACATCGTCTCGCATCAGTCTGTGGGGAACCCCCATTGGAATAACTACAGCAAGTTTAGGATAAAGCAATCAAAGAGGAAAATAGAATACCTTGCTCCCAGCGATAAGTCTCCTTGACTATGCAGCTGATGAAAGGAAGGGAGTCGCGGTCCGTGAAAGTCGGAAGGCGGCCACCAATTACACGATCCAGCTCCTCCTGTGCCGTTTTTTGGACATCAGGAGAATGAAGCATGGCAAGATAGAAAGTGAGGATCGAGGACAAAATTGTATCGGCACCAGCTTCAATAGCCCAATCAGCACACCTTGGCATGAGCTCGTTAACCGGACGTACTAGCATACATAACCGCAACATTGTCCTTAATAAGAGTTTCATTCTCTTCAATGTCAGGGTCCAATGCTTCCATCAGCATTTTGAAAAAGCTAGGGCGCGCATTTCCTTCAACGAACCGTTGTTTTGCCCAGGCAAATGGCTGGTTTCGAAGATCTTGGGCCAGTTCCCAGCCTTTACGAGCGACCGTCTTGAAGCCGGCACCGGGGAACCACTCGGGAACATACTTGAGGATGGGAATAACATCTACTAGATACGCCCCTGGTTGAGCGGCGGACACCATCGCGAGCTGCGCTTCTTCCGCGATACGGACAAATTCATCGTTTTCGACTGTGTCGTAACCAATCGCTGGAAAACATGTCAGACAAAGAGTAATTGTGGAAGGAAAACTCACCAATCTTCATAATTATTGCGCCAGTGGTTCTGAGATATATATAAGAAAGTAAGAAGCAATCGAATTTGAGCCATGTATACTCTCGGAGGTGTCTTTCGAAGTCCTTGGGGGTCTGAAGCAGCTTGCCTAGCAATTTTACGTTCGCATCCTAAAGCATGGTTCATGAGACAAAGTAAAAGGACAAGGAAAATCACTTACGAGCTGAATCCGCTTGTAGCTATCGGACGCTCTTGCACTAAAACCTTGTTCGAACAGTTTGCGGCTCTTTTTGTATTCCGCATCATAGGATTGGAACCCCATGTTGAAATTCCAGCCCATTCTGAATGCCCTTGAGAAACAGCTCTTTGCCAAACAGAAGAAAACTCACAGGTCTTTAATCATGGTCATCGCAGGCCTAAAATGTGTCACATTACATGGTGGCGGCAGAATGAGGACCCACCTATCGCTGTAAATCTCTTGACGTTTCTTGAGGAGGTCGTCGGCCACTTTCGCACTGTTTACGATACACATTTTCTGTCCTAGTACATTCAACATCATCAAGGGACCTGTAAGTTACGGATTCAATCGAGTGAGTAGACTAGGGGTATATCCAAAGGGGAGAAAAATCCTCGCCATGTACATCACCCATATCTTTGAATTTCCTCCACTCTTCCCCACCAGAAGGCATAGAAGCCATGTATCCTACCAGAGGTATGATGCTAGGCTTTGGCCCGGGAGGGTAAGGCAAGCCGAGTGGATTGCCCGACCGTTTGGAAAGGAGTCTTGAAGCAACAAGGATAGCAGCTATCAATACAATGATCTGTGCGGTAAGCACTGCGAAAGTCTGAGGAGCCATCTGTGCAAGCACTTCCATGGTGGGCGGAACCAAGATGGAGCCGCAGGACCTTAACAATCCCTTCAATAACGTAAAGGGATCAGCCCGGGGAATAGGCAGGCTTCTGATCTCCAATCCTCAGCAGTTTCCGCACAGTCGAAATTAAAGCCGATTGTGGCGGACCAATTATCCAAGTAGACCATCACCTCTCTCCGCCTAAAATCATACTTCTAATCAATGATTCTCTGACTTTCTCCACTTACATAAATGTAGTTGATAAGAAGCTTTTGCAATTCTTTGCTCAGACTTCTACAGATTCCTCTGGAACGCGTAACAGCAACATCAACAACAATATGCCTAATTGCTCGGGTTCCATTATCTTGAGGTGATCACCCTTCCCGGGGATCAGACACCGAAACGAACGAGACGAAGCTAATTTTGCCGGAAATGGGGAAAGAGTCACGTGAGGGCGCTTACGTCGCACTGCACTCACTCCCCACAACAGCACGCCCCGTCCGAGACAATTCATTTCCAATGAAATAAATTATACACTAGAGCCACGAAGAATGAAGTTAGTAGGACTCAGACGAGCTGTACAAGCGATTTTGTACAAAAAGTCGTAGTTTACAACGTTACAATAACGAACCTTTCTCAATGCTATGATGCCATTACTCAGACCTAAACGAGCACTAATCGGTGCTTTTATTGTAACCTAACAATTATTATATAGGGTCTGCTCGGTGAGAGCCCTGGACTCACATCCTCGCACTTCGACCTTTCATGCCTTAGGTTTGAGCGTCTACCAGAGGAACAACGATCAGAAGAATGCCGAGGTATCCATTTCTCACGAATATTGTAATCACGGCTTACGATTTTGTTAGGCTGAAGGGGACAGCGTGAAGTCGGCTGTCCTCTCTAGAGAGTGTTGCCCAGACCGCTTGATGGTTATGCATGTCAAGCGCGTGGTAGAAATCACGGCTACCGCTTGGGTGTGTTTTTCCTTTTTGAGAGTTCGAGATAAGGAACTGCTAGGTGTTGACAAGTCGCCCTTCGATTGCTCTGCATGAGTCAACTTGGGCGCTCTTAGAACCAAACTTGAACTTCACCGTCATGTCCTTACTCAGGCTGGTAGACGAGCTTCTCTCTGAGATGATTGAATTGGTGGCTTCGGATATTCGATCACTCAAAAGCCTCACATTGGTCAATCGCCAGCTCTGCATTATTGGTCGTGCAAAGTTGTTTGCCCAATTCTACCTGCACATTCGCTCGCGCACATTTCCCATGATGGGAGCATTCCGGCCAATCAAAGGTCGTGCCCCACCAGATTTAATCGCACTTTTGGATACCAGTCCGAAGTTGGCAAATCTCGTTCGTCGTGTGCGATTGAGCAAGAATTACCTCACAGACCATGACCCCAGGCTTCCCCATGCTCTCGAAAAACTAGTGAACATTCAGTACTTCGAAATTAGTTGGGGTCCTGGCCACGAATTTGCATGGACAGATATTCCACAGTCTATGCAGAATAGCCTGCTTACTTCCGTCTTTCCGCGTTTGACTAGTCTTGTCATGACTAGCTCGATCCTGAATCTTCCTTCCAACCTCCTCGACCATACCCCACTATTGTCCTTCTTCAGTTCCCCCAGCTATTTAGAGTCGTATTCTGAGCCAGTACTAAATCACCATTCTGCATCGGCACGGTTCCTTCCACCTCTCCAACACCTCTTCGCCGGGAGGCACTACTTCTCTACAAGCCCACCAAAAAGTCAGGGTTCAATCCTTACTCTCATTAAAGGGAGAGTTGACGAAAACGTTCATCTCACCTTTGAATATGCCGATTTACTCTCTTTGCAACTCCTTGATGATTGGCTGGGAAAGTGTGTGAGGCATCTAACCATCATGTATCTCGCAGGTATTTGCGTTTTCCCTAGCATTTTTCAAACTTTCATCATAATTTAGACACAATTATTCCGTTTGCCCGCCTCCCATGTCTTGAGACACTAGCCATCGAAATCAAATACCGAGCATATCAGGTTGACGATCCAAGTGCTCACGTACGAAGTCCTATTCCTTGGCTCCAAAGATCACTTCTAGGGCAGAGGGATCTCACACTCTCTAGACTAATCCTGGCGTTTAAATCTTTTCCAGTCGCTTTTAATGCCAGCCAGCGTACAAAGGCAATTTTTGGGGAATGCGATACGCTTCTTCACCAGGCGTGCCCAACATTCAAATCCTTTCATGCTACTTTTGATGTCGACAGAACTATGGTGCATGATCAGACTCTTAGCTTGTCAGATGTGAAGCTTGAACTTGGTGAGTTGTTGCCAGTGTGCTGCAGGAACAGTTCTATCACCGTTGAGGATCTTACCCCGGACGTATCACCTTGGTATAAGGCCCCGAAAAACTTGTGAATTAAAAATATCCAATGGAAATTGAAATTTGGGTTCTGCTTTGTGTTTGAAATATTGGGGATGATGGATAAAAATATGAGTCGTCAGAATTTGTAGGTAGTAGCATTCTTTCGAAAAATAAGATATCGTGAGTTAATGTTTTGCTATCCAGTGATCTCAACACTTGGAGTCTCGTAAAATTCTTTGGTAGTACAAGATAAAAGATCGTTAGACCATGAATCTCAACTTTCGTTTGCCGTCAATGGAATGAGCAAACCCCATTCCAATAACTATGAGGATCATTCCAGCACCCCTTTTTTGAAAAGGATTGCCGTTTATATTTTGATTAGTATATATTCGTGCCTCAGCTCATTGATTCCAGATTTTCGCAGTCTTGTGTGTCGCTCTGTCCGCATTCTCCTACCCAGAACTTGTATATTAGGCAAGGGTCATGGTCTCATTCAGTTAGCTTATCCAATGTCGAACTCACATATCCAACGTCAAATTATCTTATCACATGTCAGATTCATTAGTCCGATGTCGAACTCCTTTGTCTGGTATTGAACTCTCGAGAGACAGGAATGAGTAAATCGGCCACCTTATTCCTCCTGTGACCGCCTCGTGCCGAAGGTTAGCACCTACTCCCGTCTGAGACCGTTTTGAGTGTGCAAGCGGAGGAAAATGTTAGATTCTGTCCTAAATATTAGTCTACATCATCAGACCATCGAACAGCTCAATGACGACTCGAAACGGCGTTGTAAGCCTTAATCCGGTGCGTCAACTATCTATGCCTAGAAGCCAGCTCGTTCATTTCCAATAGCAAAAGCCTCTCTACTCCCGAGGTATTTCTCACAGCGGTGATCCAACACCTCATTCCCATTCTCTCAGTCTGACGAGTCCTACCGGAGAGGTTATTTTGGGATAGCCTGGTTTTTCCCGTCATCCTTCTCACGCCAATATTATGGCCACGCATTTGACCCGGCCTCATTGGCTGGGGCCGAGCATCCGACGCATACGAAAAACAAGGAGAACTACAACGGCATAGATTTTTTTCGGGGTACATAAAGGAATCTGCTGTTCTCTTCATTCGCAAATTCGAAGCGGCGATGTTTTCTCGACTTGTTTGCGTCTCTTCTTGTCTCGCCATTGCATTGGCTTCCAGTCGTCCCGTCGTGGATGTTGGTTATGCCCAATATCAAGCAGCCAACCTCACTGTGAGCTTGAATTCTCTCTCTTCCCTTTGCATTTATCTCAGAGCGATGATTAGGACAAGGAGTATTACACGTTTTCCAACATTCGCTACGCAGCAGCTCCTGTGGATAACCTGCGCTGGAAGGCGCCACAAATTCCTCCCACAAACCGTACCGGCATTATTCAAGCAACTCCTGACAACAATGTCATATGTCCCCAATCCACACCGGCATGGATTGTAAATTCTTCAGCCTTCCTTCAAGATTATCTTGGTCCATTTGCTATGCCTTTAGACCCAGGACCTTTGCTCCTTGACCCTTCTCAACCAACTCCTGAGCTCGACCCCCGCACAACTGAGGATTGTCTCTTCCTCGATGTATATGCACCAAAGCAGATTTTCGACAAGCATCAGCGTGCTCCTGTATTAGTTTGGATTCACGGTGGAGGATATTCCGCCGGCTCGAAGGATGATTTCTTTTTCACTCCCGAGGGCTTTTATAATGTGACAAAACCTGGCTTCGTTGCTGTGTCAATCAACTACAGACTTGGGGCTTGTCCGTCCTCCTCCTTTCTATTCCTCGCACAATGGACCTAACCTTGTCATTTTCAGTTGGATTTCTCGCAGGTTCTGCTGTGAAAAAACATGGCGTGGCGAATGCTGGTCTTCTTGACCAACGCTTTGCACTCGAGTGGGTACAAACCTATATTGCCAAGTTCGGTGGTGACCCGTCGAAAGTAACAATTATGGGAGAAAGCGCTGGCGGTGGGTCTGTTTTGCATCATGTCACAGTACGTCATGTCATTCTTTTTACTCTATGAGCTCTCATCTAAGTCAACAACCAAGGCTTACGGAGGTGCTCGACCCGCACCTTTTAGCCAGGCTATCTCTCAGTCCGCTGCTTGGTTGCCAACTGTCACTCCTGATATCCAGAACGCCAATGCCCAAGCATTCTTCACCTATCTGAATATTACTTCCCTTGATCAAGCTCGCAGAAAGTCGGCCGTTGACCTCATTCGAGCCAATCTCCTCGTCATTGGAAATGCTTTCCCTTACCCGTCATTCCCATTTGTGCCCGTACCTGACGACTCTTTTATCCCTGCTCCACCCGCTGAGCTGCTAGCATCTGGGAAGTATACTCATGGGCTCCGCGTTCTGACTGGACACAACTTTGATGAAGGTCTCATCTTCACGAATCCAGCTGCAAAGGACGACACTTCCTACCTCCAGTGGCTACATGACCTCTTCCCGTCAGGGACAAGCGATGCATTCAACGAACTGCTCGTTCAGTATCCGTCCACATTTGATGGTTCCCTTCCATATACATCGCAGATAACTCGCGCCGCTCTTACCATCGGTGACTTGACATTCAATGCCGTTGCAACTGCTCTGGCTTCAGCTAAACTCCATAAAGCCAGCTTCGCTTACATATTCGAGGCGTATCCTGCCATTCATGGCCAAGACGTCCTCTACACATATTACACACCGGATAGTCCCGCTGCAGACCTCATTGCGAATGTGACCATCGCCAGGGCACTACAGAAAGGAATCGCTAGCTTCATTTTGACTGGAACTCCTGATTTTGGGACCGGGCCGCTTGCTCCATATGGCGCAGAAGGAAAGGCTCTGCATCTTTCCAATAGTACCATTGTTAAGGGAGTAGATCCTGCACTGAACTCCCGCACAGCATGGTGGAATCAAGGTGGTTTGCTTGGAAAGTTTAAATAGATATCTGGTGTGCGGACTACCCTAGTCATTGAGGTACCAATAATACTATATCACCTTTAATGTTTTCAATTTTATCTTTTATTGAACACAATTGAAACCCATTCTAAGGAATAGAAGAGTGGGATTTATTTTCATGTCACATTCATTTCTTTCGGTCCACACAACCTTCAGCGCTGCAAGTCGGAGCTCATAGAAATGTTCCATAGCGCCCTCGCTGAAAGATCTGAGGAAGGGAACTTGGCACGTTCCATTTGAGAGAAACTGAGACTAGGCAGAAGAATGTGCCATCACTTGAGCCAGGGCTTGGGCAGGAGTCCACACAGTTGGTGGCCTGGCTGATGGCAGTTTCTGGTTCCCACGATCATGTTCATCCAACACCCACTCTTCCAACCCGACGTCACCTAGCATCCATCTTACCGCAACGACAACACGAACAGTATGTTGACCAAATTCGAAAAGTCTAACCATTGACTCTGACGGGAACGTTGTTGGACAGCATACCAGAATGTGTACCCAACCACGTACACTTACTCAGGACAAGAAAGAAGGACTGCAAGACTTTGTCTACGAATGCTCTTTTCTGCAGCGATCGCGTCATTTCTGTCCCCATGCATGCCACCACGGCTACCGTCAGAGCACTTTATTCGTCGGACCAACACCAGAAATTCTCGGGATGAGATGAGGTCAGTTGGGCATTTCGTTCTATAACCCAATATACTAATTTATTGTTTATTTCCACAGGGTTAATAGGGTGCGACCTGTACCGTCTTGTCCGTGTGAACGGCGGAATCCAAGCTCAGGATCCAGACTAAATCGTTGAGTACCCCCCGCTACCCCAAATGACTGTCTCAATTTTACTTACAAGAGTTAATCTAGTGAGCTCAGCGTCCCTTAATAACCAACGATTGCCCACTCCGAGGCATTGAGTACCCCCAACAAGCCGTCAACCTTTGGTCACCGGATCGTTTCGCTCTCAAGATGGGCTGTCTTCGTCGCTCTCCCTCTGAAATATGAAATGTCCGATTCCTCGCTACTCTCTTCTCTCCTCGCAATGGCTCTTCCCGTCTTTCCCGGAACGAACTTACGACACATTGCTGTCCTCGTACTTCTCCTAACACGAGTACTATCCCATGCGTGTACGCAGATAATGAGCAGCTAGAAGGCTAGAACATTGTATAGTATAGAAAATGGAGAAGAAATTTTGGTACGTCTTTGGTCAGAACAGGGAAAAGCAATGAACTCAACCAGCCTTCAGATTTCTTTTATTTTGTTTCTCACCGCCGGCCGTCACCTCGTCCTCATCACCCAAATAAGCGCTATACGGACAGAACGCCGGAGTTTCTGGCATGACTCCCAATCTCACCTGCCCGTGAAATGGGCTGCTTTCATTTTGCCAGGTGGTAGTTGAGGGTACTTAGAATTGATTGGCATTATGGGTGATACATCACGACTAGCGTACGCATTTTCATCTTTTGACTCAATCTTCATGAAATTGATGGCTCATTCTGTTTTCAGACCTAGCCCAACTCTTCACTGTCTCTCGCTTTGGTACTTTCTCCTCCGGTTTCTTCTTCTCGAGCTCAACGCCACCCCTACGATGACTCTTGGGGCATCCCGTCGTCCATGCTTTTTCGGTAACTGGATTCACGTCATCCTACGCAGCAGAACTTACTCTCTGCCGCACGCTATGGCTTATTCCTCAAAGTGGCTTAATCCTAAAGTCTAACCTACGAAGACGCATCTCCCGACAGATAGAACGAGCTCAACGGTGCAATAGGTCCCAGTCCCAAAAAAATCTACCTGCCTGCCTTCGTAGGATAGGCTGGGCATGCACGCATACCTTTCAGTACACCATGCGACCAAGCGTACGAGATGAATGCTTCATGTAGACAACTTCCCAAGTGACGTCAAATGGATGAAGTGACCAACTGCTGCGAGTGGAGATGTACCTGAGGAGCTGAGTTTCAGGAGATGAGAACTCATTTCTTCAGTACACTCTATGACTTTGATATCGCCCGTACATCCCACCTCTCCGTGGTCTTATCATTTATTTCGTGGGACACTTGACACGTACTTATAATTTCCTTTTTTCCTTTCTTTCCGACTCTTGTATCAAAAAAAAAACGACATGTCGATGAAAAGCAAACTGTTCATGATGGAACTACCTAATAATCATCCCAGTTTATTTACTTTACTATCTCTGTGCCCCGTACTCTATCCTGCCATCCACTTCGTATAGCTTATCGAGTTGGAGTAAAGACTACTATCCGATTGTTTGTACCTTAGTGGGCATACACGAGAACATCATAGACCTGCTCGACGAATTCCGCTCCGCCATAAGAAATATGTGCTTCAAATCAAAAGTTTAAGTTTTCTAAACTTCGTTGTTTGAATTGTAAGCATACCAGCTCCGTCGACGCTCACCCACCCAGGGTGCATAGTCCCTGTGTTTGGCCCAGCAGAAGCTCTTGCACTATACATTGGCTTGTTCTGGAGATCTTCGCCAACTCTTCATGTAATTTGTTCACGTCAGTTTCTGGAAGTCTCACAGAAATAAATCATTGACAGAACTTCTGGGTCTCCATTTTTTCCAATCCAAGCAGGCCTTTTTGAGTCAAAAAAAAAATGTGAGAACGGCGAGTCATGCATCGTCAAGTTTTGTTATGTATCATATGACTAAATGATCAGGCTTTGTGATTTTTTTCAAAAGTTTAGTTGGTTGAGGAAGCGTCACGAGGAAAAAAAAAATGGGCCGCATTCCAACGGAAATATTCTCCACTAGGACGCCGAAACTCCAGATGGCCGCTTTCCCAACACATTGGCAATGCCATTCGAATGGTTCTCCATCCGGCATCTTCCCTCAACTGTACTCCGGCTGCAGCGGCTGACGGAGTAAACTGATGAATTCTCGCCACTGATACCTTTACATCTAAACGCTTGTCGCACAGCACTTGATCAAGGCTGGGCCATTGGAAAGTGGGGGGAGGGTCTTCTCGGATCCATTCATGGACAACATGTAATTTGAGAATCTTGAGTGCAATGGAGGTGGAGATCAGAGATGCAATCTGGTCCATTGTCTCGTTCACATTTAACGAAGAGCCTTGTCCACCTAAAAATGCGATTTCGAGCTCTTTGAGATGGAGTAGGTTAGCCAAATCCATATTATCCATCCCGGGAATGAGACGCGATTGATACTCTAGTAGTCAGGTGTTGTAGTGATAAATGAATCTGTCCCGTGAGAGAGAAAACACGATACCTTTGTCCAAAGTAAATGCCAGATACTGAAGATTTTTGCCCAGGGAGACAATAGAATCGCTCCAAAGATTAGGATATTGAGTGTCCACCCACCCGAATAAGGAGAAATGCGTTAGTTCAGCTCGTAAACCACGGAGAGCGGGGATGGGGCTGAAGGACTCTCGGGGGTCTAGAAGTGCAGCGAGGCAGTATCCATGAAGTGTGAGCCTCCGAACAGGATGATGAGCCAAAGTTTGCGTGGCCATAGCTGGAAATGGCGAAGGAGGGCGGTCTTTTTCAGGCCACCGGTCTGTAGTTACCTGAGTGACTTCAAGAACCTCAAGGTGAGGACTCAGACGTAATAACTCAGGGTACGGCACCGAATGCAAATTTTCGATGTGTAGGTGAGACAGTCCAGGGAAGGTGCATTCGAACAGGACGGCTTGTAATTGGACTGGATAGCTGCTAAATCCGGGGATTTCTTCATCTCCTTCGATGCCCTGCATTCTAGCACCTTGAAGATGTAGAATCTTGACAGCGGGAAGATAACGAACGAGAGACACCAAATGCTGGATCCTTTCGTCGTCATCCCGGCAACGGGGACCGTCGAGTCTCCACATGATATCCACTTGCTGAATCCAACCCCGAATTTCAGGAGACGAAGCGAGAATATCCCGAAGTTCCGAGAGGCGCTTTAGGGATTGGGTAGGGAGAGAAGTGTGAGCCCAGAGTTTAGGTCTAGCGGCTGCAGCAAAGTGAGAACAAACAAGAGGTCCTGCAAGGAGAGGTATTCCCAGCAGGGGGATTCAAGTATTTTTGAGTAGAAGGAAAGTAGTCGTACACGTATGAGAGTACGTAGGAAGGAACATCCAAGATATTTCTTCCCGTCATGATGGGAAGAGAGAACCAGTTTGTGAGGGCAAACATGAGCGCCAATACCTCCTGGGTTCTGAGGGTTGGCGCGTTGTTCATAGGTTCGTTTGTCAGGAAAACATGTTACACGCTGATCACATGCGTGATATCTACCTCTACGAAGAAGCTTGATCATAACTTGAACTATGACTTGTGGCAAGACTAGGGACCTTTTCGGACCATGGTTCAGTTGTCCCATGTTTTCTCAGTTCCCGGATTTTATTTGCACATATTCTCGAGTCTAGAGCTTTGCCCAGCTCGGGTGGACTCTAAGTTCGTAATTCATTAAATTGTGCATACCCAAAGATCGAAATGGTCTCAAGAGAGGCTAGCCATGTTTGTTTCATGTGATATCCTGACAGAATAGAAGGAAACTTCCAGAGTTTTGATAAGGGTACATTACAGTTATTTCCTCGATACATACCGTATTGATCGTTGGTCCCATTATCTCTAGTGAGTGTACGCGAGAACATCATAGTTTCCCTCAATATCATCGGCTCCTCCGTAAGATACATTGGCTTTGAATCAAGCATGAGCATAGTGAGGTTGGTCACACCGTAAAGTAGAAATCGTACCAGTTCCACCAACTGCCACCCAACCAGGATGCGTCGTCCCAGTGTTAGGTCCAACGTTAGCCCTTGCACTGTACAATATATTCTTCTGGACATCCTCTCCAACACTTGTAGAGAACATGTCGTATCAGTAACTGGCTCGAGTGTGCTCGAAGTCTAATGAGGATGGACGTACGGGATTGGAGTGAATCCGTTCAAATTGCTGACTGCAAATGGACCTTGAGTGGTAATCCAGGTCACTGAGTTGCTGTTTCCGACAAGAATATCAAAGGAGCCCTCGAGGAACTGATAATGGTGGGCGTCAGGAAGGATTATTCAGCGATCAATTGGATGAAAAGAACTAACGAATTTTTCCGCGCCTTGATAGGGAATATGGAATATATTCTGTTTGTATTTTCCTGGATCTAAATCCAGGTGGGAGTGGTTGGATAAAAGGACGTGAGAAGAGAAGGGGACACAAACAAATCGCGGTGCCGTCCGGTTCATCGACGTGCGCACGACCGACATAGAGGGTTTCTCCAGAAACGTCAATTCCACCAACAATGGCATCTTGTGGCACAGGATCAGTGGGAATTTGTACAGTCACCTAAAACATCGGAGGGTTAAGTTTTTTCTGATGAAGGTAAGAAAACTAACCCATTTTATTGAACTATCAGGCGCATGAGGCAAGATGACGCTTGGGTCGTAGTTCCCAGGGGGAGGAGCGGCCTAGAAACGGAAATAATGTAAGCAGTTTGAAATAACCAGTGGTCATTTGCTACTCCCCTGTTTTCCCCACTGTGCTTTGCAAGCCTCTTCGAAAAAATTAAGCGGCATTGGCGGAGGATACGCTGTGGGATCTCCGAAAAGCGTCTGCATAGTAATTACCGTTTGTGGTGTGAATATCGTTGGAGACGTGAGTAAGCTAGAATGAAGGTCTGATGTAGTAGAAAGGCCAGCTGAACGTCGATCTTTAATCCCATTGTCTCCTTCAAATCCGGGAGGATCGAGACGATGAGGTTGAGAGGTTCCCCATGGATCTGGACTGACTTGATCCAAAGAGTCCACCAGATCAATGTCAAAGCTCAAGTTGGGAACAAGAGCATTAAGTTCTCCCTATCAAACAGTGAAGTGAGCGGAACTTGTTTGCTGCGAAGAAAGGTAGGAATATACCACCATCCATGCAAGACTGATGTCGGCAAGCTCGTGACGAGCCCATCCTCCTCCCACATCGGCATGGTCTCCTGAAAACCATACCTTGTGTAATCTTCAGCGTTTCTCCCCGACATACATGATGATTATCTTCGTACCTGCTTCAAAACTTGATTCGCTTTCAAACCACCTTCTGGAACTGTCCACAGCACAGGCAAGTAATCAGCCCTGCTTTCATGAAATGAGAGGGCATGAAGCCCCACTGAGACTTCGGATGGAAATGTGGTATCCTTGATATCTAAAGCATTGATTTTTTGAAAATTTACTGAACCAACGGTATCAAAGACTCCGATCGCCCTATAAGATGCAAGTGATCAGCAGTTTGCCGCAATTACAATTATGACCTCCCATGAGGACAACAACGCGTACTTGATAGTGGTATACCGAGTGTCGCTGGGAAGAGTGAACGTCTGGTTGTTGACGACTTGCATCCATATGTCAAAAAACTGCCCAATATTCTGCATGGACAACAGCCCAATTCGATTCTATCATGGCACAAGCAGCTGCTTCAGATATCAAAGTTTTCGGGCGAGAATATGACCATACAATTAGTTCCGACACTTTCCTGACTATATAAGCACCACGAGAGAACCTAGATTTGTATCGAATAAGCACGAGGTCCGAAAATAATGGGAAAGGAAAATCACCCAAAAAGAAAGATCTCGTCGCCACTATCATAGTTCTGGGAAATGAAGGCATAGGCATCGCGAATCTTCGAAGCTGTGAGGGGGTTTCGTGGTAAGAAAATGACCGAACGGGGTAACTCATTTACCAAAAGCTATCCCTAGTGAATCTGACGGTCTTAAGAATTCAGAGAGTACATATAACATGAGGATATTCATACTCAAGGGTGCGGTGCCAATATCCGACGGCTGGTCGAAGGCAGCTTCAGAACCCAAACCGGTTTGATAGAAGACAACTTGACGCTTATTGTTAAGCGAGCGACGTTTGAGAGAACGGGCTGAGCAGGTGTTATGAGTGTCTCGGAAATACGCGTGTCCAGAGAGACAAACCAAATCTCGAAATGTTTGTAGGATATGCATCAGTGGCTGGCTACTTGAGTCAAATGAAATGCAGGAGATAAAATGACGTACGAGCCGCTGGAAATGGGTATCAATGAATGATGGGAAGGACAATGAAGAAAGCAAACCGACCTTGCGGGCCAGTCGTAGCATCTCCTACTGTTGAGCCATTAGCTTATTTGCAGCCTTGGATACAGCAGAGCACACCTACTTTGTGAAGGGACGAGTCCGTTCATGCCATTGCCGTCACAGCAGACAATGATAAACTTGGAGTCGGTCATGGTTGAATGCAGAAATGGGTAGTACGAAAAACGGATCTGAACCCGCACAGTGTTTATAACCAGTCTCAGAATGTCCGGCGTTATCGCGTACCGGAATGAAGAACTTAGCAATTTAAGGCCAATAGAGTATGATAGAGACAAAAATGGAGTGCGGAAAGGCACTTTTTCAGACTTGCCATCAACGTTCCGAGTTTGAGCCCCGCATTCCCTGAGTAAAGACGTGGAAAAGAACATTGGAGAATCTGTCAGCGGACTTAGGGTGGCTCTCGAAAATGACCATGTTATGGCGGATCTGTTCTAGAAGTGACAACGATAAGAAAACAAAAGTACAAGAATCTCCAGGGGATGCGGCAGCTTTTCTAACAGACACCACAGTCAACTCTCATCGGCGAAAGGCTAACGAGGGAATCCGTCAAGGGATTAAGATTGATCAATGCTGCCTATCCAGTCCTAGAGTGACAAGGACAGTTGAAGTTCTAGCGGACTGGGAGTAAAGGTTAGAAGTGGACTGCGGCAGGGCGTAAATGGGTGCGTGGCAGTGACGGCCAAGTTCTCATGCCGCGAGCTTCATAAGAAGATTTTGTCGAGTGTGAAAAATCTGGGGAAAGTTTTTTGACTTGGAAGAATACCTCATGGGCTGTGGACATTACTCTGCTCGCTGGAAGAGAGTTGAGAACCAAAACAGGACGGTGCGACTGCAACTGTCAAAGGGCAGTGCGCTCTGATCCTTCCATCATGGCATTGGCCAACCTTCTAGAGAAATCCCTTTGGGATGATTCTTTTGATATCCGAACCTTGGAATCCTTGGCTTTGGGAAATCAGCGGTTCTCCTTTTTTTTGGCTGTGAGGAGTTATTTAACCAATTGTACTTGCCTTTTTCGCTTTTGCAATCAGTGCAGAGGGATGGGACCGCCGAAACATGCTGAAAATAATTAAACCCAGCGATTCCTCGAAGCCCATCCAACTTTGACGAATTTGATCGTCTGCATGGGGTCGGACGGGTTAAGCAAAGAACAGCATAACCCCGGGCTTCCCGCTGCGCTCGAGCAAATCATGGACATCCAATACTCAAAAACGGCTACTACGCAAGTTTCAATCTAAATTGGCCCGATTCTCCCTGCCCTATGTTCCAGATTGTGGTCACTGTCATCCTTCTGTGTATCAGGGGCCTTGTTATCTCTGCCTCAGTGCAGGACCTTCCTCCAAACTTCTTCGATTATGCTCCTCAGCTATTCCATCTTCGTCTATCTGATGATAGGGCATACCTCCGAGACTAGCTGGGTCGCTGGAATACTGTCGATCTGCTACCTCCGCGACCTGTTATCCAACTCTCTCTTGGGTAGGATCATTTTCCTGCAAGAGTGACTGGGCAGCTTATGGGAAGCAAAATTGGCCAATATCTGTATCTCACACATGTATATGTTGAATTTAGTGCATGCTGAGCCTTTCTCCAGGACCAACGTCGCTGTGTAAACAAGTGAACAACTTGGCTCAAGGTATTTTCATGATCATTCAAGTGTCAGATGCCGTTCTACTATTTGAACGCAAAGTTCTTGAGAGGTTGAGTATTGTCATTACGGTTAGACAACATGAAGTCTACAAAACGAATCTTGTACGGAGGACCAGTCCTTTAGCTACCTCTAGGAGTCCCGAGTTGGACTGAAAGACCAGATTCTCTACAAAGCTACTTCACCTGCACAGACTTCCTAGGTCAATTCATGCGTAGCCTACCCGACTTACGAAGGATTCATTCGCAGTTTTCGAAAGGGTCTCATGCTAGCTTGTCGTGCATTCCGATTCACTCACGGTACATGGACAAATGGGAGTCGGAAAGCTGACACGAAGAGAGCTTTTCGCTTTGAAAACGTGAAGCACGGGATACAAGGTTATCTCTCCATTGAGGATGCTACACCAAATCCACCCCCTTAGAATTAAGATCATCACCTCAGAATTCATGGCTGAATTAGAATCTACAGCGATATGATACTGGTCTTCTGCGTCCAGAATTCCGATGACGAGGGATCCGACCATGCATCAGAACACGGTAAATAATTCTAAATTGTTCCATTCATACATATCGAATTACGGATTTTACTCGTTGCGTCAACTTCCTTCCGAATGACATCAGCCTGCTCACTAGAATCTTCCGTTTATCCCTGCCCTCGCCTGTGTGAGGTCAGAGTCAGATCCATCTTTAAGGATTGGTAAGAAGGCAGCACGACTGTACATATATAGCAGCACATTTGGGCGAAAGAATGGAATAGGCTTGGCAGGAACCCACTAACGTGACACCATCCGTGCAAAGGATGAAGGAAAGGAGATCCACTTGATCCCGCAACTTGACTTTTACCACCATCGTGTTGACCCTCGGATTACCATGCTTCTCGCTTCAACGACTGACGCCCAATATGCCTGAGGGATTGTGTTAGTTATCTGCAACAACGATGTATTGGAGGAAACGCAGTACCTCGCACTGCTGTCGCACCATTGGTTTCCTGGTGCCAGCTCGGAGCCACGGTCTGCACTGCACCTATCCCAAAATGAGGGCAATCTAGGTCCCTCCCACAGTATGTGTTTTCTTTTCATCTTATATATATATTGTCGTGTCATCTCTATATCCTCTTAGACATAGTTCACCCTCCTGTCAGCCATTTTCCGGCCTCCCAATGACGGAAATATTTGACTTTCAATCTTCTCCGTTGCCGGGAGCGGCTACCCCTCCCCCACCTGCCTGGTTCTCGTCCTACCATCTATTTAGGGGTCCAAATTCGCAGGCTAGATGTCGACCACGCAATAGAATGCTACTACAGGGGTCTGATCGACGACCACGTACGTTCTGCCCTTTTCTTCCCTCACTTCGTTGCATGATATTCATTCCAGTATGCCCATATTTTGGTTTCTGTAGTTTGGACACTACGAGGACTCAAGAGTTTTTGATTTCCACGTCCACCGTTGAAGACATGTTCGGATGCCCACTTAGCGTCACCACCGCTGCCAGCGACGAAATAAATCCGACGACACATTAGTCAGTCATATGATGATGATGATATGTGATTCAAACGATAGGGACTTTGTCGCTCGAGGATGGTAGAGTGGTCTAGGGGAGCCGGTGTACTTTTCGCGAAATTACGTTGAAAACGGGTACGTTCTTTTCGCTCTGAGGTTTTCAGCTACTAATTGTCTCTTTTTTTAGGAAATCCCATTGTTGAAATCATATGGAGCTCCTGTTGGATACTACTTTCAGATAAGCCCAACTACCGTTTCCACCACGAGGACACTCGACTTTACCAGTAAAATCTCCCTCACAATGCACGCTATCTCTCTTCTAAATTTAATATAGCAGATGTAGCATGAATAGCAGACGGCGTCCTCCTTCTTCGACGTCATCCCCGGGACCAAAATGACAGTCTTTTAACTTGTCAGCCTTCTCGACAATGCCGAACCTCAAATTTCTGAGCAGACTTCCGTGAGGACTATATTCACAACAACACCCACGTTGCGACGGTCGAGATTGGCGAGCCCTTCTGCCGCACCCACTCTCCACCATGTCATGTGGAAACACTACTCCTCCCCATCCGCTATTTCTTCTGGTGCCTTGTTGCTCTGTTTTGGAGGCTGCACCAACTCCTCTCGCTGGCACTACAGCCTATGGGCTTGTGTCCCCTGATCTTCCGAAGTCTCTGCCACTCCACGAGCGGAATCAACCAGAGTTATTTCTGACTTCATGCGAGGTTATTGCACCATTACAGGAGACTTTCGCTGCGTAGGTGTAGAACTCACAGTGCTCGGATGAGGCAGAGCATCAGCCAAGGGAACAATAGCCCAGAATACCTCTCGTACGGACCTCAACCACCATATACCGGTCACCAGGGATGGCAAACACCCGGCCACGGATGGTCACTACACGACTTTCGAGTCGGAATGGTGAAGAGAAAGGAGAAATGAACGTGTCAAGTGGGAGTCCAAGGAATGTGCCATTCCTTTTTTTCCTTGTTTCTTCCAATCCCTCCTTTGCTCTACTTTCTGTGCCATCCTACCCATACTTTGTATTACCTACGACCAATGACTGGCTTCCGGGCATTTTCTATATACAAACTACTCCTTTCTCTACTTGCATTATTGGACTTTCTTTGCTTTTTTTTTGTTCTTCGCCTTTGAAGCGGGTGAAAAACCGAAATTTGGGGCGGCAGTGGGAGGCAGCGGCAATGGTCTCCAGCAAAAGAATGCCTAAAATTGTAGAGAAATACACGAAACACCACATTACATTTATGCCCCATACAATGGTTTTTATGGTATTCATCTCGGATTGACCTACGGCGCATGTACAAGGTTTTCCTACTCGCTTCAAAACCAACGATGAAAAATCCTGATTACCTCGGGCCTACACAGCTCTTGAAAGCGAAGAATGCTGCAAACCCTGCAAATGCCGTCCCAATTTTGAAAGTCAGTCGAGCCCACCATCCCATCCCAGCCATACCAGTAGATTGAAGGAGAGCAAACCAACTCCCTTTGGTTACTGCACCTCCCCAGAAGCGACGCTGAAGCCAAGCAGCAACACTCCCTGTCATAGATAAATGATTGGAGCGCGGTAAGGAATGATTGAAAATTTGAGAAGGAAAGAAATGCGAACCTTTACCAGGTCCAAGGGGATTGAAGCCAAAAAGCCCAAGCAGTTGCCGTCCAATCCAGGCTTCAGGAATTACAGCCAACGCCCCTGTCACAATGAGTGCTTCGAATATCAAGGGATGTTGTTCAATCAGGTCGCCTGGAGAATACGAATGAAGAAAGGAATAATAATTTCGCAGCTATGCGGACGCACCAGTCAACACCAGGAATTTTTTCATTGCTGCTTCAACTTTCGACCATTCCTCCCCAATATAATCTTCATCCATCCCAAGTTCAACACATTTGCGGATGAAAAGTCGTCCGAAGTGAGCTAGCGCGGCTTCCACCATTTGTTCCCTTTCTTCATGACCAGGTGCCGTGTCTGGGTCAGGGAACTCATCCTGAAGAAATGAAACCACCTCCTGAGCCGATTCATTTAAAGATTCCCCGACAAAATCTAGGTCAAGTCCATGAGATACAACGTGGTCTTTAATTCCACGAATGGCGACGATAATGTCGAGCACGTGTCTTTCAAACTCATGCAGACGTTCTAATGGGACAGTGAAGTTGAAAGCAGCATCATGAATGATGTTATCTTTGATTCGAAGGGCCTGGTCTCCAAGACGCGCAATCTTCTTCCACCATTGGTCTTCTCCCTCGTTTTCGTTAGGCTTCAAATCATCAGGGCGAAGGCTTTGAAGAACAGTTTGATCTAAAAAATAAATTGGTTAGATTTACATCTGATTTCGTAGCCATTCGAGCGTACAAGCAGGGTTAGAAACTAGCAGCTAGTGAGTAAGTCCAAAATACGTCCCTACAGAAAAACAAGGTCAAACGTACCAACTGAGTAGCCAACGGATGCCGAGCCCATATACCAACCGGAAACGACTGAAGCATGACCAAGGAAGGTCAGAACAGTAAAGATCGTGAGGACTAGGTTGAGTCGCATGTTGGAAGGAAGCAGGACGCTGTCGAGACACAAAGAGAAGCGCCTACGCCCACACAAGAAGCTGCTGTGTGGCGGGTCTTCGGAAACTCAATTTTCATTCACCGTATCACCTATTTATCGCGTGTACATGTGATAATGTTATGGAATCAACACACGTCAGAGTAACAACTCCAAAGGCTTGGACTGATCAGGAGCTCAAGGACGACGGAACCTTCTTTCCAGTGTTCCACTATTCCATGATTGGAACGACAATGGAGTAGATTACGGCATTTCCCGATGATACATAGAACTTAGCAAACACTCCATTTAGCAAGTTTGGTTAGCGCTGGCGCCTCTAACCTTGGATCCTTCTGTCATGGCATTGCAAGATCTGGCGGATGATCTTGTCACTGGAATTATCAAACTCGTTGCTACCGATGTTCGATCCTTGAAAAGTCTAGCTTTGGTCAATCGGCGCCTGGGCATGTTCAGTCGTAGAAAGCTGTTTGCTCAGTGCGTTGTCGACATTCGCTCGTCAGGATTCGGAATGATGTCGGCCTTCCAGCCAAGGAAAGGGTATAAGCTAGCTGACTTTATTACTCTTGTGCGCTCCAACCTGGAGCTGGCATCATTTATGAGTCGAATTCGAGTGTCTTCATCCCTCCTTACACACTACGACACAGGTTTTCCGAGCACACTCGAGGCCCTTGTGAACATACGGCAAATTGAAATTAGCTGGCCCGGTACCTGGTCCACCACTAACACAGTGGACTGGGCTCTCGTCCCACAATCCATGCAGGCTAGTTTACTAAATGTTGTCCTCCCGCGTCTCACCAGAATCATCTTCTCTGACTCCATATCAAACCTTCCTTCCAACTTCCTGGATTATGCTCCTCAGTTATCTTATGTGGATATGCGAAGCCCCATCGGGCTCGCTCAGGGTCAGGTGCATATTCGAAATCCTGCAGTAGTACGAACTGGTCGATCCCTCCAGCAACTCAAACTTGGCGCACGGTCTTCCGATGCGGATTCAACTGCTCAAGCTCCAATTCTCAGATTGATTGAAGGGAGGCTTGACGAGTATCTTCATCTCACTCTCGAATACGCCAATCCACCTGTGCTCGAACTTCTCAGGCACAACCTTGGAGCACATGTCAAAACGCTTACCTTTATCACTCTGGATGGTATGGTGCAAAACTCCCATTTTTTGCGAGGGTATTTACCAAAAACTCAGACACAATCCTACCGTTCAGCTCGCTTCCTCATCTTGAATCGTTGAGCTTCTTAAGTGAACGTTCGGACTACCAAGTCACAGAAGACGAAGACCTACGCAGGGTCGTGCACCCCATCACTTGGCTCAACAAGTCACTTAATGGGCAAAAGGATCTCACTCTCTCGAAAATTTTTCTCATCTTCAAGGCGTTTCCAATCCATTTCGATGCTAGTCCGATCACCAAGCGGGCCTTTATTAGTTGTGATAGGCTTCTTGAAGACACCTGCCCGCAATTCACATCGATACATGCTATATTTGAGGTCTATGAAGCATCCATAGATAATCGATCCTTTACCGTAGGAGGTGTGAAGCGCGAGCTTGCAGAGCTATTCCCAGCTTGTTTCGAGAAAGGGTTTATGTCCGTCGAGGATGCTACTCCAGACCCTTGGCCGTGGGGGCGTTGAAAAGGCATTTGTTGTATTATTTAGATCACGAATAAAAGCCTCAGAACTAAAATGTTCAGAGACGATCGAAATATATGTGTTTATCCTGAAGTTGATGTTCTGGGTATAATGAGTCATCAATTCGTCTTTATTCTGGTACAGACAATCTTCGCCACATGCTTTGAATTTGGTGATTTGTCCCAGAACGCCATATAGACGTAAAAGACTCGGAGAATGCAGCGAAAGGACCCGGCTCTTCAATAACTCAACCAAAAAACACTTGTTCAACATTTCATACCAGCAGATTGGAGCATAGCAAACCAGCTACCCTTGGCAACTGCACCTCCCCAGAAGAGACGCTGGAGCCATGCCGCAATGGTACCTATAAGAAATGAGTGAAGCCTCAGAGCGAGCACGGTCGACGAAATAGAATCAAAGCGGGGCAGACCTTTAACCGGTCCAAGAGACCGAAGCCTAGCAGACTAATAATCCAAAGCACAGTGCATATGTTGCGGAACAGAGCCAACAAGAGAAGAACAATTAGAATCCAAAAGATCCAGCGGTGTTTGCCTAGAGAATCTCGATGAGCGCAGGAATTGGTCTAAGGTCCGCTTAGACAGACAGGCAAACAGGAAGAAATTCTTGAAAGCACCCTCAACCATTTCCCATATCCTCGTGATTTTCTCTTTATCCATCCCACGCTGGTCACATTTTCCAATGAACAAGCTCCCGAAGCGAGCCAGTGCTGCGCCAATCATTCGCTGAGTCTCTTCACAAGATGTCGAATCCGGATTTGGGAATTCTTCTTCAAGAAATACAGCTAGCTCCTCGAGTGCTTCCTGGAGAGTTTCCCCGACTATGTTAAGATCAAGTCCATGGGAGGTAGTGTATTCCTTCATTTCTGTAAAAGCGGGCATGATAGTTTGAATATGGCCGTCTAAGTCGTGCAAAACTTCCTGGGGAACAGCGAAATCGAAAAAAGTGTCATAGGAGATGATGTCCTTGATACGCAGAGCTTGTTCACCGAGACGGGCAATTTTCTCTTGGCACTGGCCCGCTGCGTTTTCTGTGAATTTCCGAGATTCTAGGCCAAGGCTGTGTAGAACTGTTTAATCGAAGAAATTTAATATATAGAAGACTTGTATTCAGAGGTGGACAGCGTACAGGCAGGTTGAGCAACTAGATGGCCAATGAATCGGTCAAAAATATAACTCCAAGGAGCCAAAAATCAATATACCAGCAGGGAGGCCAGCAAGCGCTGCATCTATATCCCACACAAAAACAAAAGAAAAGTGAGCTATTATGCTCAAAAATGCAAATAATTGAGAGAACAAGTTGAGTCTCATGATGGACGCAAGCAAGGAGCGCACCAAACTCAGACCTGTCCTACTTGGCGGTGAATTACCTACCACCTCTGTGGGTCCCACCCCCGCACAATCGGGACTTGAATGGTCAAGACCTCATTCCGTGGAAGCTATAAGAATAGGCTTATAATAATAATAAAAAGTTCTTGGATTTGAGGAGTAATTTCCCACGAATCGAAATTCTGATGTTCCTCGGTTTGTGCATATGAATGGACTGGAAATTAAGAGCAGGTTTAGAGCATTCTTTGATCCATCCATCACGACCTTGTATATGAAGGTGCTGCATTCAGTCCTACTTGTACTGAATTGCTTTCTCTTTGACTCTCGGCAGAGGCCATCGACTATCCGCCATTCTTGCTCTCTGGCACGACCCTATCGTCTGTTTCCGCGTCCAATCCCCGGCATGGATGAGCACGAGTGTATTAAAACACTTTAAGATTACACCTATAAATGCAAATTAAAGTGGTGGCCCATTGACAAGGCAGGTGACATCCAGATTTTGAACCACGACCCAACTCCAGGTCCGTGCGGTCTATACATATGGCGTTGGTGGTCGGCAACACCAGGCTTACTCACGTGCAGCTCTTCCTAATCTTTAAAATCAGGAGTGATGGATTCGCCCGTGTCGTCCATGATGTACCTGCAATGGCTATACTCGTGGCGATCCAACTTTCAGAGAACACTCTGAGAATGTAACAACTATTGAATCGAAATTACATAGCCGGAGGTTGGGCATGTAGCAGCAATCCCATTGTTGAAGGCCCATTCTTCCCGAAGGCAACCACTTTAAAGAACAATGCTGGATTCAAAAATAGATATCAGGTCTATCTCACCTCCTTGATTCGTTCCCCAAGAAGATTCTCCCCCTGTCAAAAACCCACGGCAAACCCTTCGATATACTTGAAGTTTTCAGTACCCTATTCCCTTTGGAAATCCTGCATTCAGCAAGAAATGGATATAGCCGACGAATAAGGCAGTGTTTTATCCTTCTTGGTCAGCAGGAAGGTACGAAATGACTTCGTACATTCTGCATGATCGCTTCTGCCGAGGAACGGGGATACGGGGGTTCACGAGCACCTTCTACATGACTGACTCAGCGATACGATTTTGCTCCGTGCACTGACAATGTTTTCGAGACTCTTTTACATTTCCTCGCTGCTGCTTGGAGCGTTTGCTGCTGCTCTCCCAATCGTAGACCTTGGCTATGCTCGCTACCAGGCGGCCAATCTAACAGTGCGCCTAACTTCATTTATCTCTATGAGAGTCTTACAAAATATTAGGACAAAGATTACTATACCTTTTCCAACATTAGGTACGCCGCTCCTCCCGTGGATGGCCTTCGCTGGAGAGCACCGCAGCCACCCTCAACGAATCGCTCCAGACTCTTCAAAACTTCCCCGGAACATAACATTATTTGCCCTCAGTCATCACCAGGATGGACCAGGAATGTGACTGCCTTTCTCAGAGATTATCTTGGCCCTGGTGCTCCAGCGTTGGACCCAGGACCATTACTTCTGGACCCATCCCAGCCAACACCCGAAATAGACCCTCGCACGAGCGAGGATTGTTTGTTCCTTGATGTATTTGCTCCAAAGCGTTTTTTTGGCACAAAAAGTCGAGCTCCAGTTATGGTTTGGATTCATGGTGGCGGCTACACCTCTGGCTCGAAAGACTCGCCCTTTTCAAACCCAGAGGGTCTTTATAATGTATCCCAGTCAGGCTTTGTTGCTGTTACGATCAATTACCGTTTGGGTACACGTGAGTTTCTCGTCTCCATTTTGAGACGTCCTCTCAGTTCTAACAAAAAATGAATAGTCGGGTTCCTTGCAGGCTTAGCAGTCAAAAAGCACGGCGTTCTCAACGCTGGCCTTTTAGACCAACGATTTGCTCTCGAGTGGGTCCAAACTCATATCAGGAAGTTCGGTGGTGATCCGTCAAAAGTGACCATTATGGGCGAAAGTGCTGGGGGAGGATCCGTTATGCATCAGATTACAGTCTGTCTTGCTTTTTTTACGGACATTATCCTTCATGTTGAAATCGCAGGGACATAGGCATATGGAGGCGCTCGTGGCGGTCCGTTTACTCAAGCTATTCCCCAATCAGCAGCATGGGTTCCAATGCTCACACCCGAAATTCAAGATAAAAATGCCCAATCATTCCTAAGCTACTTGAATGTCACATCGCTCGAAGAGGGCCGGAAAGCCTCGTACAATGATATCATTCGAGCGAATCTTCTTCTCATCGGGAATGCCTCTCCCTATCCATCTTTTCCAACTGCGCCAGTTGTCGATGATTCGTTTGTCCCTGGGCCACCCGGAAAGCTTTTCGAGTCGGGCAGGTATGTACATGGTCTTCGGACCTTGACTGGTCACAATTTGGATGAAGGGCTGCTTTTCACAAACCCTATTGCTGCGGACGATGCCTCCTATCTTCAATGGGTGCAAGATCTCTTCCCTTCGGCAACTCATGAGGCACTCGAAGACTTGCTCTCTCATTACCCATCGATTTTCGATGGGTCGCTTCCGTACACATCTCAGATCACTCGTGCATCCCTCACTCTAGGCGATGGAGCGTTTAACTCAGCTGCCAATGCAATAGCATCGGCCAAGAACCACAAAGCAAGCTTCGCCTATCTTTTCACTCCTTACCCTGCTCTACATGGACAAGACTTGCCATATACCTTATACACCCCCGACAGTCCAGGAGCTTCTGTCGTAGCTAACGTATCTATAGCGAGAGCGTTCCAGAAAGGTCTAGCGACTTTCATTATGACCGGAACTCCAGATTTTGGAACCGGACCAATGCCCAGTTACAGCACGAAAGGAAACGTTCTGGTAATCTCGGAGAACGCCATCAGCACTGGGATTGATCCTGCCCTTAACCCCCGTAACACTTGGTGGAACGAAGGTGGTTTGCTGGAAAGTTCGCATTGAGTGCTCATATTGTCCCGGATATTTACATCCATATCTCATTTTATTTTCCGTCTTCATGTGATATTCGTATGAATCCTACCTTGATTGAACCAGGGCAAATGGAGGACCAGGCTCGCTGAACCAAGGCATGCTGAACATGTTGGAAGGTGAAGGATCTTATGCTTCCGCCTTTCAAATATCAGTGATAGTATACAAGAGAATTCATGTGAGACTCCAATATCATCGCACAGTTCCAATTCATGAGAACACAAAATGTGACCTTGTATTCGATATACTAAATAGATGGGTCAAGACGTTTCCCTTTCTTTTTCTTTTTGCCACCAGAAAGTCCCCAATTGTTGTCCGCAGTCGCCGAGGAGCTTGGCTGCCCTGGTGATGAAGGCGAAGTGAAAAGGTCAGAGGCAGCAACCAAGTCCGGATCGTACTCCAGCAGCCTTGCAAGTATTCCGTCCAGCGCGCTCGCCTTCTCCTTGAGGCCTGCACGTCGCTTCTCCAAACCTGGATCTTCTGCCATCAATTCCTCAATAGAGGGAGAGGACACGGATGAAGAAATGCTGTCAAGCAAAATAGCATGTAGCGTGTTACTGAAGTCTTGTTTCAACTCGGCTTCGATGGTGAGCATCACATAATCAGTAAAACGCTAATAGAAAGGTCAACATAATGAAAGAGAAGAAATTACGAGGAAACTTGGACTCGCCTTGGACGAGATCCCATAGTATGCCAATGCCTTCGCCATAAGCTCAGTTTGCAGGGCATACTGACCGCTGTAGCCATAGTTGTTGATAGTGTTCTTCCAAGTATTAACTGCGGAGATGTAATCGTCCTGTATGAGAGTATAGAACGGGACGCGCTGCTCTAAATCCAACACGGAATTCAGACGCAGGTTTGCGGAAGAGGATCGGTCACGAATGGAGGTTTGAGTCACTTGTCTGTACCACGAATCCAATCGTTAATTTTAGAATGGGAATGGACGAAGGTCAACCTACAGGACATGTTCTTGCAGCACATGGATACTCTTTGAAATGTTCATTGATAAGGCTAGTCCTCAAGGTATGACGCCAGTCTTTCAGCGACATGGGTAAAACATGTCTGAGAGGGATCCCTTCCAACGAGCAGTAAACTCAGAGATCAGTGACTTGAGAGCCAGGTATGGCGTATTTCCGGGCAATTCCCAGGTGGTGCACCTGCAACGTGATGAATATACATGAATGAAAATTTAAGATGAAGTCCTGACTTGCGAATGGTCTCGTCAATGTGGGTCCAATATGACGTTGGAGAATCGCCGTATGGAGGCTTGGTGGCGACAATTTCGGCGGCAAACTTTTTGTACGTCTCGATATCATGCTGTGTGAGGGACATGTGCTTGTGACTATCGGAATCGGAAGCAAAGATGGCAATCTTGACCTCCTGGACGAAGGACGCAAGCAATAGATGGAGTTTGACTTCGCGCTTGGTCTTCGACCAGTCTGGCTCTGGAGGTAGAAGGGAAAGTTCTAGCTTGGTATCGGCGAGGGCAGTGTCAACCTCCCTCCTGAGGAAAGGGAGGCTAGAACAGAAAGGTCAAGTTTAGTCCCTGCTGAAAGAAGTGACCAACATACCGAGCATCGACCAAATCAGCGAGCAGACTTCCCACATGTATCACCAAGTTCTTCACACCCAGTCTTTCACGGTTCTTCACGGCTTTCCAGGGTTGCTGAGTCTCAAATAACTCTCTCTCCATCTCTTGGATTCTCGCCTCTCCAAATTCTCGCTCCGAGTCATCTGGCAATTTGACAGCAAAATACCCAAGGCCGCCATCAAGACGATGCCCATCGTCAACATCCCTCAGACGACGTTTCATCATGTTCGTCGAGCTGGCTTGCAAAAGATCGGACTTGGTGAAAACCCCTTGGAGCGCATTGTTCAAAGAGAAGACATCCGAGATTAGTAAAATTCGCTCACCTAAGGTTCGAATATTGTCTGGGTCAACCTCACGAGCTAACTTGAATGCTTCCTGCGTCTCAATATCGTCTACAGTGTTCATGTCGGCCAGAATTCATGACAAGAGATCGTAAGAGCCCTCACCTATGGCCGGAATAGTGACTAGAATGATTGTGTCGGTATGTTGAATGTGGTTTTTTACAAGGCGTCGAATGACATCTGGTGTATCAGGAGGTGCACCGTCAGGAATGTTATGGACGATACCTGATACATGCTAATGATTAAATTGGAGACCACGAAAGCCAAAGGACTGACCAGGGAGATCAATGAAGGTGAGGGGTGTAGCCCCAGCATACTCTATCACAATTTTCAAGAGCTTCTCGGAGAAGAACAGCATGCTTTGATTTGCAGAATCCGATCTCAAGTTATTAATTGCTTCCCGAGAGAGGGACTCGAACATGCTTGGCTCGAGATGAGGATTGAGAATTGCTGCCTGGGCTCGAAGAATCCAGAGTTCAACGGCACCAGGATCATGAATCGTCGCAGGGCCAAAGGATCTGAACCGGGTAACGGTTGGGTCTGGAAGGGTGCTGACTTCGATTGAAATTTTAGCGGTCCAGGAAGCTCGCCGTCCACGACGAGACGATGATTCGGTCCGACGAATTTCGCATCGCATTGGACATCTGAAAGGAAACAGTTAAATACGGTCTTTGGTACAATCAATCTGCCGCTCGCCTTGTGCAAGTTCCGCTCTCTCGAGGCACGCTGATACCACATATAGACTCGATTAGAGAGCTTTTTCCTGCTAAAGAGAATTCGTGCGTTCATATCTTGCTGAATTGACTGAGAGAGGATTTACTTACAGGATTGATTCCCGATAACCGCAACACTTGGGATGCTGAGCTGAAAGTGGGTGGTTCTATGAAGCAAGTCAGTGGTGAGAGCTGACTGGTCGAATGAGCAATGAACCTGAGTTCATGAAGATCGTTAAGAAGCGTTAACAAAGCTTGAACGCGGTCGGCGTATTCTCCAGATTGAAGATGGTTGGTATGCTTGTCGTCTTCAGAATTGGAAGAATCATGACCAGTCGGGGATGGAGAACGGCTGGCAATGAGTCATCAGTGTCAGAAAGGTCAGAGGAGCGCGGGACGAACGAAGGCATGGGTTTGTCTTCCTGGAGTGGGTCAGCTGGGTCTAGATCTTGCAGAGACGCTGAAGATCCAGAACCGTTTTTCTTGTCCTTCTTTCGAACGAAAACATTCATGATGGGAATGCAATGTCACCAGCCTTGCATGAGAATGAACCCTTTTATAACCCCCGGCCTCGTGCGATACAGCAGGCAATAGCATTGGGCCGAATCCAGCCCGAAATGAAAAGGTGATACAGCAACGGGGCGCGAATGAGGTAATAGCAGTCATGGGCGAAAACAGACGTCGCCACGATCAAAACTCTCTGCATAGCTGCACTCGTTGAGGAATCGAAGATGAAAGGTAAATAGACGAGAGAGTTTGCGGTAAAATGAAGCATTTAGATGATAAAATGGCCCTTGGTGAACATCTTCATTCATGATCCTGACCGTTGAAGGGTAGGTCTGGTTAGTGAATGTCACTCCGCCATACCTCCATCCTCGCGCCTCAATTTGATCCAACTCTCGTACCTCGGTACCACACAAGCGCTTCTGGTCTTCGAGGTATAGAAGAGGTGATTTTTTTTTCATACAACTTTGTATCCTATTTAAATACCGATATGGGCTGAAATTCCGAATTCGTCGCTCCAGTCGACCAAAAAACAAAAGACATTGAACATGGATGCAGCCATCGACACAAAGTCTGTTCGTATAAGATTGTCAGTTGGAGTTTGATCGTTCCGGCACGATACCGCGTCTGAGGAAAGGGTGCCAAAAGACTGTCGGCCTAAGCAACAGTCAGTGGCAGCCAATCGGCCTTCGAACTCTGGCTTTCAAATAATCTCACATAACAAGGTCGATCGAAGTGTGTACGTATCATAGAGATTAAGATATTTCAGAAATTGCTAGTCTCAATTCTCAGCAAAGGTTGCTGTTGTATATCTCTTACGAAACTCGAGGGCAACCTGCCATATGAACATCGCTCTCCCCCGTCCAATGAGTCGGATTTTACGTAAAGAAGTGTCTGGAAATTTTAATCTCACTCGCGTAGGATGACGGAAACGAAAGTGAGCATACTGTACTTTTTCGACCATAGCTTCGCCGGGGGTTAGGGGTTAGGTATGAAGTTAGTCGAGGGCTGAACTTCATTGGTCTAGGTTAGGGGTTAGGTATTAAGTTTTTGAACAAAAATGTAGAGCTCATCTACTGAGCGCCCTGGAGCGTTGTTGAGGCCAGTACCCCACTGGCCGAGAGTGTGCCAGAGGGTAATTGATAAACTGGGTTATATGATAAAATCAGGTAATTTCGAGCGACCATGGTCTCTTCAGCACAGGTTCACGCCTTGTGACCTCCTACTGCAAAGCAACGAAGAGGCGAGGCTGCTGAGGCAGCTTACGGTCACACCATGCTACAATAAACAAATCCGTGGCAATGCGAGATGTATCTACTAAGAAAGTGCGAAGAAAGAGAGGCTTCGACTTGTCTGAGCAGTCCGAGCTATCTCACCTAAGTCTAGCCGTGAGAGGCTTGCTAAGCCTTAACTTTGATAGCATATTTTCGCCGGATGCTCGAAAGACGTGATTATATCTTCGGAAGAGATTCATTGAAGCATGTATTTCGCACGAACAATGAGGCTGCGCGGTGAGAGAGGCCAAACTGTAACCCGGAAATCGCGATTTCGGAACCAATTTTTGATTAGGTTTATATTTAGTTCGGTTATGTTTTTACTGACCTTCATACTCTCTGGTTAGGGGTTAGGAAATGCCAAATAGCTTCGCTTCATACCCCCTGGTTAGGGGTTAGGAGAATCTATGGTCGTAAATATACAGTACGAGCCACATCCCCCCAAAGTCTTCTTCCTTATTCGCCTCCTCCTTTGCCTACTGGTGGCTAGTATTTAAAGTTTCAGCTGTTTCATACAATCTTGATTCGAGTCACTTACTTCGAGCCTATAAAAGCCCAGGAAGAATGCAAGAACCACAAATACCCTCGGCGACTAACAAACAACTACAATAATGATCTACCTGAACCTTATGAATCGACTCTCACTATAATTTCCACACAGTGATTCTCTTCTTCATCATGTACTTAATGCGATGGCCCTTCGTGCATCAACATGGCCGCTATCACATGGAAACCATAAACACCAGTTACAGCAAATTACGATGCTGGGTCTCACTTCTTTCGACCTCTCCGTCCGCCTCGATGCAACATGTTGAATTTAATCTAATTGGTTACGAATTTCGGAATCACTAAACCTCTGAGAAGAAACGAAATTAGGACCATAGTCGTCCATGTTTATTTTCAGGTGTCTAAATGCTTGAAAGGCTTGGCCCGCCCTGTGATGGTCTCAAGCCTGCAGCCGTCCTTATTGGTTCCGACTGGCATGGCGAATTTCAACTCGTGATTCCCATTTTGGTATTGATCAGCCCCGTCAGTGCTTTTTATCTGGACATGTCAAGCAGAAACGTGGGTAGTGACCCGCCAGGACAACTACTTGTGGGAATTAAAGAATTTTATCCCTGCTCACCCCTGGCTCTGGTCTGTATAGGTACCCAAAGGTTGGCATTTTCATGATGATTCGATTCTTACCTTGGAGATTTTCCTGTTTGGTAGTTTCTCATTCTAAGTACATGTATCCCAAATACTTACTCAGCCCTCGAGTTCAGTCCTAGAACATACGGTAAGGATACGGCCGTTTAAGGAGAGTCGCTAAGTATCGGGAACGAAAAAAAAGACGGGTTTTTCAAATTTTAACAAACGATCTATTAATCCACAATATTATTTGCCGAGTTGGCCAGCCAGGGTGACTAGGGAAAATCAGAGTTCATAGAAGACGGTTATCACTTGCCATCATGTGAGAATTGCCGCCTGTCGTCCGGGAAACAGCTGGACCTTCAAATTGAATTGAGGACTGCCTTGGCGCAGTAATTTTCGTGATGCGAGGCCATTTCATCACTGTAATTGTGAAGGTACTTCTGAGGATCCGACGAGATACATAATGTGCAGTTTGTCTAGCTTGTGCCCCCATTCTCCACTGTCGTGTCTCCCTTCTCTCGTAGCAGAGGATGAAGTCACCACTGCTCCTCATATGCTCATTTTTTATACTTTCTCTCCTCGCGTTACCGTGCGATGCTCTCCGCATCCATCGCCGTGGGGACCCTGTCGGATTCTTCATGGACTGGACATCTGGTCGTTGGATCCCAAAAATGGACCGAATGAACTTGCTCATGGTTGGGGACAAGGAGCCAGATGGCTCTCGCAAAATTCGCAAGAACTGCATCTTCTACGTTAACCAGAAGAATGTAGACCCGACCGATCCCAATTACGCAAAACATCGCGCCCTCCAATTTGCAGAGATGATGAATAGGAATCGAGTTGGGAGCGACCATGTGAGTTTGTCTCTCTTCTGCAGTTAACCCTCTACCTGAAACACGCGAACGTCTCTCAGCATACATTATATGATGTGTATGACCTTGAAGCAGCATTTGGAGTAGCACCTGGGACTACGAGACAAGATGCCATTGACCGAAATATCGAACGTCCATGGTTCCAAGCCACATCTGCTGCATTCGCTAACCTCTGTACTGGTCTTGTTTACCTTGTTGTCGAGCCGGAAGACATCTGGGATGGCGCCATTTGGGTCACTGACGAACTCCCTGCTCTTCTTGCTGGAGGACGAATCACCGAGATTGTCGAAGTGAGACCAGAGGACATAGGACGTGCTTATGATGGCGGTTCTATGTCTGTGTACACTATCCCGACGATACCTTACCGTATGTTTCTCTATTCTCTTGTCTACTTGCAGAACATTTATTGACTGCAATAATGACTTAGGTGGGGGTCAGCCACCTGGATCGACACCTCAACGGGATCCTGATCGTGGAGTAGTGAATGGAACCGACAAATTTCAGCTACCCATGATTGATAAACTGGTTGCAATGGGTGACCTTGACGTGTCGGGTGACAACACCCCGCCTGTAAGTAATTTGTTTCCAATTTTGCGATGTTTTATGGACACTGAACTATTATTTAGCCTCTAGACCCCACAGATTGGACCGGCGGTGTCTGCCCTGGCTCTAGGTTCGTCTGCCTCTCACTCGCTTTCTGCACGTTCACTGATGATTGCTTCACTCTCTTTAGCTTTGCAGTTCTAGATGGTGGAAGTGCTTCCCCTTATTCAGCTATGTGTGAGTTCCTATGCTCGAGCTTACCCCTTGCCCAGACGTTGATCCACTTCTAACAGATTGGGTCGTCGACACAAAATGTCAGCCCAAAGGACGATCCGACCCAGGAAAAATATGCGAGTCACCACTTATGACGTGCGATGGTGCTGCTCCTTGTCCTCCCGATTGTCAGCAAGGAAGGCCAGATATCAGCGTAATTCACGTTGATGGGAAGGAGTACGCCTATATCGTTTCTTTTTCAATTCGGATTATCTTCTGATGACGAACCCCTCTCCATAGTTATTCCTGTGTTGCTGGATCCACGGGTCCCAGAACTGAGTATTGCACACGTGGACCTAGAGGGAATTTGAAAAAGCCTGCTGTTTTCTGTGTTCGTCCACAGTTTCTACTGGGTCTTTAATTGCTATCCTGATGGTCTGTTATCACAGTGCGGTACAGTTGAAAGTGAGCCGCCTACTGGTAGTGGTGGTCCAGCAGGTGGTCCTACCACTGGCGGTGATCCAACTGGTGGTCCTACCACTGGCGGTGATCCTTCCACCTCCGGGGATCCACAGAATAGCGACGCTGCCACATCAGCTTCATCGTCGGCGGCAAATGATATTGCACCCAATGACGGTTCTGCTGCAGCATTGCTCTCGAGCGGTGCTGCAACGACAAATGGCGACAACAATCTCGCTGCCAGTGCTCTAGGAAACGACTTCTCCACTTCATCTTCTTTTGATAAATGGATCCCCACGATTCTTGGACTTATTTCCGGGAACATGGCTCTCACACTACTCGTTGCTGGATTCATAATCTTCGCTTTTGTTCGGCGGAGACAAGTTCGATCTTATACACCCGTATCTGGAGTCGACCAGGATGAGCAGAGACGTTTTATGCAGGAACGGAGAGGATATACCGACGAGTAGGATGAGATAGTATGGCCTTGCTGGTGACCAAAGCAATGTTTTGGTAGTATCTCTTACCGCACATTCATTGTTCAAGTATTTAATCTTTGGGATTGAATGTAATTCATCCCCGAAACTAACAGCAAGGATGGCTGCCTTACAACGAATCATCTCCTTGACGTTGTGCTGGATGGGATTCTATTTCATAGTTATTGATTCGTTTCGATGAATTCTTGCATTGGCCCACTCTTGACAATGATCAATCAAGACCTAACGAAATTAGAAGCTTGAGGTAGTTTCCGGCTGAGGTCAGTAAATCGGATAACGCCCAAGCAATAACCTTGGGGAAACTTAAGGACAATTGCAGTGGAAACGATAATTTGACTTTGATTCAAAGCGAGATATACCCTCAATACATCATTTAACCAAGTATGAAGTGAGTTTTGAAGACATGAGCAACAGCCGCCCGTTGAACACTCCTACAGCCATCAGCATCTTGATGTAGGGCGTATGTATTCTCGCCATAGATGCGGCTGCTATGTACGTTGAAGTAAGTTATCTCACCGTCGTCATGCGGATAATATGAGCTCACAATAGGAAATCTTCGCTTTCAGTTTGCACTCAATATCAAGGACACCGTCGTCACCATATATCCGTCCCTAGCAGAATTATGGGCCAAGAATTTTAGCAAACTGGATTTCATTTAACATTCTGCGTGGTCGGTCAATTGCGAATTAGAGGAAAACATGCGGTACTGATTGATGTCATGCGGCCAGCCTATTCCCGTCACCGGTTTTATGCCTCGACACCTCAACTGTCGAATTCTATCGAAGCGAGGCTATGACTACTTATTTGACTCCCATCTCGCCTAAAATAATACAGGCGGCTTATGAATCCTCAGTTGTCGGGATGTCAGAAGTGCCGACCGCTGATCAATCCCTCGACGCTTCTGACTAAGGAATTCTGCCTTTAATATGATACAAAGACACTCCAAAATTGTTGAAGTTTTTCCACCCGCAGTTTTACAGCGTTTGAAACGCCCTATTTTCTACTTTCGTTTATAATGGCTGGCTTCCGCAATCTAGGAATTCCGTTCTCTGCCGCAACGGTCGACTTGACCGCTTTTGGAATTGCGCAACTTCCAACCCAGGTCAGTGCCTATGATGCAGAGGTCTCTCAAACTTTCTTGACTCATTTGGATTGGTCCTGCTTAGGTTCCCGCTGCTTTGGCACTTCAACCCGTCTTACCAGGTCGTGAGACGCTCAAACCCACAAATTATGCATTTCTCGTCTCGAGCGCCAAGCAAGGCAAGAAAGTCCTCTTCGACTTGGGACCCCGGAAGGACACAGAGAACTTTGCCCCAGCAACCCGCGCATTGACCTCTGTGGTCAACTTCAACGTCCAAAAGGATGTGATTCAGCTACTCCACGAGGCAGAGACCCCCTTGGAAGCAATCAATGCCGTTATTTGGAGCCATTCTCACTTCGATCACGTCGGTAAGTACTTGGTACGAGGATGCACCTTTAGCTGACATATCATATTTTTGTAGGCGACATGTCCAAGTTTCCATCGTCTACAGAGCTTTTTCTTGGACCGGGTACTCTCCGAGATGTATTCGACCCGGCTACGAATCCAAATGGAACTTTACTTGCTTCTGACTTTGCGTGAGTCTTAACCCATTAATGGCCGTTAAGCACCCTGACTGTTTGAACAGGGACAGAAAGGTCACGGATCTTGATTTTACTGGTAACCGTTTGCACATCGGAGGTGAGTGAGAGGGATAGTTTTTGAGGATTTGCTTAACATATTCTCAGGATTCCCAGCATTAGACTACTTCAAGGACGGCTCTTTTTATCTCCTTGACTCACCCGGTCATGCACCTGGCCACATCATGGGTTTAGCTCGAGTCAAGCCAAACGACTTCGTCCTGTTGGCTGGAGATACCTTCCTTGATGTAAATAACTCGCTTTCTGTCGTGTCTTCTTCGCTTGACATTGACCACTCTCAGATTGCCCAAGTCCGGCCTACGGCAGCTCTTCACAAAGCAGTCCACATCTGTGATACTCTCAGTGCATCTGCTCGTGATAATATCAACACTACGATCTTTCGTTCTGGAGGCAATGATACGGAGGGATTCGACTTCAATGCTCGTTCGGGTCCATTCTTTGATGTTCCTGAGCAAGGTTTATTCAGTGACCCCGCCAAGGCTCGTAGATCCCAACGGTTACTTCAAGCATTTGATTCCAACGATGACGTTATTGTGGTTGGTGCTCACGATGCGACGCTTAATCCACTCATTGGAGAACGGACAAATGCTTTGAATGGCTGGAAACAGCTCAATCTGAAATGGGAGTTTACATGGCAATTTGTCAATGTTAGCGAGCCGTCGTTCAGGTTGTCACCAGCTTGAATGACTCCTTCGAATAATTTATTATATACCCAATGACAACTTATTTATGCGGTACTCGGAGAAACTTAGTACCCTTCCAACAGGCAAAGTGGTACTCGATCCTCCAGAAAAGTTCGATATAGAAGGGTAGATTCAAAAGAGGTTCAACAGTGATACATCGCCGATGCATGCTAAGTCGTCGTATGTTCATCGCCGCAGCCGCTCCTTGAGCAGGCGAAAACATTCAACTAGTGTACTCCATCTTCGTTTTCAAAATCTTAATAAGGTCTGCCGACCGAGGTCGAATCTTGCACTCAAATGGTCTTGGATGACTAACAAAGAATAAGTCTCCTGCAGTTATAATAGCCAATCCATTGCAAGGAAATACTCGCCTAATAAACCCATCATATTCCACCTCCGGCTTGCTCCCGCCTTCAACGCAGTCAATATCAAACATATAAATCATTGTCACGATAGCAATGAAAACGGCATTCTGAGCCAGGTATATGCCAGGACAAATTCGTCTTCCAAAGCCAAAAGCTGTGGAGAGGACGTGATCTTTTCGTTCTGGATGTTCAGGATCGAGAAAGCGAGATGGATCAAAAAGCTCTGGGGAGGGACCGAACAGTGCGGGGTCATGGAGAATTGCCCAGATATTTGCCCAGACAGTTGTTCCAGCCGGAATGTGGTAACCGCGATACGAATCATCTTGTGTTAAAAGATGAGGAAGGCTATGAAATGTTGGTTAACAACGGGATGTGGGGAGAAGTCCTTTAGACACACCCAAGTGGGACACTATCCTTCTATCACAATGGCCAGCTTAATCGAATCAATAGAGCACGGACCTGGGATTCCACCTCCAAACTTCATTCACAATTGCGTCTATGTAAGGCAAAAATGGTTGGTCCTGCATTCCAGGCAAACGAGGTTCTTCTAAGCCCTTCATATAGCCGTCCACTTCCGCTTGAGCCGTGGCTAGGACATCTGGGTTGAGGCACATAGCCAGGATGAATGAAGTGAGCGCGGAGGGTGTCTATGCGCATATCTTGAGAATCAACACGATGTAATAGAAGTTACAGCGAGGATGCGAACCGTTTCTGCGCCACCAGAATACAACGAAGCTCCGGCAGCTTTAATGAACTCTTCGCTTTCTGGTGTAAGGTTACCGAACGCTTCAATATTAGTGGAGGTGAATGATTCGAGGCAAGTCCCAAATACCTCAAAGGAGATCGCATCAGAAAAAGGCACGTAGAAATTATTATGAGATGATATTTTACCATTGAGCATTGGACAAAATCATAGGGAACATTGTACAACCTCTCTAAGTCCTGTCTCATGCGCATCGCAGCATCAAGGAAGCTGGTGCCAGGGAACCACGAAGGGATATATTTTACTAAGATATTCAGTGTTCAAAATACAAGAGCTTACGAACATGGAAACTTACAGACAGGGAGACTATCCACCCACCACCTTCCGGGCTCACTTGCGACAGCGAAACCAGCCATTGCGTCTTCGGCAATTTTTATCAGGCTAAGTGGATCTTGATCATCTTTTGGGGAGTATCCGTACGTTAGCGCAAGAATCGAGGATGATGTGAATCTGGAGAAAAAAAAGAGCGGTTAGATGTTTTCTGTCCATTGCTAAAAGAGGCAGTGAGCTTACGTGCGACAGTGATCATAGAAATGTAATGGATCTTGAAGAAGTTTGTTGAGAAGTCGGAGGTTCTGGTGCTCTTGAGCTTGTATCATTGATTCCGCTGAGCAGGCACGAGGTCCCATAAACTATAAAGGATTAGGATCAGAAATTTGTCGTTGATCGAACAAGTGCATCAACATACTTGATGGAAGACACGTCTGAACTCTCTAAAACGATGGTTCGGTGGGCCGTGAGAGTAGCCGAGTCCACGAGCCCATCCTACCCTAAAGAATAGATGCTTAGCATGGAGTCAAACAAAGTACGAGGAGGACACATGCAATTCTCCCGCCATGATTGCGATAGGGCTGTGCCAGTTCTCAGACAATGCAACAGCGAAGCTTTAAACACGTACCGGTCACTATATATGTTCCCTAAAGATAAAATATAAAAATGAGAAAAGTATCAATATGACGACGAACCTCTGTGTTCCAAAAGATCTTGAGCAGCTTGGAGAGATGATAAGACCAGCAGCTCAGATCCGAATACCTTCAGCCGCATAACGTCTCCTGAAGCAAACCAAGGAAACCATTATACTAGGGTTGTAATGGCCAGAAAATATATTTCATACCGTAAGTTTTTGCCCATTCATTCCATGTAATCCACTGTCGGTCTGGAGGGATCATCAAAGCATGACCAAAAAAGATCTTTCCAGGAGGGCCAGGAGGTCGAGATCGATTTTTGGTCTTAACGAGTAGATGCCAAAGAGTGGAGGCCACAAACAATACAGTAACAGAAACCAAGAGTGCTTGAACCATCGTGGTTGCTCAGTGATAACCCTGCTTGGATGAGGAAGGGCCGAATTCCGGTCACCTGAAGCAAATCAGGTGAAGAGAATCAGGTTCGGACGAATTCCTTTTTCATTCTCTGTGAAGTAAGCTAGCTGCATCCTTGAGCCTTCTTTTAGACGCCTCAGTCTTCCAGTCGAACGGCAAAGGAGCAGGTTTTGTCAATACTCTGTGCATGCATTGGTGTGCAGTTTTGGGCCGTTGACGCCGTTCAGGAATGAAGGCAATGTCCAAACTGAAGTACAAGCAGTGGAAAAAACAGAATTCATGAAGAGAATTCCTGATCCTTGAACAAACACTGATAAAGTGAAGAGTGAGTGGTGGATTAGCCGCCGGACACATCTCGTTTGCGTTTGCCATCATGGCATCACTCAGAGTTGCGCGCCGGTCACCTCTACTTGCGACCGAAGCTAGGCTGCTCACTCAAATTCCTTCATCGTGTTGGACAAGTCTGAACGCATCGTCGATTTGCCTTCCCCACCTTGGTGGGTACATACACCTCTTACTCCTTTTTGTCCTCTGTTTCTCATAAATGGATCCAGTCCCTTCTTAACTTCGCTTGGCGGCCTGATTTGACCAACTGGACAAATATGGTGTCGAAATCACCCTCTGTCGAATCAAGTCTTCTCCGGGATTCCTGTTGGTGTCGATTACTCTCCTTTCCCGACTTCTTGAACGCCTGTACGTTATATATATATTTGTTTCTTCCCTCTCAACCCTGAAACTTGTGCTCCAGGGTCGCCTCAATTTCAGACCCACGTCGCTATCCAACGTCACTGCTCACCCTCGACCCTTGCATTTGGCACACGAGCAAAACCGCAAGTGTTCGAACTTGAGGCCAGCCTCCTTCCCGCCACCATTTTTCGACTTTCCTGGTGTGGAGTACAAGCGATGTTAGTTATTGGGACCATCGCAATACCGTGGAACCCGTGTCCTCCCTGGCGAATCTGCACCGTGGGCAGCCTGAGGAAGATTTCCCCTCTTTCCCGGTCATTTTCTTGTGCGTATCCTTATGACTTCCCTCAATTATCCCCACCTAATACTCTTCTCTTGATTATAGAATGTACAATTCATACCAAGAGTATTAGGACTGGAGTTAGTCTCTCCTTTGGTGGTCCCTCATCGTCGACGCTGCGACTGGATATCCCCTTTCACTCAATGTCTCTGGATCGTCCAACTCAGCCCCCGACGACGAAGGCGACAATCTGGATGAATCAGAGCTAGTTGGAGGGATTTATTAATTTGCGGGAAGAGGCTACGGTGGTTTCTGATACCAAGCCAGCGCTGAGACATGCTCCTCCTAAAACCGCTCGCTCGTGCTTGATGTCCGTGAAGACAAGTACGAAGGGAAGGAAGAGGATTATGATAACGAAGATGGCGAGGATAGAGGCGCCATGATAATGAACGTGCAGGTAGATAGTTCTCGTTCATTTATTTCATTTCATAGTACTGATCCCTGTGCGCGAAACTAGGCCCTGATTCATCACCAGAGCCCTTATCAGCACTGTTTTCTGCATCCCTGCGTCTCCTCCCCAGTCAGCTTCGCTAACCGCGAACCTAATGCAAGATATCTTCATTTGGCTCCGACGTCTCTTTAGCAACTCTCAACATTCTGCAAAGTCGGTTTCAAGCTCTAATGGACTTGCCATTGTTCCAAGAGACCCAGTCTTGCGACTTCAATAGGGGAAACTTTAGCGAGTGCTTCCCTCGACGGCCTCCCAAATTGGCCTCCTCCGCCTCGTTTCCCACCACCGTTACCTGCTTCGCCTGGTGCTGGAGAGATTGGACAACTACTTGCTACCCAGCTGCGCTCCCTCACTCACCCCACGTGTCAGTTATCCTAAGCTTGGCACGGCTTAGGCTTTTCGGGCCGGGCCTTGGCTTGGCTTGGCACTCTGGCCAAGCTCAAAATTCATCAATTTTAATTTACCTAAAGAGTTTCGAAACTAAAGGCTATGGCAAAGATAATGGGTTTGTGGGAGCCTGAAAGACAGGAGGGACATTATAGCAGTGCTTACCAGAGAACAGGTAAGCCTTGCTCTATTCCTTGCTACGGCAGTCGCTCATTCATTTAGTATCCTAGTTCGCAGAACTGTGTGAAGTCTGTGGAAATGAAAATCACCTATGTCTGTTAGCTGTAATTACAGCGAGAGTTTCTAAGACACCTTTCTATTAAACCAGTCCTAAACCTGTTGTTCGTCCATGTTTCAGCGCCATTCACTTACCGCCCTACAAGATTTCTCGGTGCATTTCATTCCTGTCAAGAATGACATCCGCTCATGCGCCCTCACTCTAATCGTGGCTAATGAGCGTAGATCCATGCTATGCGGTCGTGATTTATAAAATGGCAGTCGTGGTCTCGCATCCTCCGCATCCTCAACCATGCAGTATCTCGTCTGCCTTGCATCACTCATCTTGGTCATTAGTCAGAATCTAGGGCAAGCACGTGCACTCCGTGGTTGCCAGAATTATGTGACCAACTGGGGTGGCACTGTTTATGAGCTCACCGAACATGCCCGGACTCCCGCTACAGGAGGAACATACAGCATGTAGGTAGCTGTTTTTTTTTTTTTTTTTTGCCTTTCCATTGTCTTATGGAAGTTTAGTTACGAGAGAATCGACGGACCTGACGCTCCTGCTACACTATTTTGTTATTATGTTGGTTATCCCCTTTCCCCGTTCTGTCGTGGTATTCTAATAGGAGTTACGTTGAAAGGACGCCAGCCTCAATAGAATTGGCGGCGGTGGGTCTGCATGCCCCCCCTCTCTGTCCTATACTCCATATGCTGGCAAGTTCCTCATCCGATTCCACTCAAGTGACCATTGCGCGACAATTCTTGGTGAGCCCAAAGATGGCGCGAAAGTCGCCATAAAGGTATGAATACAGTTGGCTTTGACTTTTGACTGTACTTATTGATTTTTTTCTAGGCTTGTGACCAAAAGCATGACTATCCTGGTCAGGCTTGGACTATCGATGGCCAGAATATCCGGCAAGGCGATCTGTGTTTGGATGTCAAGGGTGGGAACACTAATAATGGCACTCCACTTCAAGTTTGGACTTGCACCTCGTTCTCTGGGAACAACAATGGGGACAGCAACCGGATGTTTGATCTTGATAGTGGAAATGTGGTGCTCTATGGTGATGGTCACCAGGAACGATTTATTTGGAGCGGCAAAAACAAATGTGTCCATCTCCCGAGAGGTGACACTAAGGATGGAAATCAAGTGAGTCTTGCTCGCTTGCCGTGAGTAACGTTTGTCTAAAATATTGAACTGTAGCTTGAAACTTGGGATTGCGACCCCTCCAATAACCCGAAACAACGCTGGAAGCTTCAGGTCGTAAATCCACGAAATGTGCGATGACAGCAGGTTGTGGTATTGGTTGCTATCCATTTGGATTTTTCTTCTTCTTTGTTTTCAGGTTATAGGAGCTCGGACTACTCTTGCCTCGTCATATTTACTTAGTACATTTATTTAAAGGAAGTTGAAGATCACTTTTGTATCAAAATGTACAATCTAGTCTAGATGAGAAGGCTGAGCGATATGACGCCGAATGTTATTGCACAACGCCTTATATTTGGGGCAGATCAAGGTGTCCTACGGACTTTCGCTCCCCAAGTTGTCCTACAGGAATGCTTGAACGGGATTATGTTATCTGTATAACACGTCTCACGCCTCCTAGTGTGTACATAAAACTCATTTCCACGAAGATTTGTGAATCGACCGTCTTGGGGAGAGGCCGAGCGGTGTTTGGTGCTGCTCTGCCGGTGATGGTGAGATCAATGGAAAGTAAGCATTCAAGTAGTGACTAAAAGCAACTTCCGTTAGTCCTTAAAAACGCAAGGTAAGTGATGACAAGAGGTCGTCGTTTGCAAGGTGTTATATCCACAAAAAGGATGTCCTGGAGGAACCTGAATACATGGAATAGTGGTGAGCTTACCTGTACTGTATGTCTCCCGTAGCTCACATTTTATAGTCCGTGAGTTTCGAAGCGCCTCGTTAAGGCCTTTAGGTCCTTGGGCGATCACTGGTGAAGACACACCATGGAACACTTATGTTTACCAGCAGGACTGGTCACCCAACTACAGCCATTCTCCAAGCATTATTCAACGTAATAGAGGCCTTATGAGACTTGTCCCGGAACATTGGCCAATATGAGGGAATAAATATGTAAGTTATGTGACCCTTTCATATGTAGTAGCTCGGCGAAAGGCATTTATATGTGAGAAAGAAGAAGGAGATTTATGTCTGTAATATTGACGAGAGCCAGCCTCTCTCCATTAACAGTATCAGGATAAAAATTGGCTTATTCTTATCATATGAAAAAACTCGACGAAAGTCATTTCTATGTGCGAAAGAAGACGGATATTCAAGCCAGTAATATTTAGTGTTCCCATCGACTCGACTTTTGACGACTGAGTCGCGAGCCAGTCGGCCCAAAAGTCGACGGCTCGAGCCGCGGCTAGTTGACCTGAGTCGCCAATTTTCAGGTTTATTCAAACAGAACTAGGGATGCCTGTAAACAACTTTGGGTTACTTATGAAAGTGATCTGATTATAATGCATGTGTTAGGAAGCCCATGAGAGGGCCATAGCGAGCTGCACACGCAGGGAGTAAATTGGCTTGTGACACCAAAATGCTCGGGAGCTGACGTCACAATCACGCCTGCCAACGTCGGCGACACTCCGGCCAGCTCTGGCGTCTTTATCACTCATCAACTATACCGTTGGGTACACGAGAGTAAGAGCTTTATTCAATTATAAGATTCAGCCTACTGTCCAATGTTTTTGCAAAATTTGACCTCAAGCCGTTGGCTAGCCGCGACTTGGCGACTTCAGCCGGCTTCGACTCGACTTTGAGTCGAGCCGAGCCGATGGGAACACTAGTAATATTAACGCCAGCCTATTTCCGTTTACAGTCATGCTGATAACCTTCCCATCTTCCTGCGCTACCACCACCACCGCTCCCAAGATGCTTCAAATTGGAGAGTAAGCTAAGAGATAATTTTAGTAAAATTCCAAAGAAAGTTGGAATGAAAAGATATCTCACACTTTTTGCCATGAGTTTTACGTTCGTAGTCGATTCCTTCCATGTCCCACTAAAGCCTTGAACATCCACTTGGCCCCCGGCTCATCTTCATTTACAACTTTCTCCTGAGCTAACCTTCTTGTGACCCGTCTGAAAGAATCCTTGAACTCTCACCATGCCGATAGAGTGCTGTTCCCACATTGCTGAAGCCCGAAGCTAAGTCAGGACTATAGTATAAACCATTCTCTGTATTTTCTACAGTGAAATGCTGAATAAAACCTGAAACACTGAATACTTCTTCTCCAACGTGCCTAGTTATTTCACGATTTTCTCATTGCGTCTTTCTTCTAAAATCTGCTCCCCCAGATGAAAAAATTCGTTCCAACGACGACACCAGTTTTTGAATATCGCGCGGCGGATATTCGGTTCATGGACGTAAAATTCTCCCCAAGGCTCTAACTTTTTCGACCAAAGTATGAGGCGTTCGTCAAACCTACCCGACCTGGCCCACTTCAAAATATGACCAGTTCGCTCATCCACCGCTTCTCCTGTCTCCTCATCTGTAATGATGTTCACAAAGAGAATGCAGAGGCGGAGAGATGCTGGCCAAGAGGCTTTAACTCTTGTCAAAGCTGCAGCTATGTTTGGCTCGTTCTCAGACTGGCATCCGGCTAGAACCAAGTGCGTTAGAGAGGGCATTTCACCCAGTACTGGCCATCTCAGTAGTGATCGATCAGATGAAAGGGACACGAGGAATTGAATATGAAGGTGTGTTATGTGCCGCCAGAACGGGCTGCCAAAACATCGAGTACCATGAAAGTGATAGACGTCCCCACGTCCAACGCAAATGCAGAGTCTTCGGAGAGCCGGGTACACGCGGTCGAAATTAAACTGATGAGACCTTGTCGATAAGATTATCGGAAACAGGTCATTCCATAAGCAAAACTGCTTTAAATTTGGAAAGGTGGACAGCCAAACTTGAGGAGCAGCGGTAGAGCCCAAAATTGGATGCCACGCTATCCCTTCGACGTAATTTCGGGCTCGTATGAGACGAGGGGAAGCCTCTGAATTGCACATCCATTCTGGAATGGGAGTAGTGTTCCGGTTAATCTTGAAGCAATAAATGTATTGGAACAATAATGGGTCTACCCTATGGGGGGAGCGACATGAAGGTTGGAGCGAGAGGTGAAAACTGGGCGCACCAAGATTGCAGCTGGCGAGATACTAGAGAAAGGGACACCGCAGAAGACACCCTACGGGATGCTGAGACTTCAAGAATAAGCCGGACGAGGTCAAGTGGGAGGTTTTGAAGCGCGTCCATCGTAACGCGCGACAGGGGTATGATGATGGTACAGGGTAAAGGACTTTTTAGATTGTCAATAATAGCTTGGCGCCTTGGATGACTTACGGAAATTGTTCCGTATGTTAGTATTCCCTCATAATGATGGGCAGTTTCATGTCGTCAGGATCCAGAGTTTGTCCGACTACCGTCCAAAGCCATCTCTTGATAGGTTAAGCGTAGCGTGGCTCTTTTCTTCCCATCTGAGCGCGAGCTCCGATCGAGTTTCACACCAAATATATATATATTCACGACTCGAGAGTAAAGCCCATCAAAACCTGGATTATGAGGGCTCCTGTGTGGCATAAATCGAGGGCAACTTGGCAAGTCTGAAATGGATGTAACTGGAAACGGGAATGGGAAAAAGGAAATAACATACAATAAATATCAAATATGGCTGTATCTAAATAATTTTCGGGTGAGCCAAGGTACCACAGGTGGCAATCGAGGGTACGCTAACACAGTTGGTGCGTTAGTCACACTGTACATGCAGTGAGCAAGGAGGTTGATGAGGACCTACCGGGGCAATACTTTGCTGTGATTTTTGATGGCTACATATATCGTTTAAATGTGCCAGGGGTCTCGCCATTGTACTTTGCACACGCGCCTTTATGTCCACGAAAGGAAGCTCGACTGGCTCCGACATGTGATTGACCAGGGTCCAAACATGACCTATCCCCCAACCAACATCGGCGTCAGTGCGTCAGCGACGTGCCAGCCACCTTGGTCTGCGTTGCCAGGTCCGATTTTCCTAGGTCGCTCCCACCCCTTCTTTGATCGCAATGTTTTTACATGCTGCCGTTCCAATCCATCCAACCCCAGTCAAGCACAACACACCGCTGTAGACCTGCTCTAAATTAACCCACCTCTCCCCCACCTGTAATACGACCCAAAAACGCACAAGGTTCTCAAATTCGTCAAGCCTTTGCCCAAATCGCTCAGTAACAAATGCTACGCCACATTTGAGATCTTGGAAAAACGCGTACCTTTTGCTGTTGAACAACTGGGGTGAAAGCTAGTTTTGTGGTACCTTGAGCTTTTGGGAGGTCGCGTCAGGTAAAGAAGAGAGAGTTCCTGATGAACCTGGCGCGCCCCGAGATGAGCTGGAGCAGATGTTGACACGGGGAGAATGACGAAAATATCAACTTGTTGACGCTTGTGGGTAGGCGGTGTACTCCAATGATCACCCGTGCCGGGGATCAGAACCGGAAACAGGCGCTAGGGGTGAGTCAGAGAGAGAATGGAGAGGAATGGCGGGTCAAACAGTGCAGAGGAATGGCGGACGTACTTTTACTGTTTATGGAAAGGGTTTATGTGGGTTGTTGCGTCTGCCTTCTAAAAGTCGCCTCCTCAGCGCTTTCCACATGGCATTGAGGTCCTCCCAAGACAATACATTTCGTTTGAAACACATAGTATGTACAATTCAAGGAAGGAAACAAGTCAGTAGGACTCAAGTAGTTAGGTGTTTGAAGGAGGAACTGAGGAGCCGGTTTTGTATAAAAGGACGGGTAGTTTACTACAATACAACCGGTTATCATCTACGCAGATACCCTCCGTCACACTCTAGTACCAATGAATCTTGCTCTGCATGCGGGAAACTAATGAAGAGGGTGTAAGCAAATCGTGTCGTGGTCTTCTCTGCACCACGACTACTCGATCCACCAGGGCATATGAACATACTATGGCATTCTCCGCAACTACCTTCAAATATCCGAGCATCAATTTGTCAAAATTTAGGCTATCAAGCTGTGGATTTCTAGCATGCTTTGCGGCAAGTAAGTACTGACAATACTGTACCAATTTGAATTATTCGAACCGCTGTGTGACCTGTGACCTCGAGTTCGAACTTTTGGATTCGAACTCCTTCCTGATATGGCAATTTAGCGCACGTAAGCGCGAGCTCCGGAAGCTAGGAGTCTCTTGGATACCTTTTTCATGCTCAGAAGGTGTGACCAGCGGGAAATTTCGAACTTTTGGAGGTCCCTGTGACCTGTGACGTTCGAATAATTCAAATTGGTACAGTATCGTTAATTTCTAGTAATTAATCGCTACGGTTGCACAGTTTCTCAACAAACTCTGCTAGAACCTATGATCTCGCTTTGTCAAGTCCAGGTGGCACCAAAAACCTCGAACGAGAAGTGGTCTTAACAAGCAAATGCCAGAGAGTGGAGGCCGTAATTAATACAGTAACAGTAACCACGAGTGCTTGCACCGTTGTGGTCGCTCAGTGATAAACTCGCTTGGATCAGGAAGGGCCGAGTTCCGGTCACCTGCAGCAAATCAGGTAAAGAGAATCAGGTGTGGACCGATTCCCTGTTCATTCTCTTTGAAGTAACTGCATTCCTGAGCCTTCTTTTAGACGCCTCAGTCTTCCAGTCGAATGGCAGAGGAGTAAGGTATGACGATACTCGGTGCAGCCATTGATGTACCCTTTTGGTCAATTGACGCCGTTCAGGAATGAAGGTAAGGTCCAAATTATAGTACGAGCAGCGGAAAAAACAGAATTCGTAAAGAGATTTCCGGATCTTGGAACGAACACCGAGAAAGCAAAGAGTGAGTGGTGGATTGGCCGCTGGAGACGCCTCGTTTGTTTTTGCTATCATGGATCTATCTGCGGGGAAACCATGACCACACTCGCGACCAGTCATACTAAAAAATCGCTTACGTATAAAGATGCATAAATGTTTTGCAATACAGTCTTGTCCAGAGATACTGAAACTATAAGAAGTGGGAGTGAACAAGTTTGTTGGAAGCGGCGCGATGCGTGTGATTTTCCGGAACAGATGAGGTGATGGATGTTGAGTGAGAAGATGGGCACAAAATTTCGAGCCTAAACACCTGCAGTTCAACCTAGCCTAATTGTACAAAGTCAAGAATATGAGTCCCTGTAGGTGCATCCAGCTCCAACCGCAAGTCTCTCCGGCATCCAAATCTACTTTCATATCCCCAAGCTCAACAGGACAATCATGACGCAATGCACAGTTGATCCCGACATGACTCATGATTTTGAAGTAGGACCAGTAGTGATCGCCAATTATGTTACTCGTACAACAAAGGTGTTACAGTGTTTCTACCACTTGCCTTCATTAGCTCGGAGCCAGTTCAGAGTTTGAATTGCGGCCTTATCCTTTGCCCTGAGCACAATGTTAAGTGAAAATGACGAATGCTGAAGGGATCTAGTTCACGCACGTCTTTTTTTGGGTCGCTTTCCCTGTACCTCGAACGTTACCATGAACTATTACCGAGTGAGTATCAGGTCATTGATTTCTCGCAGAATAAAGACACACTTCTCGCTTGGCAAGTATGAACGGGAGCGTGTTTATCACCTCTAACGGTCTGAGTCCCTAGAATGAAAAAGAGTTGTTGAATAAAGCAAAGAGGGAAAATTATAGATGCCAACAGGAAAGAATCGTAGGCCGATTTGCGGCTTGTAGATCTAAAGAAGTGGATGAAGCAAAAGTCTCAACTGAGAATCGCGAGGCTAACAGTTGTGTAGTTGGGCCGTGCTCTGCAAGGTAGTCTCTGTTGAGATCGATATCGCAGTATTGGGATTCTTGGTACCCTTTTTATTCGGCGATTTAGGATTAATCACACCTGTGTGGAGTGAAATATTTTGTGAGGAATAGGCAAAGCTTACGAACGTTCGCCAACTTCTTCAAAAGTAACAGGATACCGAGTTGATTTCTGCTTTGCGCCCGATTGTTGCAAATCGTCATTGCGGATAATAGCTCCAATGTGTTTGGGCTCAGTGACAGCTTCCGTGCTTGTGTTCGGCTGGATAATAGCGGGCTGCAGGACCTCATCAGTTCCATTCCTCCCGTGTTTGGTATATCTTACACTTGAGTTGTTGCTAACCGTGCTTAGGTTCGACTGGACAAGATTACGCTACAGGATCTTATCAGTTCTATTCCTCCAGTGTTTAGTATTTACATACAGCGGTGATTCTTGAGTTGTTGTTAACCATGCCTGTGTTTGACTGGGCAACATCAGGCTACAGGACCTTGTCAGTTCCGTTCCTCGCGCGTTTGGTATTACTTACGGTGGTAATCCCTAAGCTGTAGTACTCCTACAGTTCTCGTGTAAGCATCTGGATACAAAGCGAGAGATCGAATGACATCACCCTTGGCAACACACCCCTTACCAACGGAATAAGTGTAGTAACATCTTCGCTGGCACCAAGAACATGTTTTACAATTTCATTCATCCGGTCCTCGATCTCAGGTTGTTGCAGATAAGTCTTGCTGTGAGTATAAATTTCTGCCCTCGTAATTTGCTGAGACGAGTCCGTCTGAAAGCCTTGGTCGACATTGACCCTAAAATACGTCGCTTTGGATCCACTCAAATTGGTCTCTGCTCGGAGACGTTCTTGGACTTGTCGATGTGCCAACTCAGCACCTTGAGTTAGACGAATAGCTGTGTTTCCAAGTTCCGATACATCGATTTCACGAACACCAGGATGACCAGCACCAAGGCTGACAAGACAGGCAAGAGGTGGGTTTGTGATGTTGAGGCGCTTTGCGAGGTGGATAGCTTCGGAAATGGCTTGTAAAACAGGATTGTTGAAATTGAGCTGGGAGGCTGAAACAATTTTTTGACCGGTGGAGCTTATGAGAGCTGGTGGGAAGAGCATCGAAGAGGCAACGGCGCGCATGGCGAACCATGTCGTACAATTTGGGAGACTGTCGATTCTGGTGACGTAGTTTCGGAAACATGCAGCGTAGGGCGCATCACTTTCTTTGTGCACTGCCAGCGCTACTCTGAAGGGGTTATCAGATTTCCAAAATCGTTTCCCAGAGTCAACAAAACGAACACATGACAGCTCGGAGTCTGTACTTGGAAGGTTTCATCAGCACCCTCGTCCCTATTTATCACAATGAGCTTAAGCTGATTTTCAAAAGCCGTAGACATGGCATCTGGATTCCAGGTATTCACAGGGCCGTTGTACGGGTAAGAGTCGTGAACAGAGGCCCGGACTTGAAGATAAGTTCTGATGACTTGCGATGTAGACATATGCAATCGACCAAGCATAATGGCAATCCAGCTCGGAAGAGATATCAGCGAGGAGATAATACAATAGGTAGACAAAGCACACCCCCCATCGCCACTTCCAACAATCAAGTCAAAGCACTTGCAAGGAAGCGCTTCAGGAATCGAGTTGTTCGAAGAATTTGCGTTGGTTTCGCCAGCAGTCAGCTCTGGATGATCGTATGCAGCGCGGCGCATCATATCAAGTAAGGTGTAAAGGGATGATTGCACTCCAACCCTGATATCAGCTTCGCCATCTAACAGAAGAGTTCAGAAAATGAACAGTAAAGTGGCACACAAACAACGTACCAAAGGTAAGAACCTTGAGGCCATTCTTTCGTGGCTCGTTCATACTGATGAAAGGAGGGGAGAAGCAAAGGATCAGACGTGCACGGGAACACGCGTCGACCTGCCCTTATGGATATATTGCGCGGAAGAAGTTGACGCTTGGGGTTTATAGATGTCACCGACAAACCCCAAGAACCCTGCCTGTTCTCATCTGTTATAATCTCTAAAAAGGGATGGCTGAGCTGCTCACCACGGGTGGCATTCACCCCCAAGGTGCACGGGATCTAAAAAAAAGCGCAGTGGACCCAGCAGATGTGCGCAACTCAGTACCCATTGTTCAAATCCTAAAACGTCTTCTAATCGAATTTTAAGATAAATGTATAGAAGAATTTAAATGTTTTCATTGGTGGGAGCGAGCGATGTTTTAAAACATTTGAAAATCATTAGTTGGCAACCGTTGAGCAAAAAGTGAATTCTAATCTAATTCGTTATGTCGATACCAAAACCCATTGTATTAAGACGTCTCCTTGCTGCTTCCTTATCCCAGACGCGGCCCAAGTTGCATCCCTGTCGCGTTTTGCCATCTGGGAACGGTCAACATCATTGACCAGTGCTCCAGCATCAGCACCCACGTTCCGATTGACAACGCTTTTCATCCAAATGGGGTTTCCATGATTTGCTTGTGACCTCATTATGTAACTCTTACATTTATTTCCAAGTCTCGCGGTCGTTTTTCTTCCCTCTACTCTCCTAACTTCAACCCGATCGAAGAAGCCTTGAGTTGGTATTGAATTTTTGAGCGCTCATCACCCGTTTCAGGCTGTGGAAAATTCAAGTCAGTGTGAATGTCGAAGATAGGGTGGACATGGGGGACAGACATAGGTCGCCGGAACCAGTAATGATGTTCTCCTTCCGAGCGGATCGGGCAGTTCGAGGGCTTGCAGGCTTCGGGTAAAACAAGCTGAGCGGAATGGTCGGATGCAGGATGATAGCTCTCGGGTGGATCCAGGAAGAAATTTCCTCACGCGATTTTCAAACACTCCTTGAAATAAAGAATCCATTGTATGTCCCGCCTCCCCTACCTGTGGTACATGATTCCGGCTTGAGCTGCATGTCTCCTCTTTGTAGGAGAACGTCCGGATAGAGGACGTGTTATCTTGCACTTGGCAGAGCCAGTCGGGGTAGTGGTAAGTTTCCTGACGAAAGTCAAGGCCAATCTACGTCGGATGCTCAGCATGCAGGAGAGGCGAAACCCTCCCTGTCCGTGCATCCCCTCGTACTTCCTTCAGAGTCAGAGTGTAGAGTAATATTTTTTGAGAGTCAAGGTAATGTAGTTTCAATATAAATTGTTCCGTTGAATTATTTTTTATTTGATGGAGATGCAGTTAGGTGCGTTCGTAAAAGGTCCGATTGCAGGAGCATCGTTGAAGGTCTGCCTTATCCACATCTGCTCAAATCCACTGACTTCATATACAAAAATTCGTTTATTGCAAGTAAACTGTCCTGTGAAATAGTCCGTCTTGTTGTCAGCTAACAGGACCTGCTCAAGCTGAGTCCGCGTCTTTTTCTTTGCCGGACAGATGTGCCATCAATACGATACACTGCTGTAAATATAGCGGTGTAACTGGGGAGGCTGCGTGTTTATTCCACGGCGTGACTAAGCGCCGTAGTATATGCCAAAAAAAAATACACAAAACGGTGTCGAATACTCAGTTACCTAGCGAATAGCTACCGATCGGAAGCCTGGCTGGCGTTCTCCTGCTTGCCTCTCGCGTTTACCATATCACTATGACCTTTCTACACAACTTATCGAGATTTCAGGGAGTTTATGTGGTCGAAAAGTTCCCCCTTCAAGATCTCCTTCTCCTTGTCCGAGCTATGCGATTGCTTGTCGATGATCTGTGTACCACCGCGGGAAGCTCAAACGACGTGAATTCCAATACTCTCCTTTCCCGACTGCTTGAACGCCTGTACGTTATATATTTCCTTATTTCTTACCTCTTAGACCTGAAACTTATGATATAGGACTTCCTCAATTTCAAATTTCCGTCGTTATCCAATGTCACTGCTCACATACGATCAAGCCCACAAGTGTCCGACCTTGGGGCTAGCCTCCCTCCCGCCACCATTCTTCGGTTTTCCTGATGTGGAGTACAAGCCATGTTCGTTGTTGAGACCCCAACGGTACTGTGGAACCCGTGTCCTCCCTGACGAATCTGCACTGTGTGAGCCAGAGGAAGACTTAGGCTGCTCTTTCCCGTCCATTTTCTAGTGCGTATCCTTGTGACTCTCCTCAATTCTCCTCGCCTCATCTTTTCTGTTCTAGATTATTGAATAACGCGACCTACAAATTTCCCAGAAGACTCGCGTACCCCCGGCATCCCACAACACAACTCTAGATGACTACAAGTATCCCGTTGTGATGCTCTCCAAGCTGTTGAGTCCTTGGTTTCTCCCATGCTTTCTCGTCAAATGTACGTCTGCGCATTTCTCATCATATACCTACGATCCTCATGTCTAATTCCTTTTGCTACAGTGCGGCCCAAGGAACAGCATACGAACGCCCATAATTCAAGTTTATCCCCCGTTACAATCTCAGGCTTACAGTGACCTCGCTAATCGAAGATGTGGGGATCTCTGCTGGTCCGTAGACAGCGAGACTCAGCCACGGGCTGTGATCCTAGCATTCCCTCGTTGTGGTTTCCAACTTCTCCCGTACATTACCAGCTTGTAGGTCTGAAATATCGATATCACCACCAAAGAATCCCGCAATTTTGGCCATTTTGCAAATGGAGGTATCTTCCTTGATTCTTGGCACATCCCTTTATCGTCTCTATCAACTGAGTCTTTCCCCTCTTCTATCATGGTCACGGTTATTTTGTACCTCATTCCACATTTTTGGAACGACTACCTTCTGTTTTATGTATGCTAGTTTTCCGTGACCTGTATCAGATATTCACTCTTATCCTATCCTTACGCAGTGACGGCACACTGGCTCCAGAAGTCTCGACGAGAACAAAACTGTAGCTTCATCTAGCCATATCGAGAGGAAATCATCGAACCATTGGAGATAATGCAATCCTCAGAACTGACATCCGTGGCAACCAACACCTGGCCCAATACCATGCAAACCGGAAATTGGGTCAGTATCAAACTAAACAAATATATTGAACCAAATAGCACCCTGCCCCCCAGAGATTGCACGTTGTGTCAAGAGGAGGGGCAGGTGTGTCCCTGCGTCTGAGGACATGAGCCCTCGTTCCATAAACTTTAACCTGTCTCGTTCGCATTTTTTTCCATATAGATATATGGCATTCTGTATTACATGAATCCGATATGGTTGAGTGCTATTCGGCTGACATGAATTCTGAAAACTTGTGCTCGAAAACGACACAACTTGATGCCCAATCCCAAAGCGAGAGAAGGTCAAAGTTCTTCGACTTCTTATTCTCCTTTACTTCTTAGTTGACTTCTTGCAGATTAGCTCAAGCAGACAATAAACTTATCATAATTCCTCGACGCGAGTAAGAAAGTATCATATGCGCTAATCTTGTGAGTGATTTGTGATTCTGAGTTCTGACCATCCAATTCGAGTTATCACTGGGAGCTGATAAGTATATCAGTGTGTTTGGGTCATCACTGCTAGCCGAAGTCAATGCGATCGAAGAAAAGGATGCAAGAGGAGCGATCATTCGATTGGATGTAGCCTGGACGAACTGGTAAACCAGAGAGTGGAAGCTCATGTCGAATGACAGTGCCTCACCCTAACACAGTTCTCAAGGGGTTTTCCCCCTGTTTTGCATTATGGAATGCCGAATGGACGGGGTAATACATACTGCATGTCTTACTCCTCCCAAATGGACTGAAAACGAAGGTGCCAGTAACTGAATTCCATAAAGTAAGGAGTTTAAACCACATGACCTCCCATCGATCACTGCTTTTAACTTATTTTTCCGAGCCGAGAGTTTCGCATCCACTATAAGAAGCCTGACAACATCGTTCGTACCTTGACAGGCAGATATGAAGTTGTTCCTGCTCTTCGGAATGCTTTTTCTCACCGGAACCCAAGGTACTTTCATGATTTCTACCGATTAACGAAAACTAAATGCATGCTTGTTGCAAACTCTAAGGAATCCCAGATGATGTACCATGTAATTTCGGGATAGTCCTCTTCGATAGCTTTCAAGCCCTGGACGCCTTTGGACCCCTCGATGTTCTAAATGGGCTATCTTTCTGGTCGCTTCGACTCAACCTGGCTCTCCTTTCGGAGACAATGGACCCTGTATTAACCCCTCTGCGTACAAATGTATTTGAAAGCAACTTCTCAGAATACGTTTTACCGACACATACATTTGACAATCCTCCAGAGGATCTTGAGGTAACGCCGCTGCATTTTTCTTAAATTATTTTTTTTCAAGCAGACCCTTCTATATGTACTGATTGTCTCAATATATAGGTTCTTATAGTTCCAGGTGGAGGTGGAACTCGTTTTCCTGAGATAGCCAGTTCAATCGATTTCGTAAGAAACATTTATCCTTCTTTGAGGTATTTGATTACAGTGTGCATACTTTTTAAATATCTATTCTAGTTGCATCTGCTCACGTTTTGGTAGTTGTACTGGTGCAGGCATAGCCGCACGTGCAGGAGTTCTTGATGGCAAAAATGCCACAACAAATAAGAAAGCTTGGAATCAAACGACAGCACTCGGTCCTAACGTTAACTAGATTCCTGTTGCACGTTGGGTTGTGGATGGTAATATTTATTCCTCTTCTGGGGTTTCTGCTGGAATTGATGCCATGTTTGGCTTTGTGAGCGAGTACGTCTATCCATTACTATGCTGCATGAGTCCACGTTCTCATTCATAATATTTCAAGTATATACGGAGAGGATATCGCAGATTTCCATTCCCATGCCATGGAATACGAGAGACATACGGACCCAAGCTGGGACCCATTCTCTGCCTACTGGAATGTCACTCAGCCAGCAGATGTAGCCTCGTACTGAGCAGTTTAGGAATTTCTGGGCAATGAGAGTGTATAAAATGGCCGCATTATGTAGTCCAACAATATTGGAACCAATTTTGTTTACTTCTTTCTGATCGCCTGCTTGGCTTGAAGCCATTCTCTGAGACCGGTCATTTTTTTCCAGGTATGATACATATATAAGAATACTGTGCTTAAAAATCTAAGGAATCAGCAGCCAGCTATCAAGATATGAAGTGCGGGAAGTGGGGTCCGGGAGCAATGGTACAGTGGAGATCGCTGTGGGTCAATGGACTCACCGAGAACGTTATCCACTTGTCCATACTATCTCTATTATGTGCACCAGATATGAGAGAAGTTGGATGGAAGGAAGTGGAAGACTTTGTAGACCTACCAGTTACATAGCGAAATACTTCGACGAAGCTATTGCGATGATGAACAATAGAATAATTAAAGGCCTATGACACACACCTAATGAGATATTATACTCATGAATTGTTGACGCCGAACCAACAGGTGTGGGCGAAGCCACACAACCGATCACAGAAGACGATCTTGACGGCCACAGAAGATGACCTTGACATCTGTTCACCCGTCGAACTTTTCAATTGTAAAAGAGACAAGAATGAATATTTTATTACTACGGAATACTACGAAGCAGTAGAATACATGCTCCGGTTACTGAGGGAAGGACTACGGCAGAGTATGGTGCAGTAGCAGCAGTACCACGGCTGAGTCAAGGTAAAGGTATATAAGCTGCGGGTTTCAGAGCGCTAAAGAGCAGCAATTTGTATTGTAGCTACATACAAAATTTCACCGTTCCCCGCTAGCCTCCAAAGGAGTAAACGATCCCAGAGTGACGAACTCTCAGTTGCTCCTCGTTGTACTTCTTACCCACTCGAATGTACGCTCTCAACGAGCGTGTGTTTGTGGTTGATTTCGTCGTTGACACGAGAGCGCACGATCACATCCCATTCAAATTTGCAGAGCAACAACAGTTCGACGCCTATGCCAATGCAATCGCACACTGAGAAAAGCGGAAAGAGGTATTCGACAAGAAGGTGTCAAAGAGAGGAGGACAAGTGGTGTTCGAAACAGGAGAACTAGTTCAAAACAACACACAATCTGAAGATGAAACTGGTACCAAGATGGCCGGAGGCAAGAAGGATCGACGAAAGATTGCTCAATTTGTTTCGGCTGGAGACAGACTGCAACCGGTGAGCCAATCCTCGGGCTATATCACGCGAGACGTCTCAGAAGATTAATACCACCCCGGGATCATCCCTGGAGAAATAAGAAAGGCAGAGTTAGAAAAGGAAGCTCAAGGATACGGAGAAGATGTGGCTGAGGACTATGAAGAGGAGGGTAAAGAAGAGAAAGAAGAAGAAATGGGGGACGAGGCAGGCGGGGAAGACCATCGAACCATTGCTGAGAGAGTGAGTGATAGGAGAAGAAAGCAAGGATAGATTATCGCGCGAGGACGCGCTATTTGTTAGGGGGGAGCTTGTGATAAAGACGGATGCGAGGACGAGATAGAAGAGGTGTAGATACCGAACCAATAGACACACACGCTTGACGCATACGCCCATCCACAACCATATGCACGAGACCGATGTCCCATCTCACGATGTGTCTGAATCTTCGCGTGCGCGGCTTTTTATTGCCACTGAGTTCGATAAATTAGCTCCTCGATATCTTGGCAAGCGAGACAAAGGGTGATGTGTATCAGGCTGTTCACAAGCTTTGTATCAAGCTGTTCACGAGCTTAACTCGACTTCAATTATCTTGACTGATAAACCTCAGGTGCATTGTATCCCCTCCCAGCGGTCATGTCCTTTCCTTATCTTGCTCTAGTGGTCGTGGCTTCTTGCCTTTTACTCGCCTCATCTGATCCCATATCTGTTCCCGTGGTTCTGAAAGATACAAGTGCGGGTTTAGACCTCCAGTCTCTTGCCGCCAGAATGGCCAAGAAATATGGACGCTCAAGGACCCATAAGTTTGGACAGCGAGCGAAGCAAAGTTCTGGCTTAATGAACTACGTAAGATTATTGCACTTACACTTTCAAATTCTCACCATGTTTATCAGAATGAAGATACAGGATATTTTGCAGTCATAAACATCGGGACTCCGTTAAGTCCAGAGTTCTGGTCACTGGAGGCGCCTGATGGGACTTACCTTTGAAAATTTAACAGCCCGCGACAATTCAGTGCGCTCGTTGATACTGGTTCATCTGATCTCTGGGTGACCTCTCAGCCTTCTGGATGTAAAGGTGCCGATAATAGAGATGCTTATGCTAACGACCCTGTTTTCCCGCTTTACGATTCTTCAAAATCTTCCTCCTACAAAGGTTTAGTTTTCTTTTATGCTCTGCGTTATTATACCCTGACGTATTTTTCTCGAAACTTTAGTAGTCAAAAATACAAATACCACAGTAACTTATGGGAGTGGCGAAGTAGAGGGAAAGGTTGCTACGGAAATGATCAGTTTCGAAGGCTTTTTGGCCTCTGAGCAGACTTTCAGTACGTGTTAATTTATCTCTATGAATCTTACACCCATGCACAGGATCCAACAGTTAACGTCTTGGACGATGATGTATGCTTTCGAAATAATTCAGGACTTCTAGGACTGGCATGGCCATCATTGTCAGAAATAGAAAAATTAGGCGAACCATTTTGGCTCACACTGTCATCGCATGGTGTATTCGACAATAAGGAGTTTGGATTCTATCTCGCTCGGGGAACGGACAAGGAATTCGAACAGCTGCATCAAAATGCGCAATGGGCTGGTGGAATGTTGACCTTAGGAGGGGTGAATGAGACCGTCTATACAGGTGATATCGAGTTTTTGAATCTCACAAAGCTATGGCCCACTGCCCCCGAAGGTTTTTGGCAACTAAATCTCTCCGGTATGTAATTAATTTCATGTTTTCATGTTTTGAGATAACCTCCACTAACATCATGTTGGTAACCTCTTTTTGGATCGTTATCATTTAGCCATTAGTGTTTCCAACCAGTCAATAGACACAACTCCTGGCAATCAGCTAGCTATTATTGACACTGGGACTAGTTTCATTGGCGGTCCAACAGTCGAAGTGACAACATTTTGGTCCTTCGTCCCCGGCTCCGAGGCCCTTTCCTATCCAAATGAAGGCTTTTGGGAATATCCTTGTTCAACAGAACTTGATGTTGGACTTACCTTTGCTGGTGGACGCCAATGGAAGATTTCCGATGAAGATATGGTATTACAAAGGTTTGAAGGTACCTTTTCCTTCGAACATTTAATTTGGGCTTGACAGTTGAGATTATGACATAGCTTACTACGATGAGCCAGCTATGTGTGCTGGCTCGTTCTTCGACCTCGGTGCAACAGCTGGTCCGTTTACGGATTTTGGCAATGTGAGTTGGATAATCGGTGGGACATTCCTTGTGAGTTTCTTGCTACTGTTGGTAACGTAATGTCATTGTGCTCAATCCTTAGAAAAATGTATATTCTGTCTTTCGTGAAAACCCTCCGTCCGTTGGTTTTGCGGAGCTCAATCCAACCTTTGTCGTTCAAAAGGTTACCCCGGAAAATACTACAGCAAATTCTACCCAACCAAAAAATGCCGCATTGTCCAGAGATATGGAACATTCGGTGATATTACTCCTTGTTACGGCTTTCGCATGTCTCTCCATCCTGCTGTGATGTGATTACAATTTTTTTCAATATGATTGAAAGGAATATGTACCTGAAACGAGAAAGATGTAAGCTCAGGAATCAATAATGTTTCGATGAAGAGTTTCTGGAGTGGGATGAACGGGGTCTTGGGGGTGTACGGACAAACAGTACATGGCCTAAAATATGGTCTCAGCACGGCTCGTAGTCTCCCTATTCCATTGCTTGTTCTGGTTCTCTTAGTATCTATCTGTTTGTCTTAGAGGTGTTTAAGTCAACAGAAATAGCTTCTAAATGTATCAGTCGGAAACTCCCATGTACAATATGGATGACCAGAAGAAGCGTGAGAATGGCAGGCGGCCTGGCTAGCGCCCGCCTCATTGTCCTCACTCCCGGACAACGTCTTTCGTTAGCTTCATGCCGGAGTTATTTTTGCTATCCTTTCACTTACTTTTCTCTCTTTGTTCCCAACGATTTCCTTTGTCTATCCATTGTATTACTTACCGCTTAATTACCTTTCCTTTTCCTACTGATTAGGCACACTGGGGCAGAGTGTGCAGGGGGGAAGCTTTAAGAAAACACTAGGTCATCAAATGACCGTCTCACACCTGATATACAAGTAATTGAAAGCTTCTAGCTGCCCAGATTGGCATGTAAAAGACGTGGGATTGAGGGTTATTGATGATCTCGCTTCCGAAGAGTCTCAGCCTTTAGAAACACTCAGGGTGGGTATTACACGTACACCAGCTAACAGTTTCGTGGAGAATGCAATCTAAAGAAGTTTGCAGTAGGATTATTCCTTCTACGTGCTTATCTTGACGAAACTAGCGAAGCTGGCGCAATTCTTGAAACCAGCTCTAGACTCTGGGGTCACAAACAGGGATGTGAAATGGGTAGTGTATACAAGGTGTGTCTGCGCTTCGCTTCGACGTCTGTGGATCAGGGATTCTGGAAAAGGATGTCAGACTGGCAGGTAGCGCAACTTTTTCTGATTACTAGTAGTTGGTAGTCGGTCATAAGTGAGCACTCGCCGACATCTCTCCTCCTCAGAATTGAGGTGTTGTCGAGGAATTTAGGTTTTTTTTATGTGTTGGCATACCGTGGCAATCTTTCACTCGTCAAGGCGTGTCGCGTGATCGGGTTAAGCACCCGGACAGATTGAAAACAATCAAGGGGTTGTCTCAAAAACAAGGAAACAAGAGATCTGAAAATGGGAATGGGACACACAGGCGTAAACATCATTTTTGACATCTGTGTATATAGAGGTAGTAAATTGTTTCAAGTGGGGCATCTTTTGCGAAAGGTCAAGAAAATACAATGTTGGTGATTTCTTATCCTTAGGCCTCCTTAACGGACTGCAGCGGTTGCGGGGGCGACAACTTACTCCAGAAAGGTTTGAAGAACAAAAACTGAATCCGAGTACCGACCTCTAAACGTGACGCCAAATAAACACTCTCCGGAATGTAGCTGGGATTCCATCTCTATTGCCAGTCACCTTAGACCTGTGATTTTTTCCATCCTTTGCAGTTTCGTTCGCCTTGGGCCAACGTTACTCGTCTTTGAGCCAAATCATCCGCCTGCGGAATTCTCATCCTCCTCCTACAGTACTCATCATTGGCCTCTAGAACACCTCATTGACCTCATCACTGACCTGCAGAATTCATCGTCCACCTCTGGCACAGATCGTTGACCTCTTTATCCACCTGCGGAATTCATCATCCTAATGTTCTTAGCTCAAGCGCCAATTTGACGTTTCAACTATGAAAATTAGGCTACTTAGCATAGAATTATCGTACGTCTTAGTTCTAATTACACGATTTGGTGAGAAATTAGCCGGAGAATTGGTTTCCGCATCTGCCTGCTCCTTGCTCTTAACCACCACCACTCCCGCAGAGTTCCCCCTTCCTCCTTCTGCCGAACGATGAATCTGCACGTATTTATTCCTCGAAGTCTCAATTCTATCGTTTTCTACCACCTCTAGTTTCTTCCTCGATAATGTCGTGCCCCGGTTCTCTCGTTCCTTCCGACGCGTCTTCCTCCCCTTGTGCCAATTGGACGATTTTTACGTCGTAAGGTACATCATTCCATTTGCTATCATTGGCGTTTTTGACGCACAACTGACCATGATTCCTCCCCTTTAGATTCTGCTTGGTCCAACCCGTGCACCCTGCCTCACACCTAGATCGGCACACACTGGTCCCAGCCATAATTTGGCATGATAAGGTCTTGGCGTACGTAGATGGTAAGTCATATTCCAATTCGTGGATCCTGTGTCGTTATAACCCTTATTCAGGAGACGATTTACGACTCTCGGGCCAGCATGATCCTGTCCCATATGCCTACCCACTCCCACTTCCCCCAGCCTCAAGCTGACCCATGCGGACTCTGATGCACATATACATTATGTCAGATATTATTGGCTTACCCCATTCTGCCAGAGCAGTCTCGCAAGAGACGATTTGCAGATTCCCTGCCACACCTCATCCCCAAGCCGTACACGCACGCGCACACACCGACCTCCTCCAGCCTCAAACTGACGCCCATGGAGTATGATGTACATATACTGCATGCCATAATTTCGTTGGCTTGCCTGGTGCTGTCTTAACGCACCCCCAATAGACGATTCTCGATCTTCAACCAGAAGTGATCCAGCCGCGACTCATTCACCCACCCCATGGCCCAGCCCCCAGATAATCGGTGCGAATTCTGACGTAAATATGAGGTATATTGTATTTATCTTTTTATTGTCCAGCGCCGTCCTAAATCTTGCGCAATAGACAATATACAGCTGTGCTAGCGATGACCCACTAAGACGTACGCCCACACACCGGCTTCATCTGGCTTCAAATGGACCACCGCTGCGTCCGACATACATATCCATTATGTCATATTTTCATTCGCTTGTCCCCAACTGCGCTAACGGTTCCATAATTGGCAGTTTTCGGTCTCCTCCAGCTTCCCGCCTCATTTACTATCTCCAGTCCTACCGAGCCACTACCCCAGGATCTTCGAACCACAGCTACGATTTTTCGTGTAATTTGACGCCAAATCCACGACTTCTTCTTTACAGTCATACTCCACTGCGTTCACTGGCTCTGTTCTGACCAAGCCCGCCAAATGTCCCAATTGCGCCAAGAGCATTGGCATCTCAACGTTCGAAATGCCACCTTAGCCGCAGCACTCGACTTATCCGATCCATGAGACCACTCTCCCTCCGTCGTTGACGCCCGTGGACCCCTGCAAGGCAGCTCAGTCTCCACGATTGAGGGCTGGTGAAGAATTGGACTTGGTGAAGGCTGAGGTTGCCAGGGTACTGGGTGAAAGGATGGCTTGACGAGCGTCGTCGGGGTACAGGCTATGGATTTAAGATACCAGGTTCGCGCATGAGTTACTGCTCTTTTCACCACTCTCCGTGCTTACATGTATGGTTTTAATAGCTTAGGCTCTATCTAATACTATGGTCGCTAAAGCCATTGCAAGCAGTGATTGGCGGAAGCAAACCGAAGTCAAGGCGAAAGGCGAAACACTGGAGCTGAAGAAGGCTGGTAATGGAATGGTGGGTCGGGTACGAGTGCTGGCTATTGAAGGAACGCAAGTGACATCAGGGGTGGGAAGGATGGGGAAATTGAGTTGTCGGTCGGGTGGGAAGGATCTGGATGGTGTATGGTTTGAATCGGTCTGGAACGTAGGTCTTTCTCTTTCTATTACTCTCTCTCTACCTCTACTAATGGCGGTCAATTTAGTGGTTAGCCAAATGTGTGCCTGTTTGGCGAGTCAAACCCTGCGGCTATTCTACCTGTTGCGTGTGACAACCAACTGAGAGTTCAAGGAATTTTGCCAACGGAGGTCACTAGAGGGGTAGGCAAAGTAAGTTGGAACGAAAAGCAAGCTGAGTGGCCAGGTGGACGACCACGCGTCATTGAGATATGGAAGGAATTGATAATGAATGTAAATATTATGGCGAAGAATGTGAGATACCTTTTCGTTCCGATGTTCTTCGCACATTTACTGAAATTCTCTCTTAGCTTATACTTACAGTTCAAAGTATCTTGGGAGCGGTGGTGGCGGTAGCACAGGAAGATCGTACAAGGGTCACCAAAACGAAAGTCAACGGGGAAGGTGGCTCTATTCAACAGCACGGACCTTAATATTTCCTCTTTCGTATGTGCATATAAATGTTTTTCGCCAAGCTGTTCCATATGAGAAAACACGTCGTACAATGATTTGAACCATGCTCCAACACGATTTGTTTGTTTGTACGATTGTCCGCGCACCGCGTCTGTTGCATTCTGTTGGGTATTTATAAGTGAGTGAAGAAGAATAGTATGGCGGCGTTTACTGGACGTGGAGCATTGGAGGTGCCAATGATCATTGAGGACTGCTCGATGGAGGACAAAGTCGGAAGCAGGAGTACAGGAGCCCAATAGGCATTGATTTCCTCACTCCATCACTGCATAAGTCGTTCCTACCTCTCCATATGCGACTCAAAGGGAAATTCTGCACGTGAACAATGAAGCAAGGAGGGCCAAGGCGGGCATCTTCCTGTCACTTTGCCAACTTAGTCTAGACGTTGGTTGAATGGGAACTGCGAGGAAGATTATTTTAACGTCCCTTAGATTCAGACCACCCATTCTTTGCTAGCGCCTGCTCTGTGCTTTAGTGGAATAATAGTCCATTGGAGCGGTATCCAGCTTCCGATCATGCGGGCGTGGGACAACTCGTGGTTTAAACTGAGACGCGAAGTCATTGAAGCATACTGCAGTCGACTCATAGTTTCTGTCTCCCTGGATATCTTAGCTATCGATTATGAGGCGCAGTTGTCAGGGTGAATATACTGCAAGACGCTAGCATCGTTATGCCATGGATGTAGCAGCATCACGTGCACGTGGACACCAGAAAGGTACACGTTCCTCCTTCCTCCACTGTTCGTAGCTCCTAACATCTGGTTTAATAGATACAGTACCGGGAAAGAGTCATGGAAATAGTTTGTTTTTATGATTAGTATGTGTAGTGTCTTGCACTGTTGCAAAAATGTAGGCGGAACAGGTTGTAGTGCAAGCAGAGGGTGCCTGGTGCAGCTGAAGGTGTACTCAACTCGTGTTCTCTACTGTTACGACGTCGCCGGCATTGCTATTAGTTAGACAAATGGTCCCGATTTGCCGACGAAATCACTTGAATGCCCTGAGATCGGAACGTAAGGCAAACTGGGAGGTCAAGCCTATGTGTCCGATTCTCGACATACAAGGTCAATGGAACGAGCTCACCAACGTCGCCAACGCGCTTGCTATGAATTTGGCTACCTCAGTTTGCCTATTTGATGCTCCTTTTGTTATGCCGGCGTGCACTTGCACGTGTAATTCTCTTGGGTTTGATCCGTTAACACGGTCAGCAAAGCTATTGCAAGATTTGTCCGAAGAACTAAAGTAGAAGTGAAAGGTCAAATTCTTGAACTTAAGAACACTATTAATGTCATGTTTCGCTTACGAGCACTGGCTGCTGAGGCGACGCCAGCTACATGAGAAGTGGGAAGTACAGGGTAATTGGGCGGCTAACGAGTGTGAAACATTTTGAGGGTGTCTGGTTTGAATTGGTCTGGAACTTAGGTGTTCTGTCTCTCCAGTGATACCTTGATCTAATCCTTTCATTAGGTCGACTGAACATGTGGTGTGGGCAGAACCGTCTCTCGTCAAATCAGTGTGGGTCGGAGTTGGAAAAGGTTCTGTGGGCACACTGATCATTCCCTTCCCTTACAGCATTCCAATTGTTTGCTTCGGAACCTCCAAGTATCAGAAGCTTTGCATATCAAACAACATAATGGAACATTCACTTGTTCTCAGAATGCTGTTCTCAGAATGATCACTTGACACTGCTGCATACCCTTTTTTGTTTTTGTTTTTTCCCCGACATGTCAAGATAGACGCGGTTACCAAAAATATCGCTGGCGAGTGGAGGGAAGGAGGCTCCAGAGTCCGCGCCCAACTCCCTTGATTGATTAACACACCTATCTTCAAGTCAACGACCACCTCCATAAATCGTTTCTGTTCACTATGCCCCCTCACCGCAGGATTCGAGTTCTAACGCTTGGTGAGACCTGAAGACCGCTGTGCTCGAAACACTCACCTCACCGCTCAGCAGATGGAGAGAATACGATTCGTTCTGGGGTATCATCCGCCCTGGAAACACTCCGTCTGATCATGCACCGTGTGTCTTGGAAAGAGTCTGAGAGTAATGGTGATGGAGGCACCTTCTCCCATTCAGATGGGTCTGCATCTGACGATGAGGCTCTTCCCTGCGATTATTTTGACCTAATTGTGGGAAGTGGCGATGGGGGGTGCGTTCAGCCTTGATATTTATGCCTGGTTTTGGATTTAAAGCCTGTTTTAGGTGGATTGCGGTTATGCTTGGCCGCCTAAGATTATCGGTTTCGCAGACAATTAAGGCATACCAGAAGATCCATTCCGCTGTCCACCACTCAAAATCTTCTCTCAGCACTGAACAGAAGTCCGCTCAGTTTGAGTCCATGTTGAAAAACTTTGTCAAAACTAGTTGTAAAGATGCTAACGAGCTTCTGCTTGACCCCGAAGCAAATCCAAAGTGCCGAGTGTAAGCTTCCCTTGTAGGCTTGTTGATTCTTGATAAAATATTTAAGACAGAGCGGTTCTGGCAATGACTCCCGCAAATGTGCAATTTCCGATCCTGTTTCGCAGCTACAAGTCTCGCCAGCATCCTCTCAAAGGCTGCAAAATATGGGAAGCCATCCGCATCTCTACAGCTGTTCCAGATGTACATTTACCTTATACATTTGAAGGTCAAGCGTACATTGCTGCTTCTGAGGCCGGCCAGTGCAATCCTATTGAGATAGCATTGAAGGAGGCCAAGGAAGAATTTCCAAAAGACAAATTGACCTGTATTGTTAGCCTTGGGTCCGGTCATCCTGGCCATATTGCTCTCCAGGGATCTGACCGGATGTCAATTGCGGAGACTACCCTTCAATTGGCGCGAGATGCAGAGCGTTTTTCTGATCGTGTTCAATCTCGACTCAATATCAAACCACAACCGCGGGTTTACTTCCGCTTCAATGTTGACCAGGGATTACAACATTACATGGTTTCAAGCAAGGATGGGTATGCAGACGCGTGGTCCCATTCTATGTCCTATTTGCAGCAACAGCAAGTTGATATGGGAATTGACGAAGCCGTGGATTGTTTGTTTACCCATCGCTCCTTGAATCAACAGCACGGTTTGTTCTTGCACCCATTTCCTAATTTAGCTCACACTTTGCAAAGCCATTATCCGCAATGATCATCCGCAACAATTGGACACACAGCAGAAATCGGCTCGTAATCCTGTTACTTCTGAGGAAGTTGGCAAACGTTTGTAAGCTTTATTGATTCCTTATGAAATACTTCACTCCACGCAGGTGGGATTGGTCACAAATCACCAAATGAAAAGGGTAATACTGCGACCTCGCCCTCAGCGGAGACTATCTTGCGGAACACGGTACAACTGAACAACTGTTAGCCTCACAATTCTTAGTAGAGACTTTTGCTTCATCCACTTCTTCAGACCTCCAAGCCGCAAACCGGGTTAAGGTTCTATCTTGTTGGCATCTATATTTTTTCCTCTTCGCTTCACCAAACAACTCCTTTTCATTCTAGGGACTAGTAACATTAGAGGCAATGACCACTCCCCCATTCATACTTGCCAGGCGAGAGGTGTGTCTTGATTCTACTAGAAAACAATGATCTGATAGTCACTCGGTAATAGTTCACGGGGAAGTTCGAGGTACTGGGAAAGCAACGCAAAAAAACACGTGTGTTAACTATATCCCTTCATCATTCATCATTTTCACTTAACATTGTGCTCAGGGCGAAAGATAAGGCCGCACTTCAGGCTCTGAACTGGCTCCGAGCCAATGAAGGCAAGTGGTAGAAACACTGCAGCATCTCTGTCGTAACGAAATCGGCGGTCACTACTGGTGCCACTTCTAAATCATGAATCATGTCGGGATTAATTATGCGTCGCGTTGTGGTTATCCTGTTGAGTTGAGGGATACGAGAGCAGATAGGATGGCAGAGACTTGCACATGCCGCTGGACGCACCCTAAAGGGACTCATATTTTTGGCTTTGTACAATTAGGCTAGGCTGAACTACAAGCGTTTAGGCTTATAACTTTGTGCCCAGCTTCGCACTCAACGTCCATAAACTTACCTGTGCCGAAAAATCACCTTCATTGTGCCGCTTCCAACGCACTTGTTCATCCCTAGTTCTTATATAATTTCAGTGTCTCTGAACACGACCGTATGGCACACCATTTACTTATATTTATACGTAAGCGAATTCTTAATCTGGTACTTCACGCTGGTTGCGAATGGTTGCGAATGGTTGTGGTTTCGCTGCGGACAGATCCATAACCCTTCCTTCGGTTTTCGCATCCTGCTCCAGTCTTCAACATCCACATCTTACTTTTAAGGTTCAAATGCCATATTGTCTATCCATTTCTCGCAAACTGCTGATATCAATGTCGTTGGGTGAGCCGAATGTCCATCCACACCGTTCGCCGGTTCGCCTTGTTTGCGATTCCAACTTGCGGCTCAAAGATGGTGGTACTCTGCTGGCATTGACTCGAACTGCCATTTTTTGAGAGTTTCCTTGTCAAATCCAGTATGATCGCTACTGGGCGAGGCCAACCAAAGTTGGTGAGTTCGTCGATGTCATCTGTGGGTGATGCCTACACTGCACACATACACGCACCGCCCTGCCTCAATATAATCTACTCGAACCCCGGCACAAATATCAATTATTCCATATTCAATTTTACTACTCCGAGGCTTCCTTGACGGGTTCGCAGTAGACGACTCACGATTCTCCAGCCAACACTCAACTTCGCACCCGAACGTCCACGCACCTTCTTCTCGCTTAAGTCCAATTGAACTTGCTAAGCCATTATATACACATTCAGTGTGTAAAGCTTCTTTATCTTCTCCCTTACTTGCTTACTTCATGCATTCGCCATCGAGAATTCGTGGTCCAGACCCATCTTACACCCTAACCCGCACCTCCCAGTCCGCGAAATAAAACCCAAACTCACATAAAAATTACGTGGTTTTTAATTTTTCCAGCACGTAGCTTGCCTAACCGGTATGCAATGGACAATTTACGGTCTCCCAGCCAACACACACCTTGATACCAATACGCCGACTCACACATGCTTCCCCCCGCTCCAAACAAACACCGTCTGAGTATAAATTACGTATATGGCATGTTTATGTCTCTGCCAGTCGCTGTCCTAACTCTGTCATTATAGTCTGTTGGAGGAAACGAGCGGGACCAGTGAGAGGTAGACGACAACGCTGGAGTCACGATTAGCTTGTTCCAAAGGAACGTCGTAATCGTGTAAGGAAAGAGAGAAATGGTACGGGTTAACTCCTATGTCCGATGACGTAGTCTTTCCGAGAATTGTACTTCCCTCCACAAGTCTACCAGATCTCATGTCCATGCACCCGCACCGTTCAGCCTCAAACCAATTCTTTCAAAACCTTACCTTACACGTGAATTAAGCCATATCTGATTTTAATAGGCCAAGGCTTTACCTGATGGTCTCCTAGTCCGCCGATTTTAGCTTAGATTCGCCCTTGAACGGAATACACTGACACTAATATCCTTCTCCCGGTGCTGGGACCTGGATCCTACGCTCTAAGAAATAGTGTATCATTATTTCAAGCATCCATATAGTAGGAATGGTGGTCCAAGGAATGAAAGGAAAGTTGAGAAGTCAGGCAATTGTTTGCCGAATCAGAGATATGAAAGCGGCTAGTATTACAACATGGATGAGCCTGCCCTAAATCTTCTGAGCTGGTTTAAACGACTGACATGTACACAGGATTACAAGTTTTTGGCTTTGACAAAAAGTATCGTAAAAGTGTACGTAAATGTCCATCCAAGAAGAAAAGTCCATGAAAATAATAGGTAAACGGTTGGGAGGCAAGCTCAAAAAAGTAAAAAGATCAAACCAAAACTCAGTCTCATGCAAGTCTCCTCTCCCATCACGCTAACATGCTCATCGTCGAGTTTCGGTTGCTGCCGGACAGCAAAGCCTGCCTACGCAAAGACCAACACCTGGCAATTGCTATCGACAGAATGCCAAAGGAGGAACAAACATTGGATGAAGGAGAATGCGCAGGCCGCATGGTGTGAGGCAGCTATAGGAAGTCAAGAACTTGCGCGCTGTTGGAGACTATGTCGAGCCAACTGAAGAAGGTGAAGCGATGGTGGATAGTTCTGCGTTGCCTCTGTCGTCGTATGCCCCGGAGATTGAATCCATATCCTGGCTCACACTACCCGAGAAGATAGACGACATAGCTTCCCACACTGCTGCTGGATCCAACGACACACATCAAAGTCGGACATCCAGGGGGAGGCAGGGCTCTTTGCGAAAGAAGGGATCCTGGGGGTTCCGAAAATCCAGGTGACTGGGGACTTGGAAAAAGGGGACGCTAGAGAACATCTCTCTTGAGCAGATGGCGAGGACTCGGCTAGATAGTGGTAGTCAACCCAATATTCATCCTCCGTGTAACGCTCACAACCGCGGGATCCTCTGCTATCGTCTCAACATCCATCGTGGGCGTTGTCAAACATCAGGGATTCGGGTGAGAGCCATGGAATCACGAAGCCTATACCTGGCTGTTGGTGCCGGCTGAGTATAGAAGGAGAAGGTGTGGTAGAGGGGGCAGTGCGAGGAGCGAGAGCGCGTGGAGGACGGGGAATTACAGAATGTCTCAAGAACTCGTGTCTTGTGGTTGGCCGCGTAGAATTGACTGAAATACGCAAGACGATTGTGGATGGTTCTGCGAGCTGGTCAACTGTCTTTCGCCAAACTCATTCGGCGTAGTTGAGAACTCGATACCGTTTCTACTCTCTTCACCTCCATAATATGAATCGAAAATCGAATTCCCATCCTGGCGCCAGCCAGTGAAAGACATGGCGTCAAGTTTCTCGCTGTTGGTACAGGCGGTCCTGGTCGAAGCAGCGTGCTCAGGCTCTCGTCGCTATCCCATAAACGATCGAGGGCAACATTTCTTTCCACTTGTTTCTCTCGCTTCGACAGCACAAGTGATAAATCAATGCCCAAAGCGAAGGGTTACACTCCTCCGTCAATCGTTAAAAGCATGTCGCTCTAATCCACCGGGTGAGAGCGGGGGTGGGAGAGAGTACAATTCCACCATTGCACGTGAACAATTGGGTTTGGACTTCAACGAAGAGCTAGTAGGGGTGGAGACTGAAAATGATCATGTGCTTGCTTTGAACCGCCTAGAAGATCATATATTAACTGACTGAAGACCGCGTCTAGAGAGGAAAAAAGGGCACCTTGGATCTGATGAACTGGTTTTCAAAGGAGCTATACGCGCTCTTCGTGAAAATACTCTCCGTTTTGTTATCCAATGTGGTCCACAAGTCTCACTGCCCAAGCCAGTCCTTTCCACAAAGGAGTCAGGCTGCCCGTTCCTGTTGTAGCAGCAGTATTCCACAGCGGTGACACGTCTCTCTTTATTAGAGGTCGATTGTCGTTCTCAATGAGAGATTCCTCCTGACCAACCGAAGTAGCCTGTATGTTAGACTCGACGTAGGCAGAGAAGACAGAGGTAAGGCTAGTGGTACTCGTTTCGGGGCCTAGGACTGCTCACACCTGGAACAGGTGGAGGGAAAGGGAGTTTGGTAAGAGGAAGCGGTCCAGTCTCTGCATCAGCAGATGGAGCGGGTGGAGGACGAGGTGGAGGAGGGAAATGGGAGGTCATCGTTGGGGCGGGGCACTCGCTGAGGCACTTTCTTGATGTAAAATTATCGGGCCCTGAATTAGTTCTGCTGGAACGGTATGTGGCTGAGCTCGAAGCTGAGGTTGCAGAGCTTCGAGAGTTGTCTGGAGAGAGGACGGGGCTGAGGGAGGTCCCGCGCGCGCCTTTCGTTTGTGGCCTGAAAAATGCCATGGGCATAAGCAGCGAGAGGAACAGGAGAGGACGCAATGGGTGAAGAGGTCCAGTTGGAAGTGGGGGATGGTTGAGGTGATGGAAGCTCTGGCAATGAAGCAGAACCTAAATAGCGATCAGAAGGAGGAAAAAAGTTGAATTGAGAACTACTTACTTGCATGTCCCTTCGCTAGTGGATGCATCGGGATGTGTTGCATAGGCAGATTAGGCAGAACACTGTCCATAATAACGGCGCCTCTTTTATCTTCGTCGCCCTCGTCTTTATCTCCCTCCTTTTCGTACTTGTCTTCGCGAACGTCAAGCGAGAACGGCTTAAGATGAGCATGTCTCAGTGGCTTGGCCGGTTTTGGTATCGGGAACAACCGATTTCCTCTTCTCCAAAACAAACTAGCTATGACATCCTCCTCATCATGGTCTCCCTCGTCGGTAGAAGTGGTGGCAGATCCGCACCCGTTGAATGAAGGAGGCTTTCCAGCTACCGCGTCAAAACTAAGGGTTAACGGAAAGAGGGACTGGTTCCAATCCTCTGATGCCCCTCCCTGGCCTCTTGGAGGAAGAGAGGGAGAGCTGTCTGATGATGACGCAGCAGACGAATTTGTGGAAGCACGAGGTGTGGGTTCGTTGGCGACTGCTAGGTTATCTGGAGAGCCTGCTTTGACTGCCAGTAATAGATTGAGTGAGGTCGAAACCTGGAGAAAGAGATATCGCCCTCGAAGGTCCCAGAGGATAGGATACGTCGGACCCAGCGCTGAAACCGCTCTGTGAAGACTCGCTAGAGTTTGCGTCATCGTGACCTGCCGTGTGCAAGGAATAGGAGGAACGTCGTTCACGGAATACGGATCTGGACGTCGTGATGCATCTGAGGGCGAGCGAGGGAGGGATGGTGCGGTACGCCAGTGACGACCTCAGGTTCGCAAAGATACGGCAGGGCATTCCCGCCTCCTAAGAGGCCATACTGCAGCGGCAGCATGAGCGCATCGATCTGGTACTACTGGGGAAGTGGCATGAAGCAAGGCCAGGCGTTGATCAGGTTGGATTCGTATTCGCAAGGATGGGTGATGTAGTGTGGAGAATGACGAGATGAGAGTCAAGATAGTGGTCGGGGTCGTTGAAGTTCGAGAAGAATAGAGATATGGCGACAATTGAGGAGGAGGAGGTGGACGGGAGCCAGCTCGAAAATAATGTGGGGAAGGCCAAATGGTACTGGTTGATATTCTCGTGGCTCGAATGGAGAGAATTTCTCCTCCATAAATCTAGATGAGGTACGGTGCGCCGTCCAAGGAGCAAGGTCGAAACGTCTGTTAAACAAGTTGTTAGAAGCTGCAAACAGTGAGAAAAGAAGCAACATGTATCATACTTTCATCGACGCAGATATGGTGTTGGTACTTTGAGAGCGTGGCAATGCTGGCGTCCTCCAGCGTATGCTTCTTACAACGCCGCCAACTTCGTGTCCGGGAGGCAAGATATCCAGGAAAACAGGAATGATGACACGGGTCGATTTCAGCAGCACTTCAACGATATCTCGTCCCAGTTTAAACCATGACCTGTCCCAGACCCACAGAAATGAAAGCTAAACGCCGCTCCAGTGGACCAACGTCCCGCCGAGGCATAGAGCAGGCGCTAGCAAACGAATGGGTGGTCGGAACGGCAATGCTGGTTAAAAAAAAAAAAAATCTTCCTAGCGGTTCCAATAAGACCAATGACCCTACTAAACACGCAAAGTAACGGGAAGACGCGTACCTTGAACAACTCCTTTTGGTTGATAGCTTCTGGTGCCGAACCCCCTTGTGAGTTGTACATGGAGAAACAGGGAAGGATTCGGCGGTGATGGAGTGAAGGAACCAATGGACATTAGGCGCCTGCAGGAATTCCTGCTTCCAACTATGACATCCACCTAATACGTACAGTCCTCTATGGCCGTTGATTCCACCGCTGCGATCATGTCTTCCTCTCTCTCAATGTACGATGTACCAGGAAATGCTGCAAGACAAAATGCGAATCAAAGAGGGTGGTTCAAGGTGCGTATCTTTCTGCGACGTTGCTTATCGTGGTTGGTCTAACGAGAACGAAGATTCCTTGTCCAACGAGGTTGCCAACTTTTAGTTGACGCCTGCTCTGGGATTTATTGGGGTATTGGTCCATTGAAGCGGCGTTCGGGTTTGAATTCTGTGGGTCAAACGACATGCATTGATCAGCACATTGCAAGAGGTCGCTGATAGGCTCTGGAATCGACACGCAATTATTGCCGTTCCCTTCGAATATCCTCCACTGAATACACGGAGTTCACGCATTCCATGTGGAAAAGCCGGGAGACGCAAGCATCACTATGCAATGGAACTTCCAACATCATGTCCTTGTCGATGAAGAGTACACGTCTTTTCTTTTTCCGCTCTCCGTCTTTTCTAAAATTGTTTTACTCCAGATAAAGCAATATTCCTACATTCTTGATGACGCGCCTCACCGCAGCTATATTCATTGAAGAAATAAATTCCCTCCAGGAGAAAGTCACCAGACCCCACTATCCCTTTTCCACACGATTCGTGACTGGGCTCCCCTATCCCATGTCTTCCTCCAATGCCACCACCTTTTCCACTTTTCTGGATGTCGGCCAGTCCAGCGTTCGATTCTAGGGCCACTCTCGTCAGTCCCCAGACCAGCTCTCTGATCCTTGCGAATCCAAATCCACCAGTCTCGTCCCTCCCTCGCAGGTTCCCAGATGCATCTCTCCGTTTAAATCCATATTCCGAGAACGATCTTCCACCGACTCCTCACGTACCTGCTGGTTAGCACAACGTGAACTCCAGTCTTCTGTCATTGAGCCCTTTTTGGTGCTCCGCTCATCGTGCCCATATCTGTTGGATCTTCAAGAATAACACATCCCACTCTAAGACTCGTCATCGGTTAATCTATTGATGTCAGCCAAAATCAATTTCCCAGGAACCTGGTAGTTGTCAGCAAACCTGTGCCCTGCGCTTCCGCATCCTCTTTACCTTCTGTGCCATCATCAGACATGCCTTCTCCCGCTCCTCCACCTCAATTTCCACGTCTATTCATACTTGAAAGAGCCATGGGAGAGTCAGCTGACGATTGGAGTCCGTCTCTCCTTTCGTCCACTTCCAGTTCTGACACTGCAGCTGGGAACTCTCATCCATGACATGAGTATGGGTCTTCCACCACAACTATGTACCGAAGATGACGGCAACAGGGATAGCGCTGGACGGAGGGATATTATTGCTCATGAAAAAAGGAACACATTTATTCCTGATAAGCAGGGAACCGTCAAGCTAGCGCTGAGACACGCTCCTCCTAAGCCGCTCACTCTTGGTGTTAGCGAAAACTAATGCGAAGAGGAAGACGATGAAGGTGGGAGTGGGCGTAATGACGACTAGGTCAACACCTGCTCTGCAAGTTTTTCCATTCCGGTGTGTAGTCTTTACGTTACTCAAAGAGGTTCTCGCTGATTCCCCTGCTCTAGGTTTGTTTCTCATCACAGTTTGAGCGACATTACTTCTCTACTATCCCCTTACAATCGACAAGACATTCTTGCTTTTATGTACTGCTTTGGCCTTTTGCCTTTTCGTCGCAGTATAGTACACTTGACTACTCTACCTGTTAGAAAGATCAAGTCCTTGAATTACCTTTCCTCGTTTTTATAAAGCATGCTTTTCTTTCCTTGCGAACAACTTGTGTTTATTTACCTTGATGTACATCCACCCTACGGTACTCATGGATAAGGAGTGGCTTCACAAGTATACAAACGGTTATGAATGTGATACTAGTAGATAATGAACGATTACGAATGTAGTAAAAAGGTCCAGTAGCAATAATGTCGGTCCAAAACCATGTTACAACTTGACGAGAATGTTCCCAAGCACTTATCTCCCATCGTTTCGACACTGTAAACATTTTCCTTTTATCAAAACAATTACTATGAAGCGACGTGAGGAGACACTCAAGCAATATTTCAATGCCTCACCGTGGCATGACCCAGCGCGAGGATCCGCTCGACAGGCATAGCTACACACACCACAATTAAGCACACGAGAAAAATTAGAGTGAGATGAATGTGACATACTCCAGTCCATTCAGGTGAAGTGCAGTAAATTCAATTGGAGCGGAAGAACATGAGAATAGAGGGTTGTTGCAAGGGTTTTGAGTGGTGGTTTGTTTCGCTTCTCTACGAAAAGCGTCAAGTTGCACGCCATTCTCACACCATCTTGCACCGAGGCTTGAGTAATTCACTATGTCTATTAATTATAATCAAAGATTTTCGTTTGCTATTCCATCATAAACTGTCTCAAAGAAGGAGTTTTGCTACCATGCCCGGAGTACAATCCAGAAATGGTCTGAATCAGACACATTGGAAAATAAGCCGACACCTTGCTCTGGAGTCCTGTATCTTGACCTCAAAACATTTTTTTGAGGGAAGAAAGGACAGGACAGAGCTCTGACAAATGATATTCGCAATCCATCACTGGCAACCTTGCTCTGACGATCATCCACGCTGAATCCACGTTCCAGCGTTCCGATATGGAGTCTTGGAAATCCCTGGTTAAAACTGGGGTTTCCGAAAGGAAATATGAAGTCAGGTGAGTCCCTGGGATAAAACTGCTTCGCCTTCATTGTGATGTAGATAGTACTGTGGAAAGCCCATTTATTGGATACCTGAAAACATGGACTGTAATCTGGAAACAGGCGAAGCTCTAGATTAAGCGAATTTATCACCTGTATCAGGATCAGAGCCGAAAGTAGCCGAAAACCACGAAAGATGCGAAATGAAGAAAGCTGAGACATGGCCGCCGACAACTTTGTCCATGTCAAGGGAACGGGCGCTTAAGGACTCAAAGCCTCGTTCTCGCTCGCCTCTTGCCGATTTCTATTATGCAAAAGACAGTATGTCGCGAATTAAGATGCTGCACTGCAGTATGCACAATAAAAAAGTGGTCACGGAGACCAAGGGTTTGAAGGAGAGCGCAGCAACGGCTACTTTGTCTATGTAGCTCAGTAGTTCCCCAAACATTAGGAGTTTTACGCTTTGGATCAGAGTGAGAATCAGATTTGGGAGGAGCACCAACCTCTATTTACATTGCACCTATATTCCTATTACATTGCATTTATGCTACTGCTATCAAATACGAACGCTTGGAGAGCCTCCCTTGCACACTACAAACTCCCAACCACCCGCACCATACACTTCCTGGAGGTTAACGCATCACCCAGTCTTCCCCTCCACGAATGTACGCACTTCTGGGCCAGTATTCTAGGGGAGCCAATCCATAACCGTTGATCTTTATGGGATTCTAAGCGCCAGACTCATCGTCTACCTTAAGGGATAAGGAGTATCAGCTTCAATGTGAGACGGTTCTGCACCCTATGTGACCTGAAGTGAGGGTGCTAGACTACAAGGGGAACGACGCAAGCACCAGAACACCATCCCTGAGTTAGATCAAGCTGAAGCTTAGAAGACGAGGGCATCTGCATTAGAGCGTCAACAACGTGTGCAGACATCTGACCCGGAGCTGTACGAGCAACTTCGTGGGACAGAGGGTTCATTAGCAAGTTTCGAGGCAGACTTGAGGTGGTTTTCAAAGTGGGGTGAGTTGTCACGAGATCAGCATTGTATCTTCCCATTTTTGGAAGAGGAATGTGTGAGGGCGTGAGGGCGTGAGTGACTTTCTCGTTTCTAACGGGTAAGTCCAATATGGACTTAATGTGAGTTGTAAAATTCAAAAGCATTGCGAATACGAGTGTGTTGAATGGGCAAAGCAGACCAGCCGCCGATTCTGGCTAGTCCGCCTTGCGCCAGCCGCCCGCCACGTTGTCCTTACTTACGGACAACGTGTTTCGTTAGTTCTCTAGCGGGGTTATTTCTCCTTTTCTTTCTTTTAATTTTCCCCATTGTCTTCCTACGATTTCTTTTGTCTATCCATTGTCTTACTTACCACTTATTTACATTTCCTTTTTCTACTTACAATTACTATAGATTAGTATAAAAGACTCGTTAGCTAGTCCTGCGAAATCTAACAATGTTGATTCGCCTTTCTTGTGCGCTGAAAGATTTTTCTCACTCCGATTGACCTCGGCTTGATCACTCTCTCTCTCTCTCGGTATATTTTCCCAACATTTCTCGCTCCACAATCGGCGACGGTAAATAGAGATTCAAACAAAAAACCTCCCCGGTTCTCGTCCTTTTATTTCGTGACTAAATAAAGAAATTTCTGTGTCCATCCCATAGGCCATAAGCCATGTGAATACTGGCCTTTTCATGCGATTATAACGAGCTCAAAGACAATCGTGAATAAATTAATTCCAAATGCTCTCTTTTAGCTTATCTCCAGGGATCCTGCGCAAAGTCTGGCGTTATACGATGCATTGCACTGGTTCAGGGGCCATATACGACGTGAGGAAATGTTGTCAATGAGGCAATTAATGCTAGATGGGTTTTTTAAGCCGTAACTGTAGTAATTCAAGATAAAGTGTGTGTCTCACAAAATTATTACTTTGGTCACATATGTCACACATCTCACCTCGCATAAGAGTTCATAACGCATAAGATTTTCGGTCCACTGAGCTTATGCGTTATGACATACTTGACGGTACTAGCCATCAATAATTATATGAAGTAGAGAACACCGTACGCGGAGTCGCATTTTGGGTGGGTGAAAGAATGAGATATTTGCCATGGGGCTGACATTAAACAATAGTTCGATCCAGAGAACGTTCGGTGACTCTGGGTAATCGGACAGGTGCAAATATAATTTTCGACGTTTGCATCTAGAGATGTAGATACTATATCTTCCCATCCAAAATTGTTGACCATCCGTCTCCAAATGTACATCCAAGCGGTTAGAGAGCGTAATGAGCGCTAACCTTGCATCCAGTGTAATATGTACGGCGATCGAGTAAGGCGATCGCCTCACGCTTGTGTACGTATAGGTAAGTACATAATTAAGGTCCGTGAGAATTGTCCTCCAACAAAGACATGGATACCACCTATTCCCACCCATTCCGGTGAAGGCAGGGTATAGTTCAATGGAAAATGAATGAAAAATCTGAAACAGAAATCCCAAGCAAATCAACAGGACTGACTCATATAAATGGAGGGTATAAGTAAACGTCGAAAACAGAACTCAAAATCTCTTGTCTCGCTTGATATAGGCCTACTTCGTCGATGGCACGCTAAAGTCCGTAATGCACGAATGGCACCCATTTCATCAAATCTCTGTCTCCAGTGCTCTCCTTTCTCAGCTTTTGCAGGGCAAAGTGAAGTGCATACGCAGGCTCAGGTTTCACTTTCCACGCTGATTTGCAACATTCCTCAAATAACATCGCGTAGAATGTCTCGGCCACCTCTGGCGCCACACTATCCTCAATTGACCACATTGTACCCACGACACTAGGAAAACCCGCAGCAAGCATTCCAGAAGTCAAATGCATTGCCTCATCTGGAATCTTCTGATCACCAGTGGCGGTTTGGCAAGCAGACAAAAAGGCAAATTGAGCATGTCCCATAGACTTCCGCATGAGCGATGCAAGAGTCAGGCTGCCATCATGAAGGGCGAATGAACTTTCCATCGGATCTGGAAATTTTTGGATGCCATGACATGCCAGGTGGACCCATCCATGAGTTTCGAGCTCTTTCGAGACAGCAGACACGGTAGCCTCGCTCTGTTGAAGATGGGAAATGGCCGACTGTATGTCGTTCAGTGCAGCTTTTTCCATGATCTTTTTCGCCTCTAATTTGGTTCCTGGTAGAGCTTTCTGCCCAGGGGTGCTTGGCTGCGTCACCATCAAAACCGATGGACGGCCGGACTGCATTGCGGTTGCATTTGAAAGCAGCGCCATCAGGGACGGGGTATACGAGGAAACAGCATAGTCTGATATACAAACACGTTCTTCCGAATCGGACCCATAGAGGCCCGCTGCATGGAAAGGGAGGAACGAGAGCGGACCTGCCGGACACCATGTGATGTGGGGAAGTCGCTCGTCAGTCAAGTCAAATAACTACTTCAGAGTCAGCATCCCCAAACAGAGTATAAATCGCATATCTTACATCATTTTCTGTACTTTCAACAATTGGGTGAACAATGCTCTCCCACAGGTCGGCGAGCAAAGATGACATAGGCCCCAAATCAAGAGCTGCAGTATCTTCGCCGCGATCACTACGACGTTTTTCAAGCAAAGTAGCCCTGTGGGTGGGAATATTATCGCCCACATTGAGAACGGCCGAAAATTCGCTGCCTCGATTGCTGAGACGGGCCATTCGCGAGTTTTCCCATCGGGCATGCAGCTCGCTAATGACATCTTGGGACATGTTGGTGAAGGACAGGTGAGTGATTGAGCTCGATGGTGAAATTACCAGAGCATCGCACTGCTCTTCAGCGATAGTGAGCAGAACGACAAGACGACCCTGACATGCTTTCGACAAAACAGAAAATTTTTCAGGTCGCAAGAAGCTTTCGAACCCTTGCTTGCTGCGAATCTCGATCAAGAGGTCCTCTCGTTGCTGGATATTGCGGCGATGTGCTTGAGCCTGCTTTTCCAAAAAATCCGTACCGGGTTCAATTTCGTTATCCAAATTACGAGGAAGAAAAGATAGTTCAATCCTTCGTTGTACTTCTTGGAGCTTCTGAGCGACGGCGGGATGGGCGTCCTGTAAATCGTCAAGGGGCGAGCGCAGTCGACGGAGCTGGCTCCAAACAATTGAGCGGCCTTGCTCCATCCACTCGACAGCCAATTCAAGCTCCTGACCACGTATTGCCGCAGAAACTGCTTCATGAATGGAAGAGCCAACAACATCCTGGATGGTTTCAAAACGTTGATGAACGGGTGCTCCAAGCCAGACTAGTTCTGGGATGAGATTGATAAGAGTGTGCTGAGGTCGGAGACCTTGAGTACGGGTATTAAAAATAAGCGTTTTTAGTCGGAGTGCGGATATCCATTTGCGGGCAGCTCTGAACCGCACCATCGGTGGTCCTGCAATAGAGGTTGCACACTGCTCAAAATTGGCGATGGCCTCGTCGATGTCAGCCATCTCGCCAAGACGCTCAAACCGCGTTCTGTGAGAATTTCCGAGATTGGAGAGATACACGGACTTGTTGGGATGGCCATCAGGAGTGAGGTCGACGGCGCTGACCTGGCACTCGATGGCTTTGTCGATGTCAGCCATCTCGCCACGACGCTCAAACCGCGTTCTGTGAGAAATTCCGAGATTGTTGAGAGTGGCTGGCTTGTTGGGATGGCCATCAGAAGTGAGGTGGACGGCGCTGACCTGGCACTCGACGGCCTTGTCGATGTCAGCCATCTCACCACGACGCTCAAACCACGTCCTGTGAGAATTTCCTAGATTGGAGAGATACATGGGCTTGTCAGGATGGCCATCAGGAGTGAGGTCGACGGCGCTGACCTGGCACTCTATGGCCTTGCCGATGTCAGCCATCTCGCCACGACGCTCAAACCGCGTTCTGTGAGAACTTCCGAGATTGGAGAGATACATGGGCTTGTCGGGATGGCCACCAGGAGTGAGGTCGACGGCGCTGACCTGGCACTTGATGGCCTTGTCGATGTCAGCCATCCCGCCAAGATGCTGAAACCGCGTTCTGTGAGAAAATCCGAGATCGTTGAGACGGCCTGGCTTGTCGGGATGGCCATCAGGAGTGAGGTGGACGGCGCTGACCTGGCACTCGATGGCTTTGTCGATGTCAGCCATCTCTCCAAGACGCGAAAACAGCCTGATGTGAGAATTTCCGAGATTGTTGAGACGGCCTGGCTTGTCGGGATGGCCATCAGGAGTGAGGTCGACGGCGTTGACCTGGCACTTGATGGCCTTGTCGATATCAGCCATCTCGCCACGACGCTCAAACCGCGTTCTGTGAGAACTTCCGAGATTGGAGAGATACATGGGCTTGTCGGGATGGCCACCAGGAGTGAGGTCGACGGCGCTGACCTGGCACTTGATGGCCTTGTCGATGTCAGCCATCCCGCCAAGATGCTGAAACCGCGTTCTGTGAGAAAATCCGAGATCGTTGAGACGGCCTGGCTTGTCGGGATGGCCATCAGGAGTGAGGTGGACGGCGCTGACCTGGCACTCGATGGCTTTGTCGATGTCAGCCATCTCTCCAAGACGCGAAAACAGCCTGATGTGAGAATTTCCGAGATTGTTGAGACGGCCTGGCTTGTCGGGATGGCCATCAGGAGTGAGGTCGACGGCGTTGACCTGGCACTCGATGGCCTTGTCGATATCAGCCATCTCGCCACGACGCTCAAATCGCGTCCTGTGAGAAATTCCAAGATTGGAGAGATACATGGGCTTGTCAGGATGGCCATCAGGAGTGAGGTCGACGGCGCTGACCTGGCACTCGATGGCCTTGTCGATGTCAGCCATCTCGCCACGACGCCCAAACCGCGCTCTGTGAGAATTTCCGAGATTGGAGAGAGTGGCTGACTTGTCGGGATGGCCATCAGGAGTGAGGTGGACGGCGCTGACCTGGCACTCGATGGCCTTGTCGATGTCAGCCATCTCGCCACGACGCTCAAACCGCGTTCTGTGAGAACTTCCGAGATTGGAGAGGTGGCCTGGCTTGTTGGGATGGCCATCAGAAGTGAGGTGGACGGCGCTGACCTGGCACTCGATGGCCTTGTCGATGTCAGCCATCTCGCCAAGACGCTGAAACCGCCTGATGTAAGAAATTCCGAGATTGTTGAGACCGCCTGGTTTGTCGGGGTGGCCATCAGGAGTGAGCTGGACGGCCTGCCCCAATTTTTCAATTGCGGTCTCTATATCTGCAACCTGGCCTTTTGCTTGAAACCGTTCGAAAGCATCCGTCCCTTCCTGTCCAAACCATATGATAACGTCGTTCAAATATTCTTCTACCTCTCCAAAGGCTTCTCTTGGTTTGTCCATAGCACCAACAAGAGCAGTTAGGGAATATAAATTGTCGAGTAGGCTGCCGAGTCTAAATCGTGAGCTATTAAGATTGGGTTGTCAGTGTTGCAGAACTACATACCGACGCCGTTCTCTTAATTGCTTCAGCTGCTCATCAAATTCCTCGACTGGCAATTCTGACAAGAACAAAGCATCCTCGTCTGTAATCTCTTCCGTGTCCTGCTACGGCATCCTGGGATCAATCCCTTGAAACGATCCACGGTTCACGACTCACCTCCATACTACGAATCAGTTGGTGGCTTTCGGACATGCTTTCTCCAACGGTGTGGTTAATACCACTTGGTTGTATTCTGGTAGTTCTATGAAATGCAAATGTAACCAACCAGGTGCTGTCCATGGCATCCGGCTTTTATATTTTGGCATCCTAAAAGTGGGCAGACTCCCAAAAAAAAGAACTACTTCCATGAACAGCCTCTTGATAGCTCAATTGATTAAGAAAGCAGTCGAAGACACTTTTCATTTCAGTAACATTCATAACCTATCTCAGAACTTCTGTGTCTTAATAAGAGCACGGAACCATAAAAAATGGTCATAGGCGGTGCATAGGTGTGGAGTTCTAGCCTACTTAAGGATCAAAACATCTCCTGTTGAGTTTATTTAAAAAAACAATTGGGAAACATTGCATTCGTCATGATCGATAGGGAATGAAAGTAATTCAACACCGTTCCGGTTGACTTACTTTGGGACATCGGATGGATTTCTTCAAGGCAGACGAGTGAGGACGACATATATGAAAATTTACCGTAAACAAAATGAATACATGGTGAAGACAGTTGATTGCCTATTTTCGTGAAGTGGAAAGAGATCTTGCATATCCGTGCATCTCCACGAGTGACAATGCAACAGGGTTTGGACAGTTCGATAAGAGGGACAAAGTATTTGAACATTTTCGGATAAAAGAAAGAAAAAGTGGACAGCTGTCGTCATCGCTGCCCAGCTTGAGAAGGTTTAGTGACTTGACGGGTTCGTTACTGCCCAGGACAATATAATCTTAATAGAGATCGTACCATAAACCTGAACTTTTCCCTATGCGGGAAGATTATATCAAGCACGTTGCAGGGGGTAATAAACATCTGCAAATTGTATGCTGTAGAAGGTATCGGTGGGAGGCATGTCTAGAGAGCGCTTGGATGAAGTGTATTGCCATTAGGATATGAAAAACGTGAGAGAGAGGTAAGTGGAACCACGAGGTGTTGGGATATGCTGGTAGTTGAGGAAGGCAAGAAATGTACGATAATAGATAGAACAGGAACACATATCCATGATCGCCTGAGGACAAAGACAAACGGCACCTCGTTTGCATAGGTTTTGATGACAAAACAGTCGGAGTTGAGAGAGAGGCCAAAGTTGTTCGGGGCAGGTGTCTAAAAGGACGAATAGCTGTCACAGAGAGATATGCAATTTGTTCCGTGCGAAGACATGAAAGAAAGGGGGAAGCAATGCATGGAAGGGATAAAATTGCATAGGATGGACAGCTACAGACTGACCGATCGTTGGAAAGGCCGACCAGGAAGGGGGGGTACGAGGAACATGCATGTTGGTCGGAGTCTAAATTGTTAATCCACAGCCGCTTACTTTTCTAGAATGCAGCTATTGCATTACGTCATCCTGATTTACTCAGCTGCTTTGCCCTCTCAACGCAAGGTCCCTTTTCTGGAATGTACCTTACTACATTTAAGTTTAAAGGTAAACGACGCTGCGGCTGAAGAGATATAGCCAAGTGTGCAAAGGAGCCGTGGTGTGCAAGGGAGTGGTTAAAATATGTACATCCTGTAAGGAGACGTCTTAGCATTTATAGGTAGAGTCCCTCAACTACGATAGTGGGTGACTTTCCATAAGAATTTAGAAGTTTCAGACCCTTCCAAATGAGCGGTCGCAACCGTGTGATGGATTTACAAGGGCAAGTCCAAAACCGTAAGCGGTTTGGAAAAGATTCAAAATAACGACCGTCGCGATGTCCCTTTACCCTTGCCCTGATGGCATCCTCGAGGAATTTTTTCATTTGCAATCGCGGACTAGACGAAGAGGAGGACAAAGACAGCTCTTTTCTGGCACAGACTGTTGTTGTAACCCTTGTCCTTGCTGGCATTCTCTTCACCAAGGCTGAACATGTACGACAACAAGTAGTTAGGGCACATAGTCCTATATGTCAACAAATAAAAGGATTCATACCGTAGTTGGATAGCTGGAGCTGATATGAGAGATAATATGCAACGATCGGGAATGTTTTCGCTTCCAGCTTGTAAAGGCGAAGTTCGCGAGAGATAGAACTGCAAAGGAGAGTAGGGAAAGGTCAAGGTGGATGTGACGGCAGCTCTGCCATAATGTCCAAGAGGGGCTCAAGCGCAAACCATATTCATAGTTTTCCAGCAACAAGAGAGAAGCAAGAGAGAGAGAGATAAAGAGTGTGGGAGAGTTTTGTGTCCTGAATATGCGAATGCTGCCACCCAATCACTAAAACAAAGATGGTATCAAAGAAAAGGCTTCGAAAGCGTTTATTTTTGTGGTTTGAGCTCTGGTAGAGGTGTCGTAGGTTTTCCTCACGGGGCGCTCTCAGGGAGAGGCGGTAGCAACTTCAAGGATAATTTATTAGAGCATTTACGATGACTTTAAATACTAGGTAGAAAAAGATAGGGGGCAAAAGAGAAGGACTCATAGAAGAGTCAAGTATGAGGACACAATAGAAAAGAGTCAGTAAAGCTATGTACGGGGGTCAGAGGGGAGAGCGCGTCAGGAAGACGCGATGCCATCAAATCGTGATGGCGGAATGTCTCGAGGGCGCACAACTTACAACAAGAGGGTCGGGACCTTCTTGTAGAAACAACACTCTGAAAGACCTGCTCCTCATCACGCGCCGTGTCAATCATCGCTGATTTTCTTTTTCGGCTCCCATCATGGTGGCTTGAGTTGTTTAGAAACGTCTGAAAGCTTCTAAATCCTTTACGGAAAGTCACCCAGTGCCTCAGACCCGTTCATACTCCAAGCCTGCCTTGAAAATATCCAAGCTAGAGACCTGGATGCGTTACCCTGAAGTAGCTGATGCTGGATGTCCCTGACGATGTTTATGAAGGGTCAAAGCAGGACCGGGTATCAGAGCGGAGGAGGAAAACTGTCTGAAGGTGATATAGGTGATCACACCGCGCAGTTTTAGGCTTTATAAATTTAATATACCGCATGGTACGGCTAAGCGGGCTATTTCCCCGTATACTATAGGCTACTAGGAAGGTGTTGGTATAGTTGATTAAGCGAGGAAGCATCCCTACGGAGTTGAGTAATTGGGACAAGGTGGAACCTCTCGCGACTCGCTTATCGGAGATAAGGAGTTAGGCTCGGAAGCACTCGGCAGAGGCACAATCCGATTCGTTTGAAGCGCACAGGCTAAGCACGGCTTAAAGAACACTTAATTAGGATATAGAGAAGGCATCAAAAGCGGTACAAGGAAGCTCGGGCGTATATTATTGGATGAAAGTCACGTGGGATTGTCGAAACACGTTTCATTGTACTAATTTACACAGTGCCTCAACCCCTGGGAAGGCGATAACGCAATAAATACTTAATTAGAGCTATGTAATGCTATGTACGGTGCAGTGTATACCTATGTACTTACTTATAATAGAGGAACAGCCTCTAAAGGTGGGATTTCCTATATAAACTTGTATGTTCCGTTCTACAAAATCAAGAACCTTTCCCCCCGACTCGACGATCTTCTTCCTAAGCCCTTACAGACGCGTGTCTCACTCAGGAGAGTGGGCAGCGATTCAAAACTCACTCATTTAGCTTCATATTTCATTTCATTATCTACTTACTAAATACGTTGTATTTGTAGCTCGTATTGTAGATACACGATCATAGGGGACGAAGATATGGAAGTGCGAGGCATGGATTCGTTCGCAAGTGCTATCTTCCTCAGGATAGACCCCGGTGGTGGGGTTATCGCTCTCAAAGGTCCAGAAAAAAAAGAGTGAGGGTACAATTGGCGGACCACCAAAACTGCTCAATGACGAAAACACTTGAATGTACCCAAATTACGCGAGAAGCAGAAGAGCGTAATTCGGATAATATCTAGATAAAATGAACAGAATTTCTGGAGATCTTTCCAGAGGAAAGACGGGGCCAGAATCACATTCTTATCCGATCCATATGTACATGTGTGTCAGCTAAGAATAGTGGTGAAAGTCAGCTATACGAAGCCGCATGTAAGGGGTGAAGCTCAGGTCGTCGATACCAAGACGTTCTGTGTAATCCAAAGCGCTATTCAGCAAGAGGAAGTGAACGACATGATGGTAAGACGAAAAGAAAAAGCTTGTGTAAGTAAGGATTGACGATCCGATTTCCTCAAACCCCAACCAGTCTAACCCAATCCTTACAGCGCACTTCGCTAAACAAACTCGTAGCTAACAAAAAAGGCAACTAGCGATTTCTCCAACCGTGTCCCCTCATCAATTTCAGCTCACACTTTTCACGTGGCGGGAAAATTATAGGCCCCAAATACTCATCCCTGGACGTTAACTTTACATTTGAGCAGTGCCTGTCCATTCTTCAATACTCGTGGGGAGTGATTTGCGGCGAGCTCAAATCTGAAGCCAATTCTCAATCGGACATATCCAGAAATATGATATCACGAGCAAAACTGATACAATTTGCGCATCGCTAAGACCTATAGAAGCTCTGAATACATTTCAAGAGCAGCTAACTTATGACCCTGAGTCCCTGAGTCAAAAATCCACACACTCACAAAGGCACTGGGTATGGTCGATATTCACACCAACATCAAGCGTAGTAGAGGAAGACATGGATTTTATTTCGTGTCATCTTCGTCCTGTTAGTGCCACATGTCTGAGACTCAGGTGGAATTTGAATACAAATTACTTCCCGGCCAGCTTTGCTGGTTAAATTGCCCTGACACCACTACTAGTATCTAATTGCAGTTTAAAAATTGGCCCAGGTTCTCTCGCCACAGAAAAGCTCTTTTAAACTTTGCCACCGTTGTAAACATCCTAGAATGACACCCAAAATATTGAATAATGCTGGCATAAAACAGGTCCGAAATGAAATCACCTGCTCAAAATCCGAGTGCACACGAATTACTTTCGACATTTCGATATCTGCTCCTGATGAATGACCACCTGGAAGAGAAACATGAGGTTGACTCCTCGAATCAGACTTGATATGATCAAAAGTGTGCACGGCCAGAGGGTTCGCATTGAGATTCCTCAAGAATACTCGTCCATTTAGCTGGTCTGAAAGTGAGACTCTGTCAAAATGATGGAGGGGAAAACGTACCATCGCGAAGAAGGAATTCGAGTATGCTCGACAGGTTACAAGCCAGAATGCGATCCAGATAACTATGTGTTGCAATATTACAAGCCATATTGATTCTGTCGAAGTGCATGACGTACAAGAATCCTTCGAGGTGCCTGATGAAACAGCCATGCCAATGATGAAAACTCTACGAAGTGAAAATCATTAGATGAATCGCAGTGGTAAAATAGTGCAACGATACGTTGGGAATAGTCCAGATTCTACATTCGTAAGAAAATTGTTGCAATAAAAATGAAGGACACCGCACCTAAACTCCAAAGGATCAACCTATCAACAACAGACCGTGTTCTTTGACAGTCTACGTCAATATAAGTCTCCCAGTTTGGATGATATTACTCACGATTCAACTCCACCATGTTGTTTCCGCTTGAACAAAACCACGCACATGCAAAAAGTGACTGAAACATCAGCACATGCGGCTAAACGATACAGTTAGTATTCGAGATGGCCGCCTCGTACATGGGATGGGAAATACATAAAACACCGGACTGTGGAGAACGGGTGAATGACTTCACTTAAATTTGGTGATCATAAACTCACAGAGATGATGAATCGCGAATATTTTTGGCCATATGCGACGAGGTTTGGTTCTATAAACCCAAGAATTGTTGTGTACATGTAAAGTCCCGTGCTGGCACAGGAAAGAATAGAAAGAAAGATGACGAGGGCCCATGAACGATGAAATTTCCAAAGCTAGAGAAAATGGGAGAGTAGTGGTGGCAAGAAAAATGAAGCAACGCAGAGAACATACCCTGTATATATAGAAACCTCGGACGGTAAAGCTCACGGCACATGCAAATATGGAGAGCGAATGGATTGAATTCGGGCACGAGAATAGAGCACGCGGACTCCCGTAATTGGTTATCATGATAACATAGGCACTATGAGAGATCGAAATTTGGTGCCCCAGCTCGAAGAGCCTATTCAAAGTCAAAATTACTTCAGTCGATCAGAATTCGCTCCTACCAAACAAGTAGTGCCTGCGATGTCCGCAAAATGGTTAGTAAAAGTATGCGGTGATTGAAATAAAAATTCGGCTGACCAGACATTTAATCCATGGAGAATCTTTCGGAAAGCTGACATGATATAGGTAATACTAACTGCAAGTCAGCGTTATTCAACATCATGGCGCGTGCTGAAGAACTTACTTGAACAGTGAGAACTCCAAATAGTATACTCGCAGCATTGAATCCAATCATGAATGATCCAAAAACCAGATCCGGTGAGAATGGCAATGTGTTTGCGGCCTCCATCTTCAAGTCTGAATACCAAGTGAGCAGGGAAGGGAGAATCAAGAAACGGGAGGGAATATGGGGTAAAGTTTATTTAAGCGTTCATGGGGTGAAGGAGAGTCCTTAGGCACGATCGTATCCAAACCATGTGGAACCACCTTCGGTAATCCAAAGAATTTGGATCCCAACCGGCAGAGATGGGAAGGCCCTTAAGCGTTCTCTAGGGTAAGTAATCACATGATTCGTGAACACAATGGATACACTTTAGTAAAGTAGCTGGACTTGCGATGCCTGCAACATTGGTCTACTTGTGCTCTATTTCACGAACTGGACGAGTCGCTAACCGTGGTCATTTTGGTGTGGGGATAGGTTGCGATTAAGGAGGATGCCGCCATCAATGGCGGTCACTGTTAGTTGCTGTGGAGAAGGCTAAATCTTCGTGGTTTCGAGGAGCTAAGGAAACAGATGGACAGGTGATTTAGTTCGGTGACTCGTGTACCATGTGAAAGTCTCCCAAACCAAGCTTGTTTCAATCTGTTGAGACCGTGCAGGGTCCTTCACGGGCTAATATATTCCGGAGATGAAGGGTTTTAGCAAAAATTCGTAAATCCGCAGTTCATGGAGCTGAAGCAACTGACGTCAATGTCAAAACCTCCTTCAAAAGATTCCCAGGATCACCCATGCTTGGCAGAGGAAGACATAAATCCTGGAGAGAATATGTTCAATTACTTGAGCTGGGATGTTTGATATCTGTTAAATAAATAAGATGGTCCTTGAGTAGAAATCAAGTGTAGGCTCACGCGAACATGTGGGCGCAGCTTGCGAGCGGAGACATAGCTGGAACCAAAAAATAAAAACTTGAAATGGTGTCTGATATTAAGAGAACAGGGGGTTCCAAAGGTCCACATGATGAGGACTGAGTGGAAGACCACAAAATTCGTGAATAGAGAGGAGTCAACAAAAGCACCTTTAAGCGCAAGGAATTCGTATCGTAGGATCAAGGAAACAAGGAACGTACAATGCAAAAGGAAAGTTTTATACGGTGAGCACTGAGAAACTGGCAGGTCAAGCCTTGCTGGCTTCCGTCACGCGTTGTGGAAAGGGTTGCCCCAACGAATCATGTTCTGAGAATGCTGAAGAAGACAATTTTGAGAGGCGTGGTACTTGAACCACTCCGGTGCTAGAAAAAGGGCGATAGCATGGGCACAAGGATATGAGAGGACTGTTCAATTTGGATGACATGGTCGGAGGCGGGAATTCGTACCAGCGCTTAATGTGCTTTCGTTCCTTCACTCCACCACACGCGTCGTTCCTGTCTCTACATTTGCGACTGCAAAGGAAATTCCTCGCGAAAACTAAATAAGTAAGGACGGTCATTCAAGGTGCGCGTCCTCCCGCTACTTCGCCTACTTAGCATAGTTGGCCTCATAAGAACTGCCAGGAGGATTTTTTTTATCGGCATTGCCGTTCCGATTACCCATTTCTTTGCTAGCGCCTGCTCTCTGCCTCGGCGGGACGATGGTCCACTGGAGGGGCGTTCAGCTTTCAGTTATGTGGTCCTGGGACAGGTCCTGGTTTAAACATGGGCGAGAAGTCGTTGAAGGCTGCTGAAAATCAACTCCTCATCGATTCCGTCTCTCTCGGTATCTTGGCTTTGGGTTATGAATTTGGCGGACTTCGCAAAGGTGCATACCCCAGAGGGCGCCAGAATTGTTATGCCATGGAAGCACTAGTGTCACTTCTACGTTGGTGCAAGAAAGGTATATGAGCCCTCCTTTTCCACTGTTCGTAGCTTCTGACATTCCGTTTAATAGACATGTTGGCCTTTATCCTTCTTGGAAAACACACTTTACGGCATCTGGATTTACAGAGGAGAAATTCTCTTCATTCAAGCCAGAGAAGGTCACCCAGTACCAATAGATGTTGCCCACACTGGTTTCGATCTGGCTCCCCTTCACCTCCTCTTTCTCAGTTGCTTCCACGTCTCCTTTCCTCTCGAACTTCAGCGAGTCCAACCACTGTCTCGAGTCTCATACTCGTTTCTCCAGACCACCTCACCTATCCTTGCGAAAACGAATATACAGCCTCGTCGGCACCTGGCGTTGCGTCGTGCCCCCACCTCAGCGGCATTAAATCGATGTGCTCATCCTGCCGCTGCAACATAGCATCTCAGGAGGCGGGAAGGACTGCCGTATCTTGGGGAACCTGGACTCGGCTTCCCTGGCATCCCTACCGTCCCTCCCTCGCTCGTTCTCAGGTGTATCACGACGCTCAGATCCGCATGAACGATATTCCTCCTCTTCCTCGCACACCGCAGGTTAACCTGGCACAAACTCCAGCGAGTCTCCACTGAGCGGTTTCAACGCTCAGTCCAACGTGCCTTCTCCTCTGGGACTTTTGAGAGCAATATCTCCTTCCCCAGCCTCCGTCATTGGTCAATATACTACCGGGAATCAAGACAGGTTCTTCAGATACCTAACCTGATAGTCGGGACCGAACCCGTACCTCGCGCTTCCACTCTGCTTCGTCCTCAGCGTCATCATCAGACAGTTCCCCTCCCCTTCTTCCACCTCGACTTCCTTGTCGCCCGTACTTGAAGCACCCTGATTCGTGTACCTCCGGTAGACGCTCGAACCTAACGATCAGCTCAACCTGAGCTTCAGGTAGAAGGATCCAAGCGGGAGGATATGAGTTCGGGTGTGTGCAAGGGAGGCTCTCACCGAGCGGTCCCTGTAGATAGTGTTAGAATACAAGCCAATAGAAAGGAATTCGCAGCAGAATAGAGCACAACGTGCTCTCGAATCTCGAGTCTGAATCGTGGGGAGGAAAAACCTGTCCATTAAGGTAAACTACGCGTTCTTTTATACCAATCCGCTCCTACAGCCTCTCCTTCAAACACCACTTCTCCCTTGTCCTACTGACTCCAATCCTTCGTGAGTCTTGCCTACAGCTCGTTTCAAGTGAAATGTATTGTCTCGGAGGCCGCCAGCTGCTGTGGAAATGAGTGAGAACACACCCCCGAGTCAGCGGAGAGAGCAGCCTGTAAGTCACGTGAGCGTGAAGGTCGTCTCTCTCGTTTCGCCCATAGTCGCGTCTTCCTTGGTGTTTCTGGTCGGAAATCGACTGCCCTGGTGGTTTAGTGTTCGCGTCAGTCGGGTCTGAGCCAAACCTGGCTCTGTTCGTATGGTTGGATTCTCGCGTCTCGGGCATGAGTCTCGCAACCCATATCAGGTAAGAGTGGCTCGGCGGCCTTCCACTGCTCTTGGTCTCGTCTCAAGGGCTCTCCATTCTTCCTCTCTGACTCGGTCCTTTCGTCTGGTTTCACGTATGATCCCCGGCACGGGTGATCAACCCAAGGAGAGACAGCACTGGATTGGGACTAGTCCTTCCTTTCGTCAACCCGTAGTTTTGACCTGCAACCGGAACGCCTCCTGCATTCAACGGAAATGCATCTTCCACCATAACTACCGATGAAGACGGCCTTGATGAGGAGGATGGTTCAGTTAGTTTGAAGGATCCTATTCTTCTGAGGAAGAGGAAATGGTTGTTCTATACTGGCAACCGCTCAAGCCATCGCCGAGACATACACCTCATAAGCCGGTCATGCTTGATGTTCGCGAAGACGAGTTTGACAAGGAGGGAGATGAAGAATGACGAATACGAGGAGAAGCGAGGCATTGTCGCTATAGACCGAGTTTCGTCCAAGATTGTCGCATCATCTCACGAAGCATGCACTAGTGAATGGACATGCAAGTAATTAGTCCTCATTTTTTCGTCTTCTTCTCCTTCTAATCGCTCTTTACGCATTTAGGTCCTGCTTCAGCACCAAAGCTTCCACTACCACCACAATCCCCAACTTCCAACGGGACTTCTCTCCAATTTCACAATAGTTATATTCATTTTCTACTTAAAAACCAGTATATTGGTTCAAAACTGAACCTCTCTGGTTGGTTCCCGGACTTAACCAGTTCGGTCCGAACTTGAACAGCACGAATAGTAGTAAACTTGATTATGATCACAAGACCGTTACTGGAGAAAACCGGTTTGACATCTGAACAGCTTGTTTCCCGCAGTCACTTCCGCTTGCCCTTCCCTAAGTTCCCTTGCAGGCTGCCCAATGCAGTTCAGTGCTCTCGATCGCAATGAGCGAATAAGCTGTGGCCGCCAACGCGATGACCATATGGTTCAGACTCCGAAATACCGCAAACTATTCCGCGAAAATCCATCCCTCACATTGAAGGGTAGGGGAGGGTTTCAGGATGTCATCCCAGAACGGGTAGCCCGCCTTCGATCCCTAACATCTCGACCAGTGCGTTGGCCGCTGTTGCTGGACGATGAGATGGATGCCTTGATCAATGAGGCAAACAGGCATGCTAGCAAGCTCCGGGGAGTGGTCAGACAGTTCGTGCCTTTTCCCGGGTTCGATGGAGCAAGAAAGGACGAACTTTGGGTCGGAGCTTTGAGACGTGTAGAGTTCTTGGTGGACTTGCTGCATACACTGAACGATAAGCCGTTATTGATAATACCTGAACTTCCAGACGACATCCTCTGGCGCATCTTCACCTTGAGCGCTATAATCGGCGACCTTCAACAGGCGAAAACGCTATCCTTGGTATCCCGTCGGAACTGCATCTGGTAAGCAATACGTTCTGGCATTTTTTCAAAATTCAAATAATTACAATGTTTTTGTTCAGGGTTGAACCTTACCTTTTCTCCAGGATCAATACTGGTTCGCACCTAGAACCTGGGGACGCCTTTCTTCAGGCAGTCAGCCAATCCCCCAGGTTACAGCGCGCATTGGAAAGGAATCAAAACCGTTGAGCTTGCACAATTTTTCCTTTAACAACGGCCTTTCGTTCAAAGCTGTTCTCTCTGCTCTACCCTCCGTCACAGCTATCGCTATCATTCCTCCCGTCTGGGCAAGCGAATGGCTAGCTGAATTCCTTGAATGCGTCAAAAAGATACAGTGGCATCATCGTGTCCATAGTTCTTCTGATCCCTTTCCTCCTTTCTTTGTAATCGTCACCCATCTATCGCTCAATTTTGCTGACCTCGCTGATGGGGATACTCCGGCTAGCTTTCAATGGGCGGCGTTGAATACGCTTAGTTCTCTGCACATTTTAGCCGTTGACACATCTGCCAATAGCAACTTTAGTGGTTCCATCAAGTTAATACAAAGTTACACCGCCAAGTTGGATAAGGCGCCTCAGCTTGAGCTCATCTTGTGGTGCCATCATTTCAAGGGCTTTGAGACCATATATGGAATCACGGACGATAGGCTAATTTTGTGTAACTCGAAAGGACCTGTCCAGAAAAACTTAGAGTGGCTAGAACCAAAGCTGGCGTTAGGCAAGGATCCGCCTACATTCTGGATCCTTGGAGTGAACGACCAAGGCTTACGTCTTGTGCGAGCACATCGTGCATATGAACTATCACGTATAAAGTATTCAGCTGATATATGAGGTACAGTCCGTAACGAAAAATAATGCACACTCCCCTGGGTATGCATTCAGCAGGAATCATAGACCGTAGCTTCGCCGAACTGAATGAACCTTGGGTTGGGAGTATGACATCATTTGTTCCTCGGTGTCTGGCCGCTCGAATATAACCTTTTATGGTCTGTCGTATGGAGCATCATCTGATCAGACATTCGTGACTCCATCCCTCAACACCATGACTCTGCCCATGATATGAGATCCTTCATAAGCCTTCCCCAGAAATTTGGAGCCAGTCGTTTCAGTATCCCATCTTCATGTCAACAGCCGAACCAGAACCAATAATCCTAAGAGGCGGATGTTTCTGTGGAGCATCCAAGTATGAGGTCACAGGCAAACCCAACTTCAGCATTTACTGTCATTGCACGAGTACGCGTTTCTTTTCGGTTCTGAGTCCTATATAGAAATTTATTAACGTATTTTCCTAGTTTGCCAGCGTATGACTGGGTTTGCTGCTCTTCCACTGCTGCCACCAACCATCGTTAAAAACTCATCATTCAACAGGAGTGCCTTTATTCATAGCGTGCACTATCCAGCTTCTGCCTTTTCTTTCCTTCCTCCAGAGCTATCAGATTCAGCCCTCATCACCGAGGAGAATGGCCAGAACAAAACTTCACACCTCGACACCTACTCTTGGGGAAATCCTCCAGGCAAACGATATCGATGCAAGAAATGTGGCTTCGCCTTCGTCGATATATGTGTCGAGAACGATGACGCCTGTATTTGGGGTACCCACCTAGATAGGGAAAAACCTGGAGGAAAAGTCATAGGATGGGATGTAGTCAAGCCTTCCTCTCACATTTTCTACGACACTGCGGTGGTGAAAGTGGATGACGATTTGCCTAAATGGGAAGGATTCCCTGGGAGTTCCAAGAGGCTAGGGTAATGGAGTGTTTCAAGCTCCCAAACTCTTGAGGCTTAGAAAAAGTGTAACATACATACCAATCGAAAGTTATTCAGCTTTAACAGGCTATAGCCCCAAAATATAGGCGACTGATTCCCAAGAGGATTCTGGGAATGAGAAAGTGAGAACACAAATGGACTCAGAGAGCGTTAAGAGACCTTGGGGCCGTCACTAGCGTCAATTCTCCTTCAGAAACTGCCAGTATGTCCTCAGGGGCATATGTCCTGTAGACAGGAGAAGACCAAAGGTATTCACCTTTCGAAGGCTGGACTTTTGTTATAATTTTCGAATCCTAGCAATATGGGGCCAGCATCGGTCGTTCCCTGATCCCACCTTTCCCACGCAACTACGAAAGAGGCCGTAAGCACTTTGAGATGGGCGCCCAGAGGCCTTCGAAAATAACTGCGCTTCCGCTGAGTGGTATGGACTCCATCCTAGTTTCATACATAAACCAGGGGGCCATCGGGAGAAGTTGCCCCATTCCTGCTCTCAATGACAACTGAGATGGTCAGTATGTCTCACGAGGCCATCCAGGCTGGATTGCACTCCCCACTTGAGGCTAAAATATGAAGGCTGAAAGCTTGTTTGCAGTCTATAGAGCTCGCTGCCACTTATGCTGCGCTTATCCTCGCTGATGACGGGATAAATATCACTGTATGTCTGCCATAAACTAAATTTGTGCATGATACCATAGCTCTATAGACCGACAAGATCCTATTACTGACAAATGGGGCAGGTATTGAACTTGAACCCATCTGGGCATCACTGCCGGCAAAGGCACTCGAAGGTAAAGATGTGAAGGAGCTCCTCTTAAATATGGATATTGGAGAAGGTGGCCCCACAATAATAACCGGCGGAGATGCTACTGTGAATCTCGCTGCTAAACAGGTTCCGGAAGAGGTGGAGATGAAGGAAGAGGAAGAGTCCTCCGAATCTGACTTCGGAATGGTATACTGATTGGCACTTTTAATGGTTCTATTCTTTCTCACTCCTTTTTCCAACTTAGGTCTTCGATCTTAATATCTAATTGTGCTTTTCATTTTGACAAGTCAATCAGAGAGATTTGCGAAATGGCATCATCATTCTACAAAGTCATCGTACAACCTGGTAATCAAAAAACACTTGGTGAGAATATGTACACACAGTTCTACCCAATTACAAACTTTGAGTCTGCTTAGAGACTTGGGCAATGATGGAGTTAACCTTGACATGCTGGTCAAGAATAATAGTGTCAGCAAACTCGACCTTAACCTCGGGGCCAAAAATGAGAGTGTGGGACGATCCACCAAAGTGGAACATTCCAATTTCCTGGCCAACCTCAACCTCTTGATGCAGCTTGACTGTAATGTCGCAAGTCGATACTTCTGCCATTCCAACACCAATGAAGCCTACGAGACCTATGAAAGGATTCTCGATGAAAATGATAGCACGAGCTGCGGCTTGAGTAATCCAGGCCTGAGATCGGATGAGAGCACCGTGAGGATCGTGGTGCTTCAAATCGGGATCATGCTTCTCAGCTCCGTCATCAGGAACGACGGCGTAGTAAGTACCGGGAAGAATATCTGCACGAACGATTTTCCCAGAAACTGGAGCTCTCCAACGGTGGTAGTCCTGGGGACTGAGAAACGCCTGGTAGATGGTACCGCCGACGAAGGGCTTCGAATATTCCTCGTTGGAGCCTAGCATATTGTAGAGCGAATACTTCTGACTCTTGAGCCAGAACTGGTCGTGTTGCTCGACGTGATGTTCGATGCGGTAGACGGTAGACTCGCAAGCACTGTGAACGAGATCCTCTTTTTCAGGAAAATGAACGGGACGGGCTTCGGGCTGAACCTCTCTGGTGAAGAACTCGTCCCAAGAGCGGTAGCCACGGTTGACTGCGCTGGGATCCGGACATACATACGTCGAGTTGAAGACTCCGCGTTCATGGGCTTCAAGACTCGCCAATCCAATGGGACTGAACCATCCGCCCTCCTTGTTGGTAAGAGAACAGTTGGAGTCATCGGTCTGAAGGTACTTGCCCCAACTGTCGAGTAACGCCTTCAAGGCTGTGTTGAAGGCAGGTTTACGGAAGAGGTCGTAAGCGGCGCCTGTGTTGCTAAGAAGATCGAAGAGGAGGTACACCGGAACGCCGATTGGTTCTCCAATAACGTTGCCGTCCCTGTCCTTAGCGATGTGAAATTTAGGAGGATAAGGGAGAATATGGTCCAAAGAGAACAGCAATGTATCGAGGCTCTTAATCTGCGAATAAAAGGCGAATGGATGGAACAATTCGTCTCGAACATCCACGGCTTAGCTTGTTCTCTGGAGAAGCCTGAAGGAATATTTGATGGAACAAGTCCACCATTTCCTGGTCACTCTTGATCGCCCTCTCAAACTCTTCGACAGCGGGGATGTGAAGAGGTGCTCGCCCCTTAGGACGTTGTCCAGCAAGATCGACATGTTTTTGAATGAAGCTTTCATGAACTCGACGGCTAGAGGGAAGCCAGCCGCCGTAGCGAGATAGGGTAGTTTTGGGCAAATCGGCCATAGCTAGAAAATAAGTCAGTATTTTTGGATTGTAAAAGGGAAAAAACTCTACTAGATGGTTAGAGGAGGCAGTTGTTTGGTGCAACTATAAGCGAGAGTTGTGGTGCTTATATACATGGCCATTACACAATCGGCTGGAATTGACCTCCGGCTCTATGTATCAGGAATGAACTCCGTAAAAGACGCGATTCGATCCAAAAGTTTTGAAGTTTCGTATTTTGCACCCCCGGTTTCTCGTTAGCACCTCCGTCTTAGACGCGTTGCCGGCACTAGGGGTCACTCAACCAATAACCTTCTTAGGAACAGGATCAGCGATCCTGTATCACGCAGCATTACAGTTACCTAGTGCTATGAGTTGTATGAAATGATGCTGAATGAGGGGTTCACCAGTCCACCTAGAATGAACGTCTCACAGAGTCGTCCAGGTCCTTGGAGGACCGTGCTTCGGAATTAAAGCAAATGTCTAGAAGGTCAAGAGAATGGTACGTGCTTTAAGCGCTGCTTCTGGACTATACGTGGGATTAGGAGTTGACTGAGATGCAGACGTTTTGAAATGTTAGTTGCGGTGAGACGTCTTGCTGTCCCTGATTCAACGGGGAAACACTATGAATTCGGTAGCAGCGAGTGTAATGAGTAGCATAAGAGTGCAAAACCTTTCCATTACGTGGGTTTGAAGTCGCAATCGCATGTTCATGATGAAGGTGATACACAAGCAGAAAGCATGTTTGTAGCTGTGTCTGCTAGTAGGGTCCTGTTATCCACAGTTGACAATTACGTATCAGTGTTTCTACTTTGGAAAGTCCGTGCGTCGGAGCCACGGGAATGCTAGTGCGATCAATACTTCGTTTGGGTCTTATCGAAGGCAGTAGATTTGGTAGCGCCGGACGATAAAGTAACCGACCCCATGAAAGTCTACTCACTGCAGGGACCAGGAACTCTTCCTGCGCCTAGAACACCTTTCATCAAATAAAGGGGAAGCAGGGCAACAGCGATGAAGTAGATGGGTAAAAGTCAAGTAAAGGAAATGTAGTGATTATCAATTTTTGAGGGTACAACAAGTGTTCTGGTTCATAATACCGATATCTACAATGCATACGAAAAGAAAAAAAAGGAGGGTGGGAGCTCAAATTTTCTCCTCATTGTTTTGAAGGCCAGCGCGAAACTAGGACCTAGTCCTCCGAATCATACACATAACGCTCTCGCTCAGTGCTATTGAATATAACTGTACTGTGGACTTTGAAATCAGTAAAGATTTCACATAGAGCCTGAAAACACTGACCTTCCAAGTCGATGGTGAAGGTACTTGGGTTTGACAGCCGTAAGGTCGGATGAGATGTTCGCCAGAAGCACGCCGTCACAACGTTATGCATCGAGCGATGATGAAGAATGTGAGGAGCCACTCCCACCAAGCGAGGACATGGTGGAACGTTGGGAGGTGGGTGCCTTGGTTCCTCGTGGGCATGAGAGTAAAAACGAACGTCGATTCCAGACAGGTTCGACCCCACCACAACTACTAGCGGAGACACAGAGATGTCAACATCATAAGTACTGGTGATAAAATTCCTGGCCGTCATGAGGCGCGCATGAGGCATGTCTAGTCATCGGGAGGCTCGGTTATCTGAGCCTGGAAGGCCGGAAGTCCTATGTGTGGATGCCTCGCGTGAAAGGTTAGACGCTGGATATTAGAGGCATCTTGACGGGAGAAGTGGCCTTAATTCGAGGGAACTGATAATGCAGATGTCCAATGGAGTACAGTGAAAGAGCACATGCTGTGCGTAGGGGTTATGGGCGCAAATCCACGATCCCCAAGAGGAGTCCGAGGAAGGTCCGGACTGAAGGTAGGTAGGTCATGAGTTGGAAGGACAGGGAGTCCAGTCCTAGCTGGTAGATCGGAGAGGAGTTTGTTCTCGGTGTGTGGAGTATGCCGAGTTGATCAGGGTGTCGAATGAGGCAGGAGCAGAGCGTCGTGTGTCATTGAAGAGCGAGCAACATTCTGGATCGGGCCTGCTGCCAGGCTGGTGATTTTAATTCTCTTGAGCTGAGTTTGGTTGACGTTAGGCTCCAACACTGGAAAAAGAGTGAGCAATCTCAAAATATTGGGGATGGAAAAGGACGAGGTCGCACAAGCACAATTTGAGCACCACGACGACTTTCGGGAATGTAAGCCTCCACCTGAAGCGAAGAGATGGTTGCATAAGAAGCTTGCGAAGTGCCTATCGGCGTTCCTTAGAAAAATCTGCATCCTGCAGTGAAGCCACCCTACGCACCTTTAAGTGACCAGAAGGCATTGGTGTAACGTTCTCAGCGCTGGTTGAAACCCAATATTCCCCTAACGAATTTGTAGAAATGTTTTCGAGAGGTGAGTTCTACTTCATGACAGAGGTTGGTTAGCGAGTGGGACGGCTGGAGACATCGAGTGACAACTCACAGAGCAGCCAAATGGCAGTCTCGACGATTAGACCATGTTTTGGAGATGCAAATGTTATGTCTTTTTCCAAACGTCGGCGGGAGCGGAATTGTTCTCTATTCACTAGTCGCCAGGATTCATTCGCAGGTTTAGAATACGTGTATGCCTAGTTGAGGACTGGCCGTTTCGAGCCGCTGAGGAGAATAGCCAGCAAATGATCCCAGGGAATGGTCCTGTCGCGAGTACGGCCGTGTGATGAAGTGACGGGCCAAAGAGACTGGTCAGACATGGGCGTGGGAATCAAAAGGAACTGCCCTTTATTTCTCCTCGAGCCATCATCTCCTTTCACCAAACTTGGATAGACGGAATCTTTGTAGTCTCTTTTTTTCCGATAACACCACAAATAACCAAACACACGTTGACTTTCAATTATATGTCCCCAGAACTTCAACGAAGGCCTTCGGGTCACCAAGCCCACGATTCCAGCGAGAAGCTGTTTGGAATTCCGCGATACTACCAGGCACATTTTGGTGAGTTTCTTTTTCAGCGGTATTGCATACGCATAAAATTTCATTGGTTTAGGAGGTCGTAATTATAATTATGAACAAAAATATCCCCCAGACCCACTCGGTGAAGAAGCTCGAGAGGAAGCTCGTATCTGGTCAACCTACCTTGATGAGGCAGAGAGTCATGATCATGACATGATTCAAGGATTCAGAGATACGATTGACTCTTTGCTCGTCTTAGTATGTGTGTCCTAGCGTTATTTTTTTTCGTTTCAGTTTGTTTACACAAAAGCTGTAGGCTGGTCTCTTCTCAGCCATTGTGGCGACTTTCGTCGCTCAGACTAGCCAGTCCCTCAGACCCTATTTTGCACAGTTAAATTTGATAGTTCAAATGGAACAAACCGCTCTCCTTCGGATGGGAGGAAACATTAGCGCGATGAACATGGTTCCGATGGCAAACATCACACCTGAGACACCTACATATACCAGAGCCGATCTCTGGATTAATGGACTATTCTTTACTAGCCTATCTCTTTCTATGACTACAGCATTACTCGCTGTTCTAGTCAAACAATGGTGCCAGGTAGGTACGCGAAGGAATAGATGTTTCACTTTGCTTACACTTCCAAGGCATACACCTCTATAACTTCTGGAAGTGCCAAGCATAAATGCCTTACGCGCCAATTCCGTTTCGACGGTCTCGTCAAGTGGAAGCTTCCAGAGATTGTCGGCAGTTTGCCTCTGCTCCTCCACCTCGCATTCGGCATCTTTTTCGCCGGACTGTCGTATTTTGTCTACGATATTCACGGCGTTCTCTCTGCCATTGTCATTACCACATTCTTCCTTACCGCGATAGCATACTTTGGCACGATTCTCCTCCCCGCCATCTGGCTCGAATGCCCTTACCGAATCCAACTTCTCTTCAGACCTGCTCGATTCCTGGTAATCTTATTCATCCTTTTGCGCGGAGCATTTATGCGATATTTGTGGGGCAGTTCAATAAACCCTGCCCTCTCCCAGTACCTTCCCAGTGGAGAATGGAAAACCGCGGACGTCCTCACCTCTTTGAAAAACGCCGAAGAAGTGCTCTTGAGCATTCCACATAGCTACGTGCTCCCCACCATCTGCCCACCTGTTAAAATAACCGCAAGGTCATTTTCATGGCTGTTTACTCTTTCCAACAACAAGTCCACTCGTCGTATCGTCGCTGCAGTCCTCCACGGCTGTATCACTGACGAGTGGAAAAACTACCCATCAGTGTATAGCAACCTTTCCCTTTTCTTAAAGCTGTTACCGTACCCTGTTATTGCAGAGTTCACATTGGAGAATCTCCTCACTCCTGGCGACGACAACCAAGTACAGGTGCCTCTCGCTTTGCTTGACGTGCTCCATGACCACCACTGTAATTCTGCTGAAAAGGAATCTTCTTTTCCTCTCTCTCAAGCGTCACTCGACCGTGCCATATTATCATGCATGAAACAACCGGCAGTTTATCATCAAGTCTTAGACAGCTTGGTTCGGTGGGGTGCAAACGTGAACTCTTCAAATCCATCCGACCTCACTTCGCCCTTTCTTGTTGCGGTCGCAAACAATAACCTGAATGGCGTCCGCTGGCTGGTACAGGTTGGCGCTGACATCAACATTCGACGACACGGCCGGACACCCCTGATCGAGGCATGTCACCGAGGACATATTGACCTCGCAAAGTATTTGGTGCAATCTGGTGCTGATCTGAACGCAGTGGGACATCTTTTTGACTCGTGCACGGCACTGACATTGGCTCTGCTGGGCCAACCTAACTTTGAGTTCGCTGAGTATCTATTAGATCACGGAGCCGTGCTAGAGTTGAAACTCAACGGCTCCCATGACACTGCTCTCCATCGTGTAGTGCAGGCTGGGGAGGTGGAAGCCGTCAGGTTTTTGCTGGAGCGAGGAGCGTTTGTCACTTCAACGCTAGCTCAACGAGACAGGATCATGTGGAAACAATGGGTTACCCATGACGAATGTTGTCAGATTGAACTCATGTTGAGCAAGTTCAGCGCGATTGACTACCGAACGGGGACTCTTCGTACATCTCAGTGTTTATCATCCACACGACTACTTCCAGTTCTATCTAGACAACATCTTGCTTAGATACCCAATGGTCAAATGTGTATCAAATGGACACTTCGGTGATACTGTTGAATCAAACTGAAGGTAATATTCTGCGCTTTAATCACTAGTATTTTTGATTGATCCCATTGTGGACGACAAAGCTGAATTCCGAGGTATGCATTGAAGAACTCTGATGAAGATAAACGTACAGCACCTTCCTCTGAGCAGCCACCTCCAACCATGACAGGATCTAAACATTCAAGTGTTGTCACAGGGTGAAACCCTGTCTACAGACTGGATGATAAGCATTCGGTTGACGGTAACTCTTTGTTACCGGACTTGGCTACTCTCCAGGTCATGGAAATCAGAAAGACTCTGTTATTGAAATGCACCCCCTCGCTCTACATGGCGGTATGCAGGTAAATTGCCGCTTCTCCCTACCCAGTTGGTTCAATTTCCCAAAATAATCACGGTAAAACCTGTTTCTGACAGCACCGTCATTTCACGCTAGAATCGTTTCATATAGCTAAAGAGAAGCCACGGACGCACATGTTTCTCGCATGTGGTGGAATAAGAAGAATTGCCAACCTTCAAAGTGAGCCCGAAGCTATTTCATACAGCAGGCAACAGACAAAAGCATGGCCACTGAGTTCGCTCGTCGATGGTATTAGGGCAGCGGAAGAAAAAACAAACGACTTCTGAATTCGGGGGATATCTGCATTTAAGACAAATGGCTGTGGTGGTGCGATGCATCTTTGAACCCGAGTATGGGAGCTGATAAATACAATCCATACCAGTCTTCATACCTTCCAAAAAAGGTCCCTAATCACCACTGGCTCTCTGGTAAAGAAGACGAGACCGTCAATCTTCTATACATGGGTCTAGTGTGGCTTGCTTCCTCCCACATCATTCAAATTCTTTCTCTCAGCGCTCGCTTCCTCTAACTTGTTCGAGCCCTCTAGAAATTGAATCCGATCAATCTTGAATATTGGCTTCGTCCTTTTTTCGCATTGCGCGTACGAGAATCGATGGATGCGTGGGGCTGCGACCCATTCGCAGATTTGGGACATGAGGAACTTCAACATGAAGGTGGACCATTATCTGACCTTTACATGTCCTACATTGCTAATTTGTAAAGATGTGGCACTACCTGCCGAACTCATCGAATCTATAGTGCAATTTGAAACGAATCACCTCACACTCCGAAGTCTCTGTCTTGTCAGCAGAGAATTCTACCTGTTCGCACAAGCCAAAATATTTGCAACGGTAGCGATATCAAAAAATCCACATAGTTCGCATCGCTTGGGATACTCAAAACCACCCATCCGCAGCCACGAACGAGCCCTGCAGCACTTCACATCTTTCCCACATCTATCGAAACTCGTGCGAACGCTGATCCTTTATAGTCAAGTCCAAGCTGATGTTCTTAAATTGTTTTCTCGAATTGAGAATTTATTCCTATTCGATATAGGACGTTGGACCGATATCCATGAAGGGACAAGGAACCATTTAGAGACCTATACCTTCCCGGGATTGAAGGTTCTTTCCTTGCGCAACATTTCTTTGTTTCCATTCGACTCTGTGGTCAGAAATTGTGTATCGCTCAAGCACATCACGGTCGATGGTGTTTCTGCGAGCGAAATCACATCCTCCGTCCCTACATCACAGCCTCCCTTAGAATCTTTCAAGTTCCTGAACCATACTTCCCCAGAATTATTTATACAAGGATCTTTCCTTTCCCTCTTCAACAATCGAACAATTAATCCACGTACACTCCATTTGCCATCGTGTTGGGAGGCTGCATCAGATGTCCATGCTCCTCTTTTGCAACGTTTCGGCGCAACACTGGTTCATCTTCAATTGCAGTCTTTGCCCAAGGCAAAAGGTTGTGTATTACCTTGCTTCATTTTTTCGCATCTTTCGCTAATTTTCACTGCTAGATCTTGACGACACTTTGAACATGCACCTCGATTCCCTTCCTCAGCTACAATCAATGGCCTTTCGCCTTCCGCGTTATAGTCCTCATTTTCCGCTTCAAGTAGCAAAAGAATGGCTATTCTCATTATTTGAGCTAACGCAGCGACATCCCCTTCGAACTGTTGAGATTAGTGCTCCTGCATTCTCACCAACACTTCCTCATCCAGAGTTCATCACAGGCCTACGGGGGTATCTAAATCATAGATTTTTCTTTCATCGACCAATCTTGACCGTGATATGCGAGGCGATGGTCACCTCACCCTCCAGCCATAAGTCTTTCGGGAAGCTTACAAAATTTGAGTTTGCACCAAATGAATAGATTACTACAATGTACTACGTACACATATTTCTGAACCACTGACACAAACGAATGTTTTGTTGTATTAGAGCTCCTTCTCAGCATCTTAGCACTGAATTCCCCTGCTGGTTCAGCGAGGTGTGGCAGTCCCCGGTATCTTCAGGAGAGAGAAAAAATGAGTCACAGTAGTAATTGAAGTATGAACTAATCGAAAAGAATCTGTGAAGCAGCCCAAACAAAGAAGAACCCACGACGCTACCGTGTTGAGGATACCCCAAGAGCTGGCAACGTCGCAGTGGGAGTTTTAGAAGCCAACTTGCCAAATCCTGTGCACTACATTTTGTCCCAATTATATCGGATCGAAAATATTAGTAACGCAACGTGGCCTGACATCCTGAAAAGCTGATACAAATCTTCAAGGCATTCCAATTATAGCCAAGGAGAGATCATGCAGTGCATCTAGAGCAGCGTGGGTTTTGCCTCTCCCCACATCAGTCAATTGCACTGTCTCAAGTTTCTTTTCCTTCGGCATTTGAAGATCCTAACGGTTCTCGATAGATTGACTCTTCCATTCTTCGCGATTGTTTTCAAACTACTCTGCTAACGACAGGCAATGGATTCGAAGGCGGCCAATTCTTGTGCACATCCAAAAACTAAGGACTTCGAACAGGAAGGTAAGTGATCCCCTAACCTTAATTTATCGCTCATTCACTTATTTGATCAGATGTGACATTACCACCTGAGCTAATTGAATGCATTGTCCAATTTCAAACTAACCAACGAACTCTTCGGAACCTCTCCCTTGTCAGCCGGGCATTCCACCATTGTGCCCAACCAAAGATCTTCGCCATAGTGGTGGTTTCCAAAAGCCTCACTAGTTTATCCCGCTCTGGATACTCTAAACCACTCGTCTATACTCCTGAACGAGCCGTGCAGCATTTCACCTCCTTTCCTCATCTGACGATGTTTGTGCGCACACTAGTCGTTTTTGGACGTCTCATGGCTCCTGTTCTCCGATTATTTTACCACATTGAGAATCTCTTTCTTTTCGATACGGGAACTTGGACAGAAAGTCCTGAAGAATCTCGGCATCTTTTGGAGCGGAACTTCCCGCAATTGAAGGTTCTGTCGTTGCGGAATGTTACTTTATTCCCATTCGACTCTATTTCCAAAAGCTGCACCTCTATTCAACACATTACTCTGGATAATGTCTCTGCTAGTGAGCTCGCATCCATCCAAGAGTCATCTGCCATCCCGTTGGTTCTGCCTCGTCTGGAATCTCTAAAGTTTTTGAACTATACCTCGCCGGACCTATTAAAAAAGGGCACATTTCTTTCCCTTTTCCATAGTCGAGTGACGAATCTCCGTACACTTCATTTGCCGTCATTTTGGGAGTCTTCATTGGAAGTCCATATTCCCCTTTTGCAACGTTTCGGGGGGAGCCTAGTTCATATACAATTACAATTTTTGCCAAAGACGAAAGGTTCAGTCTTTATTTTTCTTCCCGTCGCCTCTTCCACTGATTTCAGTACACAGATATCCACGTCGGTTTAGAGATGCACTTGAACTCCCTTCCCCAGTTACGATCAATATCGTTCCGTCTTCCTCGGTATATTCCTGGGTTTCCTCTTGAAATAAGGAAAATGTGGTTGTTCTCTTTATTCGAACTCACACAGAGACACCCTCTTCAAATGGTTGAGATTCGTGCTTCAGCATTCTCATCAACCCTCCCTCATCCAAAATTCATTGCTGAATTCCGTGGACACTTAAAGCACGGCTTGTTCTTCAATCGGCCGACCTTGACTGTCGTATGCGAGAAAATGGTCACCTCTAACAATCACAACTATGAAGCTACTCTCGGGAAGTTGACTAAATTTGAGTTCCAACAGAATGACTAGGTGTATACCTCCATCTTGCTGATTATGAAACGGATAAATGCTAATATTGCTATGTAGGAGGAGCAGCTTCATCTGCTAGAGATTCTTTACCACTTGCGACATCACCCCGCCCCGGCCCCCTCGATCCGTATGAATGTACCTTAGCTGAAGCATTGACACCATTTTTTTAATCTCAGCGTTCGACTACTTTTGATGCCGATGAAGCCATCTACTGTCCCATTTTTTCTGCAGAACAGGGATTTAGCCACATTCTAGTGTGTTGTCAGCATGATAATGTTCACACTTTGTCCCGGACACATCTTTGTTTCCCAACGCTCCAAGGTGAGCGCATCGCAGGGTTCGTCTCATATGAGAGAAGTTTGTTAGAGAGGAAGCATTATTAGCCTTGTCTTTTAACGAGATCCTGATTGTGGTTGTGACAAGTTTAGATGCGCACAATTAATACAAACCTGTGCTTTGACGAGGCACTGGCATATATATCAATGCGTGTCTCCATGAGGGAACGAACCCTGGACTGGTTGACAGAAAGGAGACGGCCGTTCTCCATCGCCTCTTATCGTTCAACTTCCATCTCAAAAAACTTCGATACGCACAACTATTTTATCATGTGAGATTTACTCCCGATTCTATTTTTGCGGTACCTGATTTTTCTTGTCTGAGAGGCAAATATTCGTCAAAACACTCACTGAAAAGATAATTACGCTGGATGTGGACGACTCCGACAGCATTGACATCGTCAAAGGCAAGGTCCAATCCAAAGCTGGGATTCCACCGAATCAGCAGCGCCTTATATATGCTGGAAAACAGCTCGAGGATGGCCGGACTCTTTTGGACTACGCTATTCGGAAAGAATCGACCATCCAATTAGTCCTCCGTTTACGCGGAGGTGTGCCCTGGCAGGTATGGATTGAATAGTTTGCTCTTTTCAGCCAAATGATGACCTTTATTTCGCTTCAGATATTCGTCAGGACTCTTACTGGAAAGACAATTCCATTGGAAGTTGAGTCGTCAGGTACCATAGACGACGTGAAGGCTGGGATTGAAGAAAGGGAAGGTTACCCACCTCTTTCCCAACGCCTCGTTTTTGCAGGCAAGCCACTTGAAGATGGACACGCACTTTCAGACTACGGAATCCAGAAGGAGTCCACGATTCATTTAATCCTTAGTCTGCGCCGTGCTGCATAGGTTAGTTTTTCTTGTATGCATTCAATGGTTACTCAAGATATATCTGCAGACGATTGCGGAAAAGAAGAGCATGCTAAATACGAAGTTTTCGAATACTATTGACAGCTTGACTGGCGGGATAGAAGTCGTGGAAGCAGCGATAAAGCCGGCCTTATTCTCATTGTACTTCAAAATGCTGCAGAACAGTTGGAGGCAGCGCAACTATTCGGTTATATTAGCAGAATCATTAGTGTACACCCGTATTCAACTTATTCAACGAACGAAACCATTCTTCCAGTACTAGGTTGAGGATGTTTTGCGCTCCTTCGACCGCTTTGCTAGGGTTTCCATCGTACATGGTCTGGTCATGGCATGAGAAGAGTAAAGAGCGATCGATTACACTTTTTGAATCAACATTGAGTTTCTCTGTTGAATAATATCCCTCGCTTCCTGCCAAAAGCCGTCTTCTCTTCGAGTGTTGCCATACTCTTGTCGCCAAAACTCCAACTCCATGTTACCACTAAACAGGACAGCTTCCAAAACCCATTTCAGAGGATGGGGAATTGTAGGAACCGAAAAGATGAATCTGTTATCGAGCCTGCCTTCCCTCAAGGCAGCAAAATCCTCGTTGTGATCCAGCTGCCAGTTATTGCCAGAGAGAATAACTAACTCTACGGTTGGGGGCAGGAAGCTGACCAAAGCTTCAACGTGAGATCTTAGGCTGTTCGAACGTAGGGATTGAACACTCAGAGCAAGCTGAGATAATCGGGGAAGATTCCGCAATGCATTACCCAGGCGAGAAGACCAATCTTCCGGGGCAAGGTGTGTTGGGTGAAATGTCGTCATATTTTGAAAAATGGGGGACGAAAGTTGTTTCGCTTTTGTATGATCCACGAATCCAGTACGGATGTATCGAATGGAAGGACGTTGGAGCAATAAGCAGTTGGATGGGATTCGATTTAAATTGATTGCAGTGAGATTAGGGCAGAGTTTGAAAGTTAATTCGACAATCTCATCGAATTCTTGAGGTGAGGAATAAGCCGAAGGCAATGACAAGACTTCCAGGTACCTCCTCCAATTGCTCATGCGAGGGGAGGCAGTCTCTGCGCAAAGGGCAGAAAGGAACGCACGCTTGGGTTTCACTACCAGAGCGCTACCAGTCCCTGCGAAGCCTACAAAACCATTGAACCCTCTAAATAAAATCTTGTCTGCGCTGAAATTACAATGAGAACTGCTAAGAATTCATCACGCCAGATCAAACGGAAACCAACATGACCTGTGCAGATTGATTTACAAGCGTGAGGGACTGAAGGACATCATAATCAACGACAGAAGTGAATATCTGATCAACCAGTTCAAAGGGAAGTGGGCACGAGGACTCCACAGACATGGAGAAATGGGGGCCAATATGGTTGGATGGACGTTCAAGGAAAGTCGATTCTGATTGCTACCGAAAGCCAATATTCTCAAGTGCCCAGGTTTGTGCGACGACTTCCCTGCAGTTCGAAAAGCATATTAGCGCTTTCTTTTCCTGTGGTACTGAAGAATTTCTCCTTCCATGTGACTACAGACGACCGGAAGTTCGTTCCGTGTATCAAAGAGTCAGTCAGGTATTTCATTGCTGAAAATGATCATCTACTATTAGATTGAGTAGTTAGCGTATGCCTAAACATTTAATTGCTGATTTCTCTCTTTAAGAATGTCCCTCGCTTCCTGCCAAAATGAATCTTCACATTGGTCGTCACCATAATGCGACTTCCAAAACTCCGAGCCACCACTAAAAAGCGTCGCTTGCAAAACCCATGCGACGGGCTTGGTAAGAGACGGAACACAAAAAACAAGCCTACGATCAAGACGGCCTTCTCTCAGATCGTGGAAAACAGGATCGTGCTTGAGCTGTGCTATATGGCCAGAGAGGACAACCAGCTCAACCGTTTTTGGGAGACAACCAATCAATCTCTGAATATGAGGCCGTAGAGACTCGGAAGTTGGTGCATTGATTCCCAAAGCAAGCTGCGACAGTCGACTATGCGTACATAAGCTGGTGTTCAGGCGGGAAAACCAGTCATCTGGGCCGATGTGGGTTGGATGGAAAGATGTAACATGCCGAAATATGGGAGATGAAAGCGGGTTTTCTTCGGCAAGTTCAGCAGATAGAGCACAACGAATGTAACGAAGCGACGGGCGGTGCAGCTGCAGGCATTGACTAGGGATATGGTTCACATTGAGAGCGACGATGTTAGGACAGAGTTTAAGGATTGACTCAATAATCCTATCAAATTCACCATATGCAGCAAAGTTTGAAGATAATGAAAAGACTTTGAGATGTCCTCTCCATTTGACGATACGAGGAGAGGCAGTATCCGCGCAAAGGGCAGCGAGGAATGTAGTTTTAGCTACCACTTCCGGATTGCTCGGTACTGTGCCGCCTAAATAGCACCAAAATACACGAAAGAGAATTTTGTCTGCGCTAGAGGAAGACTTGAGCGATGATCAAGACTAAGGGACTCGAGTCAAAGGAGGGGAAGAACCAACATGAGCTGGGCAGATGTGTTCACGAGCGTGAGAGCGCGAAGGACATCGAGATCGGTCGCAGATGCAAATATAAGATGGACAAGTTCTAAGGGAAATGAGAACGAACGGCCTGAGGACATGGGGAATTGGTCGCGAAAGCACTAGGATGGTTGTCGTATAGGAAGAAGGTTTGTACTGAATGCTCCCGAGTCGATGCTCTCTCTTTGTTTCTTTCGTGTGCAGAAAAGCCAATGGGCAAATGAAAGGAGATAACTGTGTTAAGCACATGGTGCTCCGCATTTGATGGCAGTTTAGTTTGTCGTACGAGTCGGAGATTGAAATCACACCTTCACAGGAGACTAGTGCTTGAATATTCATACTCCATAACCCCTGCATTGTCTCATGCATGTACTGACAACCATTCTCTCTTCCAGGACATTCTTTACTGTCACCGTAAACAGCAAGGTGGCAAATAAACTCTATGAATTGGTATTGTACTGTATTTATTAGAAAGGAACAGATGACGATCCCTATGTCGTGCTCCGTCATGGTGTCTCGACCTGATGGAGATATTCGCCCAGATAGGGAGTAGAGGAGGTTTCCCACTGGAAGGTGTGGAGAGTCCCTGAGCCAATTTCCAGGCGCATCAAAGTTGCGCCTATGCGCTGATGCAGGTTCGACCCCATTGCCACTTACTATTAGGTACTGTCGCCCCCGCTGACCCGCACACGATCGTCATTCTGTCAATCGCCGCCTCCGTTTCCTTTCAGGCTCCCAGTATAAGGATCCTCTCCATCTCTGCGGCACATGCCCCACACAGGTCAAGCCGACTAAGCCCGGTCATAGACAATGGTGCTATTGTATTCGGGAATTCAAAATACAACGCTTTTTGTACTTGCCTTTTTGTTCTCCCTGCATCGTGGCGAGATCATCTGATGTGTCCGATTTTATGTCCCTGACGGTCGAATATCAGTACAAAAAGCGGCGATGGTGCTCCCCAAACCTTTCCAACCTCTTTTCCCATCACCGCCATCCTCCAGCACACTTTTTTTTTCTGTTCTTTTCCTGCTCTTTTCTGTTTCTTCTTGTTACACATCGGCCCATTGGTTCTTTCACGAAATGCCTTCTCCTCGTCGTGCTCTTCCTACACCCCCTTCCGGATTGGTTCAGTCACCTCTCCTGCCCCTGGTGGTCACCACTCGACCTGGCTCTTGCCCCATCCCCCAAAGTATGAACTTTCAAAGAGGTGCGTCATTATTCCTTCTACCTGCTATTGTTTATTGTCTGACATCGTCTTTTTATTCAGATTACAGGAGCAAACGCAAAGCATCCCCGCACCAATCCTCACCTTCCCCGCGCAAGCTCCCACCTTCTCCGCAAGGACTTGCGCCTGCTCCGAGGCATCACCGCTCCAATAGCAGAGGTTATAACAACAACAACAATTACCGACGCGAACAGCAGCGTCCTCAAGGCCATGTCCTTCCTAATCCTCATCATGCTCCTAAATATCACAATTCTAATCCCACGTTTGACCCGTTCCGTGGCGAGAACAACTACAGAATGGATTCTGCTCCTGCTCCTGCTATTGCGCCCTTGCATCCTTCTCAAAAATATAACCAACGACGAGCCTCATTGGAACATCCACAACTTCATATCATCAACCTCCCTCTTCTTCATGGATCCGAGTTCTCGGATTCTGAAATCGAGACGGAAGTGATCGATATCTCCAACGAACCGACCATGACTTTCACCGCACCTCCTGTGGCTCCCACGCCTCCCCCCGTACCCGCGCCCATCGTTGAAGTCGAGCAAAGCCAACCTAAGCGTTTCCTCACTCCAGAGGACGTTTGGCCGCGTCTCCTTGCTATGGTGCTCCTCGAGAAAGGTTGTGCAGGTCGTTCGAGGCGGTCTCCAAGGAGTCTGGGCTATGTTCCCAGCTCGCTCTCTCAAGTCGTCTTCCTTGCCGACGATTGAACTCCTAAGTTTGGATCGAATAACCCTCATGTCTTTTTATCATCCTTTCTACTCGCTTTCTTCCTCCTTCCCTCAACATCATTGTATTTCTACTGAAAAGCATCATGACTCATGGTTTCCACATTTTTTTCCCCTCCTTTTATCTGCAACTTTCTCTTCCTTTCACTTCCCTTTTTGTATCATTAGATTCATTGCTTTGCTGTTTCTTTGCTTGCCCATACCACACATCGTCGTCGTTAGGCTAGTCCTTCTTGTGCCCTGTCTATATGTATTATTCTCCAATCCGTTCCAGTATTTCCATACCTCGTTAGAATTAAACACACCCTCACGATCTTCTTTTCCATATGAACATACTTCAATAATCTCATGCTGAAAATTCCAACCCTTTTCCTTCTTCCCCTTCTCTGCCAAATGTACAATTCAACACCGCACGCAAGGAGCAGCCATACAGACATCCTTAACAAGCCAAACCAAAAAAACCGGTCATTGTATTCGTAAAAGGTACCAATATTAAAGATATTCAAACTTCTCCGACCCTTCTCCACCCCCCAGGGTAACTCCTTGGAGAAAAAACTGGACTAGGTGGTCCATCAGGCCTTGCAGACCCTCCAATTTTCCTTCCTTCCATATCCAAAAGTCCTTCCGTTGATTCATACATAGAGAATCTCCGTTTCCTCTTCTTGACATCAAGAATAGGTCGAGCAGGGGTTATCGAGATTTCGGAGTCGCTGGTGTCTTCCTCATCCTGACCAGGTGAAACTATGCTGCGGTTTGCCGCTGCATCGTTGGCTTCGATATTCCCGTTCCCGCTGCCTGCTTCTTCTGGGGCTGATCTATCCAATGAAGTCTCAGGAATCTAACAACATTCAGTACTTGACTTGAAAGACTTGAAGGAGGCAGGGAAAACATACTGGCAGCCTCACACAATACGCGGCCAACGTTGAAATAGCAGCAAATGTAAACACTGCTTTCACACTAATATCATATGCTGCCCTTGCTTGCTCTTGAATATGTTCAGGCATTGTAGATATAGATTCGATAGATTTGCGGAGAGTGAGTATATCCTATAAAAATTCAACAACTTCGTTACAAAGTGAAGTGAAGAGAGGCCACACCTCCTCTGCATTTGGACCTGTTATCCGTTTATGAAGCTCAGAGTTGAGTTTGGTTTGAACCAGCGCCGACGATATGGCGACACCACCAACTTGACCTAGCATGATTGGATTAGACAGCCAAATCTTCGCTCAACATGACGTGTCGACTCACCAACACCCCGGAAGACTTGGCTGAAGCCTGTTCCCACAGCAATTTGGGACTCTAAGATAATATCAATCAACGAGGTCAAGGGAAGTTAGCTGCCATTGCTTCGAACCCGGTATATTGGCCAATAGAGCAACTGTAGAAAATTATACATTAACCATGGTATCAAGTATTGTATCAAAGAAGGAACCAACTCAATGTAGTTTGTAGGACCACTGCATTGCCAAATCCTAGGGGAATCTACGCAACGCAGTTAATTCAGCTCCCCCGCCATGAAACGGTCAAGAATACCAACTCACAATACTGAACCAAGATTGAAGAAATCCAGACCCCGGATTCATCATCCGAATAAGCATGGCAGCAATGAAAGGGAAAATTCCAAAAATCATGTTCAAAGCCTTGTATTTCCCAGACTTCTTCATCATCCATCCTGCAAACATGGATCCAGTTGACATGGAGATGCTGTTAGGTAGGAGGTGAAGGCCTGAGAGAAAAAAAGTCCCAAGTGAGGAAGGCCACTCTTTCTGAGAAAAACATGACCCACCAGCTGTAGACGCGCTTGTCTTCATCACAGTTTGAAACCACATAGGGAAGTAGTATGTGATGGAAAAATTACACGTCGCAACGAAGAAGTTGGAGATGCCAATCAATAATGGGACCTTCTGCTTCAGGAGGAAAGGTGCGAGAACAGGCTCAGGCACGACTAAAATTTCCAAAAAAACGAACGCGATAAAGGAAACAATTGAAACCACGAGAGGTGCGATCACATCTCCTGCACTCCACTATTGGCGATCAATGAGGATATAGAGCAATGGAACAAAATGCGTACAAGTTTAAGTTCGTTATATTTAGTACTCAGAAAGACGAGACACCCTCCAATCTTCAAAAATTAGGCGAAAGCAGGCGAAAACAAGTTGATCAGGCGACGTACGGCAAGCATGAGAGTCAAACTGCCAAAGTAATCAATCCTCTTGAGAACTTCCTTTGCACTCTTCCCCTTCCCCTAGAATTTGGTGCCTTAGCAGCTATAAAATTGGTAATGGTAAGTGAACCGACTGGGGTGACATAACGCAAGCTAAAATGTGTGATGCCAGCAGATAAGGCAAACAAGGGTATTTGGATAAGAAACGCGGTACGCCACCCAAATCTAACAGTAGGTCCGGGTAAGGACCGGAGTAAACCAAGCCGGAACAACTCACAAGTCGGTGATCAATCCTCCAAATGGTCCACCGAGACCAAGCCCTAACTGGAAAGGTAAGAAGTCAACAATGTGCAATAGTGGATAAGGGATCTCCAGACTCCATTAAAGACGGCTTGCCAGCCTTGAGCTATTCCTCTGTCCTATTAATAAGGGTGAGAACGCAAACACGGGTCGGATACCAACAAACGTACGCGTAAAGAGTACATATCGCTAACTACGATTGTAGCAGTCGTATAAGTAGCGCCACCCCCAATTCCACCGATCTAAGGTGAGAAAGATTAGGATTTAGTGGTGGTGTAAATGGAGACGCGCACTCACGAATCTTGCAAATATTAGGGTGTCCATTGAGCTAGACATTCCGCACAACAACGACCCAAGACCAGCGAAGAAAATAGCAGACTGATTCGCTCCGCGTCGGCCGAGAACATTACAGAGTCTGCCGTATAAGGGCGTGAAAGTACTCGTCGCGAGCAAGTACGCCGTTCCTAACCACGCAGCTTGGTGGGATCGATTGAATTCAGAAGATATTGCTGGGAGCACTGAAGGAATTCACATTGAAGTAGGCTTCTGTAAAGGTTGGAATAGGTCTTACTGGTAGGAACGAGGGTCACTAGCTGGCATCAAATTTTCAACTTCAACTCAGGCAAATGTAATACTGACTGTTTATTGACTAAATTTCAGATTAGCACACTAGAATTACCGAAAAGAAACAGTCATGAACGTACACTCAAAAATGTTCCCAGCCAGATTCCTGCCAAAATAGCGCGTCGCTGTGCTGGCGAGATATCCCTCGGTCCTTGTGGGGGGGATTTGGAGGTCTGCAAAGCAGGTTCGACATTATGAGGTCCTAATAGTGGCTCTCGTTCCCCATTACCTGAAGGACTAGCCATGATGGCCTCAATGGCAGATGGTGGTCAAGAAAGAACAGTAGACGCTATTTTTGTATCGACCTTCCACTATGTCATCCATCAAGGGTTCTTCACTAATTGACTCGCGCAAAGGCAGCAATTCTAGTTGCACCATCCCATGCCAGCTACTACGTTAGACGCGGGAAAGAAGAACTTAATCAGTAATCATCATTAGCAATGACGACGACCCGAAGGCTACCTCTCAAACCTTGACGAATGTTCTGACGACAAACACCACATCCTCCCCATAATTGGTAAAGGCTGCAATACTGATCCATATAATCCTCCTAACGTAAGGGCTGAAGGGTCAAGCGAGGATGGTGGTCTTCAAAAATTGCAGCAAGGGACCAATAGAAGCTACTTCGGTTTGGATTATGTGTACGATTAGGCCGTCTCTGAATGTGCACAAGCATTCTTTTCCTCTCTTTGGCGGAACCTTGAATGCTTGTAAACCAAAAGAGGAATTTCAGGCCGAGTTGGCCAGAATCTGATAACTGGGTTGTTGAAATTCAAGTTCCGTTTCTCTCTGCCCTCAGCGGTGCCTTGAACGTCAGGAACGGAGTTACCCCTTGTCGTGTGCGGTGAATGGCACATATTCAATCCCGGTCACATTTTCCTGTCAGAAGCTCCTTCCATGATTCAGAATTCAACTGGATACCTATATTTGTATCTTTGTCTGGGATTCATCCTGCCAGCAGTCCATGAAACTAGACGTGCCCTATCCGGACGATTGATAACGCCTGTTTCCATTGTTCGGGGAATACAGAATGGCTGAGTGCGGTCCTGGAATTCGCGGCCAGTAGTTTTGGTTGACGATATTTTAGGTTCGCGAGAAAAAGGCAGCCAGGTCGAGCGATCGATATAAAGACTTTTAGGATTGTTGTGAGATTGAATACCAAAGCTTGCGTACAAACTCATGAAATTATTTACCCTGTTCAACTTTTGGGCTCTCCTCCTGGTTCTGGCAGTGAATGTTGCAGGTGACTGCAAAGTGTACGTTGTCACCATTGCTTTCCACCTTCAAAGTCTCGCCATTCCGACTCTTTCATTAGTTACTCAGGTTCTCTTCATGCTGTGGATACTGCCAGCGGGGCTGATCTCGGCAGGCTGGTTAGCAACTCAGCAGTTCGCGGGCAACGAAAAGTTTTGACCATCGCTTGCTTTAGGCTATCGACTTAAACCTTGTAGGAACTCTCGGAATTACGACATCCACTAACAGCTCGCTGTTCGCTCAATTCGAGCTCTGGAACAACTGTAACGATGCATTTTTTTATCTCAAGTAAGTCATGTTTACCCATCTGACTTCCCAACTGCCAATTCCATTCGCTGTAGAATTTCAAATACGAAGAACGTTGCCTTGCCTTATGCTAGCCTTGTAACATCATTTACAGACTGTTCTGAGGCCGCTTTTCCAGGATATGCGGTCTTGACTCCTGCCAGTGGAGGGCCAAGTACGTTTTTCTTTATTTAGGAAAATAAAGCTCTTCTCCATTGATTGATTGCTTTTCGGGTTTTCAGTTCAGCAGGGTGCCCCTCCGGCTCTTATGTATTCCTCTTTTGAGAGGACTTGGAACACCCCGGCTGTGTCTTGTGGTGAAACGTGGAGCTTCGGGACATGGGATCTTAATCCGTATTGGGTTGATCCAAACGCACGTACATCCTCTTCTTCCGTTTCTGGAGTCATTGAGACTTACCATCTTTAGATACATGGCCCAAGATGCCGTTGTTGTATGACCCTGCTTACAATGCGTGTGCGTCTTCCGGTCCCTCTTTCTCGTAATTCGTTCCCTGATGAATAGCCTTAGTTATAGCCGCTTCGAGTATATATGAATACTCTCGATGGGCTTCATGTAAACTTGTTGTTCTTAAATTTTTAGGCTAAAGACTGTCTTCTGGATATCGTTCATACAGAGCATAGCCAGCGATATTTGGAAACCAAGTGTAGCTTTTCAGTTTGATTCGAAGACGTCTAATTGCGAAGATATATGATATTTTTTGGGCAAACTCAGGAGTGGGGTTAACTCCAGCACCATCAGGTACTACTGCTGGAATAGTTTTCCTCTTTCACTCATGTCCAGCTAAAAGGCGATTAAATTAAATCCGCATTACATAGCCTTTTCTCTGTATTGTCGGAGGTTACACCATCTTGGTATCGATTTTCGCTGTGTCATCGATCAGGGGTGTTCGTTGAACACCAAGGTGGCAGCTTTGTGTGCACCAATTTAATAAATGTGTCCATCGCAGTATTCAATCAACCGGTCCAGGCTTGTGCTTCTCATTCATTCACTCTAATGTGGGGTTTGACTTGAGGATAATTCGAAGGCAAATCAACCGAGAATCTATTAAAATAGTAGTAAAGGAACGTAGTAAGCTCAGTTTTATGGGTCGCGAAAGGCATTATAAACAACTTTACTGAATAAGCTCATACTTCGGGAGGGCGGCGGGATTCATCCACTCCGTCAAACCAAACGACTCGAAATTCTCTCCTTCAGCACCTCCAGTGTACTTGGCAATCCATCGATGATAGACACTAACAGCAGGATGCTCCACAATGTTCTCAGCGTGGAAGTTCACCTCCTTCCCATCAGCTAGGATGAACTTGATATCAAAGCCGGTAGGAGCAATGAGTCCGAACTCTGAAGTTTCACCCGATGGTGTAATAACGGAAATATCTTTGTCATGTTCCCCAATGACAGAGCAAGACGAAGTGAGGTATTTGCCGTCTTTGATGAGATGGGCGCTGTTGAGAAGGTTCTTGCCTTCTTTGGCTTGACCGCTGAAAGTGACCAGGTTGTATGGTCCAACCTGGGCAATTATTACGTACCAGGAGCGAATGAAGTCGTTCAATGCTGCTGGAGCCCAGTTAGAGTCCTTATAGCCGGCACCTGAGAACTTCACGCCCTTGTTGTTGATATTTAGATCAACAACAGAGTTTCCACCTAACGACAATAGGTTAACAGAAAGAAGAAAAGGTGATAGTGCTCGTGACTTTACCGGGAGCGGTGATCCTCCATCCAGTCTGCTTATACATGATGTCCTCAGAGGGGGACAATTCCCGCCCGTCAGCGACCAAATTCTCGAAGAAAGGCGAAGCGCCACGCTCTTCACTACCACAGCTATTATCCAGGAGTAAGTTGAATGACTTTCATGGAAATGTCGAATCGTAACATACCCTGTCCTGAAATGAGCGTTGCTCAGGATGACCACTGTACCAGTTACATTTTTGGTGTCGAAAACCATGGTGAAATTCTTCAAGTCGGCGCTGACAATGAAACCAGCATGTCCCAGATCTCCGTCCCATTTTCCAATGGTTTCGCCTTTGTTATTTGTATTCACCGAAGATGAATTGAAAGAGAGGCTCAAGCTGAAAACTTGGCCATCATTATCATAGCCATCCATGTCGAAGAGATAGAGAGGTGTGTTTGAGGTGCCGAACTGGAATGGATTGCCTAGAATTCCCATGAGCCACCATCGCTATAACCCGCTGAGTGCTGCTCACCGTGTTTGAATACGACTTCAAGCGATGGCGGAAGTCCGTTTGATGTAGGAGTTTGTCCGATGACTTGAGTGTACCACCAGTCAATCGAACGACTGTCGGAAGAGGGAACATCGATGTGAGATCCTTCCCAATTTCCAAGGTTGGCTGCTGAAACCCATAAGGGCGCTGGTTGTTGTTGTCACATGTCGCGAACGGAGTAAACTAAAGCACTAACTCACTTAAACTGAGGGCAGAGATACTTAGAGGAGCCAAAAACGAGCGCATGGTAAAAAGGAAGGAAAGGAGAGGTTGTAATATGAAACTTGGAATGAGCAGATATTCTCCGTCTTTATATGCGAGAGAATAATGTTTGATCTAGTGATGCTGTACGGTCCCACGAAATAAAGAGAATTACCTGAGCACAACCGTAGGTACCGAGACCGGATAGACCAGGGTTTAAGTCCTTGTTGTGAATAGCTACTGATGCAGTGACACGCGTTGATTTCAGAAGGCCGAGGCTTGTGCGTACGAAAACTTATTCTTTCACTCGACAGTGGAAGTTGCAGTTCAAAGCCTGTTTGTGGGCGTCCACACCGTCCACATAGGCTTGAGTGACGTGGCAAGAGAACAAGAATACTTTTTCATCAAGGATTCGACATGAGATGAAACACAGAATATTTGAGGAGTTGTTAGAATAGCAGCATTGTGGGAAGCTAATGTGCTGGCTAGTTAGTCCCTCCAGTGATACATATTCCGCTCAAAAAAGCGAATAATAAACCTCTTGTTCCTGAAACTCCATGGGCCAGGAATTTACTAACGAAAAATGCCAAGTGGGAGGATCAAACACCCGTCCACATGATAAAAGTACATATGCCAACGGGAGAGCATGCCCCGCCCGGACGTTGTCAGTTTCCGCGGCCCTCTTTCAATCCTCTACATATTACACGCGTCGATACCACAATAAACTGCGTAAAATATCAAAGGGAAAGTTCAACATGTGGAAGAATGATATAATGTGGAAAGAATTTGTGCTCTGGAATCTTTCATGAAACAGAGGAAAGGCCGGGAATGAAGAAATATGTAGTCTGCTTCGATGGACGGATGAGCAGTGTGAGGAACAGTATACTACATGGCCGCGGAAGTGTCTGACCATATCGAAACTCGAGTTAACTGAGTGCAGTAAAGTAGCGTCTGGAGCCGCAACGCGGCCAAACAGCTCAATCCCCATGCTAAAACAAATCGTATGCATGAGAATGCCGATCCACACCGGCCTGATGCCGTGGGTCTAACGCTGTCGCCTGAAGGACCCAGAACAGTGACATCCTCCGATGATAACGGGGATGACTCTTTCAGCCGGTAGAGCAATTCCCTGGGTTATCAAAATCAGTTGAAGCAGCTTGAACTCATGATTCAGACGTACTCTGGTCCAGAGGCAGAGGGAAATCCTCCCATTCAAACTCGGCACATCGCTGCCTCCAGATAACTTTGACAATCCCGAAAGTGAGCCTGTGAGCCCGTACCACTGAGGCTCACAGAAAATGTTGGCTTCTGCTCCGCCGCTTGTAGAACGTATGTTCGACTGTCGGCTAGACCGTGTTTCATGCCAAAGCAGTCACAGAGAGCGAAGGATGAATGAGAGGCCTTCTCTGCTCGCCTGCTCCTCATTGTCCTGATCTCTGATGATGTAACCAAGACCGTCGGCGGTAACGGTGTACGAGACTGTTTGGGACAGGGTTCAGGAGTGGGGTTCGGCCATCTTAACCATGCACCTGAGAAAAAGAATGATTAGTGAGAAAAAGAAAAGAACGGAGGAAAATTGAGCTCGCCTTTCGCATATCACGGGGACTGAACCATACCTAACCTCAATACTCCGGGATAACGGCTCAATCAAATTTTAAATGTCTTCATCTCCTTGATGGAAAATGCTTGAATAGTTCTAGCTGAACACCGTTGATAAGGCAGGAGACGATACAAATCGAGAATATGCTGTGACTGTAAAGAGACTCGCTCGATCGAAGTAGCTCAACGTTCTGTTGTGATTCTCTCTGAATGCTGGACACCGAAACTAAGTGCGGGTACGGATGCTGCAGATGCGAACCAAAAGGGAAGAGAGGAGAATGTTGGCGAGGTCGCCAATGTCCCAAGCATGAGGTAAATCGAGACACTAATAATAATCAAAAGGTAAGACTTACATTGGTATTTTACTTCCGCAATGAACTAGACACGAGAGACCCTTTCGATGAGACAGACGAATGGTTTGAAGGCGGTAGGATGCGTTCATTGTCCTGTGGATATTGGGCCGCTGTGGACACAGGTTGATAATAACTCGGATACAGGTACAGATAACATACCTAAGGGCATCATACTGATTAGCAGTGATTTGAGCGTTATGGTCCAAAATTCTCCAAGTAAAACAGATGCGCCCTTTAACCAATGGGAATTCTGGGGGATAGGAGTAATTTCATTCTCGAGGGTGGGACGTAGAAGATAGACTATTAATTATAGGATGGATTTAGGAACAGTTGACGGAAAAAAACCGCAGAATACGAAGGGAAACTATCAACTGAAGTTCTGCGTACGCTTCCGTATTGCCAAAAACGGATTCGATAGTGCTGTGAAATATAGAGTAAAGCGGGCGCGAATATCAAAACCATAATTACCTACGAGACTATTGGGAGGGCAATGCACTCCGTCACAACCGGAATAAAAGTACATGTCAGCGAAGGGAGCAAGACGAAGACTCTGATGGCGCGGCACCAAATTGCCATCACGTGGCACTTTCTTTCTAATAACGATGGAACAGGTTCTAGATGAACGAAGATCTCTTCACCAGCAGCAAGAAAGACAGAGGTACAACATTCGCGACCGCCTGACTTGTCCGACGTGTGTTTCCTCTAAAACAATCTCGGTTCGTCCACCTTCGATACATGAATGAAAAAAGTCTTTTTCCACGAGCCGCTAATATCGTCCCTCGCTAAGTTCTCGTCTTAGCATTCGTCATCATCATTTTCTGTATACTCCTCTTCCCCTTCCACAAATTCTATGAAATTCGTCCGCCTCATTAGCACTGGAAGCTTTCTACTGATTGCCGCTTGCTCTTCCTGCCAGACTTCCCTTTTCCCAAGACTTCGGTAAGTAAGAAAACCACGTAGAACCAACCGCATTAGGTGCTTGAACGACGCTAGAATACCGTCCAAGCGAGTCCATGGATCCGGATGAGCTGGAGCGTCAGGTTCAGTCTTCCGAGCCCCGGCGAGGATATTAATATGTAGCCTCGTCAGAGGATGAGTCGAAAGACATCCTGTGGAAAGTCGTATGACAGCCCACTCCAATACTCTTCTGGCTTCGGTGGAGAAAGGACTCATGACAGCAAACGTAAATTTTCTCAAGCTAGGTAATGAGTCCAAATGGAATGCACGGGAGTTCCAACCTAAAATAAAGTAAATAAAGCACGAATTGATGTGCACGACGTCACATACCAGGATCAATACCATTGGAAAAGCAGTCCAATGTGAGGGTTAGTGAAGTCAATGTTGGGCCAACAATACTCATAATTTTGGTCTCAGTAGACATGTCTACTTCTGACTCTTCGCTGAGCCGACTACCCAGCCACAAAATTTCCAAACTTGGCTGTGTCTGCTCAATCATCCGTTGTAACATTGGGCAAGGACTCGTCTCTCCAGAAAAACAGAGAGTTTTCCAAAGAGGAAGGGGTGTCTTCAATGTCCTGGCAGGTCGGATTGGCAAATCTTCCAGTTCGTCATAATCTGCGGGATTATAGTACGTTTCCAGCCTCTTCAAGTTCGGACACAATGGGACAACTTCGTGAAATGGAAAGTTATGGAAGCCCTGGATACGGAGGGATGAAATAGTTGGAAATGCTTCCTTGATAATGGTGCCCTGGATCTCGACCTCGTCCCACCCATAAAGAGGATAGTCAAAGCGAGGGTCCCCCCATCCCATCGTAAACGGTGCTGCGAGGCACAAGGATTCGACCGAGATAAGAAAGCAGAGTATTTGTCCAGTATATATGTCTGTAAGGGCACCATTTTCGAGATGAAGTTCTCTGACATATGTTCTAATTCGTGGAGATTCTTCGAGGATTTTTGCAAGGATTTCAGATGGCGTTGGAACACTGCATGTCCCATGCTCATTGAAAGGGATGTCTTCCCAGTCAAAGTCGAGTAGAACACGATGGAAAAGGCGGGCTTGCGCATGCGGAAGGAAGAATGAGTGTGTCAGGGACAGATGTCTAAGAGTGTGAGTATCAATAACTTCATCAACGTCAAAGTGTTCGAGTATGTGGAGGAGGAGCTCGTTTGGGAGGGTGGTCTGGGAAAACATGCAAGATGATAGACGAAGCAGTCTTGCGCTGGCGCTATTGATCTGAAAAAGGCTATTAAATACCCCGCTACTTGGGGTAGGTTAGCCCCAAGCCAGAGCCGTAAGCGAGAGAAAGGGGCTTAAATGAGCAGTTCCGTTTGCGTGATCAAATCTCTCATTTGACATAAACAGAAGGAACGACAGCGCTGGCCCAACACAAGCCGTAGCATTTTCTTCTCTCGTCTTCGTCTGTCTCCTTGTTCCATACCTAATACAGAGGCGCTGATCAAATGATTTATAAAATTGAACGTGCAGTACCATCTGGGACTCGCAAATCACTGGACTGCCAAGCGCTCTATTGGTTGTCTTTCATACTCGACGCGGCGAGATTAGAGCAAGCTGACCCAGAGTCATCATTACCTAATCAGCTTATCCTTTCTGTTCACTACCATCCAAGCAAGTTGGCTCCTTGCATTCCATGTCATTGAGACATACGCCTTCTTTTCCTCTTGAACTAATTCATCATGTATTTGACTCAGCAACTGATAAAGAGGTTCTTCTATGCCTTACTCTGGTGAATAAGTCCGCCCAGCTCGTGTTAGTTGTCTCCTTACAATTCATTCTCGATATCTAATAGCCCACTTCGTTCATGACAGAGCCGATAAAGTTCTTTTTCGGGGTTTTTGTTGTCATTTACAATCCTCGCCAACCGTAAGCGACCTGGAAGTGGCAGCTCAAGTCGGCTTCCTTGTGGACCTATGCGCTGATACTGCCTCTCCTCGAATCGTCCAATGGAGAGCGTATCTCAAAATATTCTCATTGACAGGAACTCATTCTATATTCCATAAATTTGAAGACCTTGTGACGCGAGTCCTCATCCTTTGCACCAACCTCACCGCGATTAATCTTACACGAATCCCTAAAGCATCCCTAAGTCTTGAGCGCTCATCCCTTCGCTACATCCGGTCTAGCCTCTTCACCTCAGGTGTACTTAGTACCGACATTTCCTCCCCTATCTTTCAAAACATGGAGACATTCCACCCAACACACATTGTCCCAGATGGCTGGTCGTCTCGTTTTGTCAACGGTTTGCAGACCGTCGCCCGACTATCTCAACTTGCTTTGGGAATTGCGTCTTTACGTCCAGGCACTCTCCGTGCTCGAGTCCAGACGTTGGTCGAAGTGCTACCTCGATCAGTTGAAATAGTGATTCTCTTTGGCAATACTAGGCAAGTCCACTATGATCCTGATTTTGAAGCTTTGATAGAGGGGATCCTTGATAAGAGGTTTATGTTTGGTGTTATCTCCCTTGATGAGCCCAAGCCATGGGTTTTGAAGGCTGATCTCTTTGGTGGAAGTGAGAGTACAGAATTTTGGAGAGGGAAGTACGGTGACCGTAGCGAGGAAGATTCGTTCTGGCAAGAGGCAAGGGATATTCTTCGGGAGAGAAATAGACAACTGATCCAGATCATTCGCGCTTAACTACCGGTACATTAGCTAATAGCTTGAAATGTGTTCGCAAATGTGCCGGGGTCAGAAACTACCCAGAGTTTACACATTCAGTAGAAGGCGGGGATTTTTGAGCATTAAGAATCGATTGAGTTACAAGGTAAGTATAGCAGAAAAAACTAAGCTACTCTGAGCCTAGGAGTTGCAGAGTAGCTTCTTTCCCAATATTAGAATCTAAAATTGTATGATCATCCCTCAGCAGCCCTCCAGCAAAGATAATACGTTGGGAAGCAGCTGGAAGACCCTCAATCTCCTCCACTTTGCCTTTTATGTTACGAATGGTATCCGACGATTCAAATTCCAAGATGATTGTTTTTCCAGAGACTGTTTTCACAAATATCTAAGGATACCAGATCATGCCCAAGGAAGAGGGAAAGGGCAGGAATAACGAACCTGCATGCCACCGCGGAGACTTAATACCAAGTGAAGAGTCGCCTCATTTTGGATGCAGTAGTCGGATAGGGTGCGATCATTTTCGACCCGCTTTCCCGCATAGATAAGGCGCTGCGAATCGGGGGGAAGCCCTTCTTTGCTCTGAACCTTGAACTTGAGGTCATAAATGGTTTCCGACGGCTCGATGTCGACTGTGATTGTCTTCCCAGTAAGGGTTTTGACGAATACCTGGTTAAATATCAGGTTAAAAAAAGGAGTAGCAGCGAACACGCTCGCACTGACCTGCATACCGCCACGTAAACGGAGAACCAAATGAAGGGTGGATTCTTTCTGGATATTGTAATCCGAGAGAGTGTTACCGTCCTCGAGCTGTTTTCCGGCAAAAATCAAACGCTGTTGGTCGGGTGGAATTCCCTCCTTGTCTTGGATTTTGGCCTTGACGGCCTGAATATTGTCGGAGGCGTCGACCTCGAGGGTGATCGTCTTGCCAGTGAGAGTCTTGACAAAGATTTGCCTACAAATATAACGTGAATATCCCACACAAGTATCGTAGAGAAAGGTTCAACATGATCGTAGAGTTCTGAAAGTTCAGTTGCTGGGATGGCTGCTGAATGATAAGTAAGACCTGTAACGGCGGTCCCTTTTATATGACTTGCTCGAGTCAGTGGTTATCATCAACTCATCCACTCGAACCTTCGAATTCCTAAATTTGATGGAATTGACTAGGAAAGCTTCTGTTCAATTCGAATGACATGAATTCCCTTCAGTCTTGTATCCGGAGGCGTGATACAGCATGACGGTGCTGTTGCAGCCAGTACCGCAATTGACTCTGAGTTGCTTGACGTAGTCCCAATTCGACTACGAAGGAATACATAAGAAGATTCGGGAATATATAGCATGCTGAAAAGTAGTTGTACATGGCAATGACCTTCAAATATTCTGCTGCTTCACGCGTCTGTATCTCGTTAATGGAGAGGGTAAAGACTGAATTCCATGATATCAAATAATACATCCAGAATAGAAGAACAGTCTCTAATATGGATACCATTGATAAGAAGGAATTAAGGATCTAGAGGGAGCAGGTGTGCTCCACTTATTGGTCAGAATTCGTACCAATCGTGATCGGCCCAGTCTGGAATTGTCATTTCGCCGTCTTCAAACACTACGAAATTCTCTCGCTTGGTCAGGATTGGTAGCCAACTAACTATCATCGCTTGCTCCTGACGCCAGACATCCAGTTCTTGCGAACGTTTGACCTGAAGTAAAACATACAGAACTAACTTTGACAGCTGCTTGAACGAAGAGAGGGTCCTATCCAGCTTGTTCCATAGGGCCCTGCATTCTGGAAGTCGCACTGGACTCGGTGGCTCGCCCGAGACTATCTTGATACAAACTCGAGCCAGCGGGTGAGCCGGAAAGTGTGCGTCAGAAAGCCGCTCGATAACCCAGTCCAGAATAAATCTAGCCTCGTGAGAGAGGAGCCTGGTCATGGTGAAACCAAACTCTCGTAGGCAAGGCAATGACTGCAAATGGAATGCTCGAGAGTTTGAGCCTAGGCAATATGAGATAATGTGGGGCCTTTTATGGACAATAGTACTTACCAGGACAGATGTAATTGGAGAAGCACTTCAACGTAAGTGTGAGCGACGTCAACATCGGTCCAACCAAGCTCATGATACGCCTCTCGTACACCATCTCGAGATCCACCTGTTCACTGAGCCGACTCCCCAACCAAAGTTCTTCCAAAGTTGAGCATGTTTGTTCAACCACATATAGGAGCGATCTCCCAAACCTTGCTGATCCAGCGAAACGAAGCACCTTCAGGGGGGGAAAAGACAGGTGAGACATTTGGCTCGTTCCCTGTGGACTAATAGCAACACCATCGCTCATATCGTATGTAGCCAGTTCTTTCAAATTAGCGCAACACGGTATGACTTCATGAAAGGGGAAAATGCGGAAACCTTGGACATGGAGAGATGAGATCTTCGGAAACACTTTGTCGACAAGAACGTCTTTGACCTCTACTTCGCTCCACTCGTGCAACTCGCGGTCAGAATTATCCCAATGGAATGTAAACGGAGCCACCAAGGATATCGATTGAAGCGAGGTCAGATGAGAGATAACCTCCGAGGTCGACACGTCGGTTAAAGCTCCATTTTCAAGGTGGAGCTCTTTGATATATGTTCCAAGTCGCGGAGACACCCGGAGGACCTTTGCAAGTAAAGTAGAAGGGGCTTTACTAGCATATTCTGGGTCCCACAAGTGCCCAGAGTGAACATCAACCCACTTCAAGTTTCCCCACGCAAAGTCAAGGCAGACGCGATGAAAGAGACGAGCCTGGGCGCGCGGAAGGAGTGATGAATGAGTTAAGGAGAGATAATTTAGGGCTAGCTTGTCGATATATTCGTCGATGGAAAAGTGGTCAAGTATGGGATCGAGGAGCTCATTTGGAAGGGCCAGAAGGGGAGACATGAAAGATGATCGTCAGAGCAAAGTGGTTCTTAGACTGATTGACTAAGCTTTTTGGGGTGCCCTAACCGAAATGATGGCTTTGAATGCCAGGAATTCTTTTCTTCATAGCTAGCTAACCAAAGTGGCTATGAATGATCAAACAAGGTGCATTGTCTTACGCCAATGATAGTGTCTTGCTCTTGACTCCGGGGACCAAAATCACTTTCATCCTGGTAGCTCAAGCGCGGTACTTTTGGATTCACGACTTTCTTAATATACAAAAATTTCCCTGGTCTTTTTTTTTTCATCGCCTTCGGAGTTCGTCATTTGGCCCTCCGTTTGTTTTGTTCCGTAGCTTGAGCCAAACTATTCCCAACGGCCGGCCAGAGAAACTGGGTACGTGCTTCAACTCTAACCTTCATTTTCAATGCTCTCAATTATTTCTCAGTTCAAATTAAACATCAATCTAGATAACATACTCGTAAATCGAGCTTGGGTGCTCCAGTTCAGTTCGTCCCGCCTTGCATAAACCAGAGGCTGTCCTCTCCCTGTCCTCACACAGTCTGGCCGCTCCGCAGGGACATGTTCGCATGTTTGAGGTAGTCCGCCAAGGTACCAAGAACTAGAGTAGCGAATATTGGACTGTGGCTGCAGACATCTGTTTTAGGTAGAAGTCTGTTACGAAGAGTTAGAGTTATGGGAAGAAAGAAACGTGTTTCACTGTGATCTTCAAATTAATATTGGAGTGCCATTCCGCAGATATTTCCGGCATCATAATTCCTGTGTCTTCCAGCCGTTAAATGCCCCGCCAAATGTGGTATTTGCCGCTCATCTTATTCTAAACCTTAATGACTTGATATAGTCTTTATCTTTCCGAAGGCATGATAAGCTTTGCGACAGTCCCCAAGTTTCTCCACAATACGAGGACCAGAAAGCGTAATACAAGCAAGAAATAGCGACACTCTGGATCCTGTGGTAGTTTTACATTGCTTACAATTCTCCCAATTAGTAATAAAACGTGACCACTGATCCAAAGTTAGGACTAGGGTGTTCTCTTGGGCTGTAGGTGGATTCAGGTGGAGTGGCACTGTAGATCTGATTACTTGACGCAATTGAGTCAACTAGCCAATCTGGCCGGGAGGGAACCCTTACAACAATCTTTCAAACGTGGTTTCAAGTAAGCTATGGTACACACTGCTTCTCTCACCTCTTTACGGAGTTACAATAATCAGCTCTTAGATATCTGGTTGAAACTCTTACAACTCCAACCCACTTCTCGCCGAAGATTTTCGGAGTTATGTGGATCGGTACGTGATTCAGAGGACACAACCACCTCCTTTGATGATATGAAAAGCCCGGAGAATCAGGTGGTTTATAATCAATATTCCTAAGCAGTCAGATATGACGGAACCATTCTACCATATCTGATACTTCTGATACTATATAGGATGTGCTCCTGCAATATGATAGTCCAAAATTTCAAGCTAAATGGTGACAATTCTCATTATCGGAGCAGGAGAGAATATCGGCCTATCAACTGCCAAACGGTTTGCAAATGCTGGATACAAAGTTGCTCTTGCTTTGCGAACCAAACCGTAGCTGCCGCACATAAGCACTTTGTGTTCGATGCCCCTCAACCCTCTTCGGTACCAAGTCTATTTGCTGATGTAACTGCATGTGATTTTTCGATCTATAGTAGGGAGCCCTTGAGCAAACGCACAAGGGTACTTTCGATTTTTCTACCTATTTATATGTATCTACATTGTACAATAGGAATCTAAACTATATAATAAATCAATAGCATTCGAAATCCAGACAAAAGCTTGTAATCTACAATACACAGGAGGACAATGGGTTTGCACGGCTCGGGAGCAATCAATGCTCAATAGACAGCTTCGCGCTCGAAAATCCAACACTGCATCCGTCGGAACACCCAGTGTTGTAGTTTATAACGGCAAGTATTGAGGACATCTCCGAAATGGAATGTACGGGAATCGGAGGATTACGGCGGTTCCTGGCATGTGCCGGGGAGGTATAGAAAGTAGCATTAGGTAGATGTAAGATGTTTTAAAGTGTGAGAATGCGCGTACAGACCTCATGAAAGCTGTAGTTGAGCAGGAGAAGAGGCTGGGGGCTGGGGCACATACGGGAGCTATCTACACAACTTGTACCTCTGCCAGCGGCACATAAATAAATGTATAAGAAGTTTTTGAATCATTTGTGAGCTTAAGGGGGAGAGAGGAGACTTTCATTGGTGGGAGACGAGACAAACAAGCTTTGATCTTCACTACCATGCTCCGGGGGACGCTCAAACTCCAGTGTCAGCCCAATAGCCTGGTGGGTATTGCATTGTTAAGGCCTTAAAGACTATTATATAAGACTATTGGATCAAGAGCTCGCAAACAGGGGTATTGTAATGGCCTTAACATCCTCGGGTGCTATCTGTATATATGAGTCAGTGTAGATTTTGTGGGTACACAAGATTTACCGCTTTTGCAAACCAGTGCCACTCCCCTCTTCATAAATCCTCTCTTACTTAAGTAAATGTTCCCAAAAGGGAGAGAAAATGAACAAGTAAAGCAATTCAGAGGAAGTCACAGGGCTAGGAACGTGAGGTTGAGGAATATGACCGTAGTTTCCTCAAATTCAAGCCCAGTAGCGGGTGTTCCTCAGGAAAGTGCTCGCATCTATAAGTAAATTTCATGAGTAATTTATGTTTTGAAAAGCCTCTCTAAATACTTAAGAAACGCTCAAACATATGCAAATATCTCCGGTTCTCTGTCGTAAAATGTACAAATCTTCTCGCAATGAGGTGGGTTACAATCGGTGTCGTACATTTCCATGTTTGATATGGGTAAAATGGCGTACGTACCCAACTAGTATGAGAAGAAAGCCACACGATACGATGCTCTCAATGACATTGCACTGTGTTTCCTCGGCGTCTCCTCACATTCTATCTCTCGTGTGTATAGTCCCGGCCAGTTGGTTTCGGAAAGCTGTTCTGGGACTCATGGAGGGTAGATTTGGGTTCGATGTACTGAAGGAAAGTGCTGAGGAAGCTGGGGAGTGTCAGCGGGAAAGGTACAGTGCCAAGCCGACATCCAACAGCAGGAAGAACCTGGAGTGGAAGCATTTCAACATTGGTCACAGGAAAGAGGCAATAGGGAACTCAGCAACGGGGTAAATAGGATTTCCGATAAGTGTTATTTGAATGAGAAATTACTTATCAAAAAATTCCATTTTTTGGTACAATGGCCTTAATAAAAACTACCATGATAATAGTCTTCCTATTGTAACACCCTTGGATGGTCGGAAGGTCTTCGCAATAGCCTATTGGGCTGACACTGTCAAACTCTTGGGAGCGGCCGTTCAGGCCAAAAAATTACCTGGCGTCAAAATATGGAGTATCCTTGTCGCTTTTGATGTGCTGCCTGCAGTTAAAAGACTTGATAATCCTTGCTCAACATGCTTCGACTCTGGCCGACCTGCGGCCTCCTCTCCACCTTCCTCTTCGCATTCTTGCAACTCTCTCAGACTCTCTCGATGTCTCATATCAAGCACTTAAGGCTGATTCTAAAGGAAGAGGTCTGGACAATGTCCACGATTATCGAGCTCCAGGAGAGGGCGTTAGCATTTGTTATGCTGTAGAAGCACTAGCATCAGGTCTATGTCGATGAAAGTAAGGTACACAACCTTCATTTTTCCACTTTTCGTAGCTTCTAACGTCTTGTTTATATCGGCCTTGCTTTTTCTTGAACGACGCGTCTTACCGCGACTGGATTTCCGAAGAAATTCTCTCCATTCAAGCCAAGAGACAGTCACCCAGTGCCATTAGACCTTTATCGCGCCATTTTCGATCTGGATCCCTTTCTCATCCTATGCTTCAATTACCACTACATCTCTCTTCCTCTCGAACTTCAACACAACCGCTGTCTCGAGTCTCTCTACTCGTGATTCTCCGCACGGACTCACACATCCTTGTGAATACGAATTTAGGACCATCAGTAGCTGGCCTTGCTTCATGCCATCACCCATTAGTACTAAGTCGATGCGCTCATGCTGGCGTGCGGTATCGCCTCTTAGGAGAGAGGATTCCCCTGCAGTATCTTTGGGCACCTGGGGTAGTGTCATTAACTGCCCCCCTCCAGATTTATATTATTTGAACACCATTACTTCTGTTCTTCACATACCGCGGGCCAACATAGCGCAAATTCGAGCGTCGCCTCGTTGCTAAGCATGTTCAGCGCCAAGTTCAGCGAAACCTCTCCCTTAGGATCTTCAAAAGCAGTATCTCCTTCTCCAGGCGGTGTTCTGGGCCACTATAAGACAGGAAGCCAAGACTAGGTCCCCAAATAACCTAGTAGTGGCCAAAACTCCGTACCTTGCACTTTCACATCTTCCTTGTGCTCTGCATCATCATCGGGCCGTTCTACCTCTCTTCCACCTCGACCTCCTTATTGTCCATAGCCTAATCCCAATGTCTGCGACGACGAGTACAAAAAATGAAGGAGATAAAGGCGAGGACAATGAGGATAGGCAAGGCACGATTGTTATAGACTGTGCTACTAAACAGGCTAGCGAGTCCCAGCATTCCAGATGCAAATGTTCCTAACTTTTGTCCACAGCAACTCGGACCTTATGACTGCAGTTGTAACACAAAAGGTAATGAATGGGTATGGTGAGCCTCAAAATCCACAGTGTGGACACTCTCCTCGCCAGCGCCGATTTTTACGGGTAGTATTTGGTATACAATGACCAATAATACCGCCTGTTTCCAACTTTCTTCTTTGGGACAAGCGGACGTAGGAGGGCCACGATTGGAGGAAGAGAAGAGCACGCCGGCACGTGTTCTCTCGTCCTCCCTGCTTTCTGGCGACCACAGGAGATTTCTCGCACCAAAATATAGTTTACATCTTGTAATTTTAGTCTATATACTTGTTTGAAACCAAAAAACATATCCCAGCAGTGACTAGCAACGCGCTCTAGGGTGCCGTACATTTCCATCAATGTTCGCGCTTGAGCAGGCGCTCTCAGTCACCCTCTCCCGAACAAACTACGTATCATTACTCCAAAAGGAACAATTGGACGATTTGATACCCCCCGTACAAACTTTTCGTCTGCCGTACATCAACATCTCCCGTACATTCCAAATCGGAGACCTTCTGCAAGTATTTGGGTTAGGGTTCTATGTCTTTCGTTAACCTGTTCTCCTCGACAGTACGACTAGCCACGCTCAAGCCTCGGAAGACGCTCTCTTCTGCTCCTACCACATGTCCAGTTGAGCAACTCCTCCTTCCAGCTCTTTGCCATCCCAGACTCTCCCTTAGTAGTTATACTTATATGTATTAACTACGTACTTTGATACAGTATAAAATCTCGAGCGTTTACTTACTTTTTCTTTACCGAATCGCATTCCCTTCGCGTCCCCTCGAAAACTCATCAGTTCAAGATATTATAGTAAGTTGATTGACAAATGGTTCAAGCCATGTGTTGAGAAGTTGGAAGAGCAATGGATTAGCATAAGTGGGAGTGAGGTGTAGGTCCTCGGAACTCACCCTTTAATAAGTTTAAGAATTTGAATCAGGTTGTTCGAGGGCAGAGCACGAAATATAGATCTCCACGTGAGCTAGCAGAGGTGCGGACCACACTGCAGAGTCGCGGGGTCTTGTGAGAGGAAGTCTACTGCGCCATGAATATCTAGGTGGACTAGGGGGATGCATGATCTAAGAAGTTGAGAGGAAGGTAGAATATGAAGTCGAACACAGCAAGGCTCGTGATCCGGGGAAAGACGATGTAAAGCTAACTGTGTTGCATATGCTGTGGAACAGATGACTGTTCCACTTGGCCAACGGAAGAGGAGCAAATGGTAAATTGTTCATTCCTCATAGGCTTTTCGAGTGTTTCCAGGAAGCCTGTGTCGTGGTTTTCCAAGAATCTCTTACAAAAATGCACAAGACTATTGAGGTTCGCAAGCTCGGGACTCATGTGAAGTAATGCGATGAAGTTGGCTGAAGTGCGCCCCTTCACTGGTCGAATGCCTCCCATCATGTCTTTTGTGAGCGAGAGAACATAGACTCTGTACTGATGAAACAATGTTCCGCGACCGAGAAAGCTGAAAAGCTGATTGGTTAAAGTGAGGCTTTTTAGTGACCGAATATCACAACCAACAAATAGAATGACCAGTGAGACAGGTTCTTCTACCAGGCAGTGCAACCTCATGACGGAAGAATTCAAGTTGCCATTCCAGCGCTAAATAGAACTCGCGAAGACAAGGGACTCGCATCATGCTTATGAGTATTCAACATGCGTCAACAAGTTCACTGCCTCCCCCCCATAAGAGATCCAACCCCACCGCTTGTGTCAAAAATTGGTATTATCTCTTCCGTGTTCTGCATGTTCGAAAATTCGCAACTACGCACTATTTCTTCTCTTTTACCTCAGACAAGTCATGGTACATGGTTTTGTGCCTCTTCCAATCTTTCTTCTGGCATGGCCTAAAGAATTTTTCAACATGTCAACCTGGTGATCCAATAAGCGCAAGCCAAAGGTAGTACTTACCTCCCACAGTACCGATCCTTCTTGCATTCAGGGCATGTCATCTTTGCACTTGCTCGGCAAACAGTGCACCTCCTATCAGTCCTTAGGACCTTTTCAAGATACGAAACAGCAAAGAGAGGTGACAGAGCGATTCTGGTACAGTATTTCGCTAAAGGTCTCCAGGTTGGCTTTCGTTCCAATGCAGCAACGTCTTTACCTTCACCGCAGCTGCACAAAGGTTTCTCTTCAAACTTATCTGACAGCGGAACAAGAAGAGATCCGTCCTCCTGAACATACTCACAGGTACTCTGATGCTTCCATGTCCGACATCGCTCAACTAAAACTGGGAGAAGCCGCTTCCATGAGGCAACCTCGCCCTTTTCCAACAGAATAAAATCTGGATCTACCCATCCATAAATGGCACGATGAAAATCCTTATCAATCTTCAACATCAGCTTCCTATTCAAAGGAAGGACGTAAGCATCACAAACGATAGTGTGAGCGGAGAGATCGTAACGAATCTGGTCGACGAAAATGATAGTGTCAGCATTATTTCTTGCTTTGTCCGTAAGCGAGAAGACACGCTGAGGGCTAGATCCTTTTGGATATATACCGGCTGCACGGATCATGAGATGATAAACGCTGTCTTTAACATGAACTAGGGCATCGGACTGATTGGACTTGTTCTTCCGTGACTTCATTTCTCTTTTCGAGAATGCGACACCGAGATGAACACTAATCCATTCGTCCGCCTTTTTTGCCCTGAGATTGACGGCGGGGAGGCGATCAAGACAAAGACGATGGACGCTCCATGGGTTAGGAGTTTTACCATTGGCAACGATAGGGAATGGATCAGGACGGCTCGCATCAGTGATAATCACTTCTTGCGGAGGTACTATAACCTGTAAAATAGTGAACAAGAAGAGTTTCTAGAGACGCTCATAACATACCTCTATCCAAAGAGACTTCCGTGCGATACGCAAGTTATGTTTAGCACCAGCAACAGGTAGGGGGAAAGAAATATCTTGCGACCTCTCCCCTAAAGTAACACGAAGAGTAGATAATGAGACCTGATCAACAGTTGGTGTGATGGTTCGAGCCTGATACGCGGACTGAATAGCTTTATCGGTGACAGTCATTCGGACAGACATGTTCTCGACGAGCTCGCACTCAGAATCCAAGACTACGACTACAGCTCTTTGAGTACCTATCTCACCAGTCTGAGTAAGAGATTTGGCAGGAGACATAGCCGTTGATGGGAGCGGGCGTTCTGGAATGACAATAACATTCTCTCTGTCCATCAAACTCGCAGAATGAACTGTTAGCATGGGTCCGAGTTTATCGAAGAAGAGAGCTGTATTGGAAGGATTACTCTTCACAGCAAAGGTAATCGACAGCGTAGAAGGATCATCGTAGCCGATGAATTGACCTGTGAGAAGCATCGCTGACATAACAAATGAAAGAACGAGCGGTTTTGACCCGTTAATGCCTTGAGGATCTTCTTCAAAAAATACAGATGGATTTGCAGGAGTACCTTTCCTAGATACGATGCCATAAGATGCGTGGACGGACGCAAAGATGTTATGCATTCTGACACCTAGCATTGCACAGACTATGGTAGGCGTGGATGGACGCAATGCAAAAACTTCCAGCTTCGCACGTGGTACAGTAAGGAACACACGGACGATATGAGGCACAGAGGGCCACTCCTTGAAGACTCCAACACGCCACAGAACGTCTGTGCGATAAGCGTCCATAGTGTGGATGCCGTGGCGATAAAGACAGGCACAGAGATCATGGAAGTTAACCGTATCCATGGGCATAGATTTATCTGCAGAATGAACAGTAAGGAACCAATCCATTACAGCCATCCAATCTTCAGAAGAGAAATAATGAAGTTCCCGCACTAGTTTTAGAAAGAGGACAAAGCTCTCTCGAGTGTAATGCTCAATACCGGACTTGGCGATAGCTGCTAAAGGGTTGATACGATATTTGGCATGAAAGGTCCGTGAATCATCATCCTCGAAAAGTGAATGGTATAGGTCGTACAGAAAGGTGCCGAGTTGACGAGGCTCGTACTGACAAGGCACGAGGCCATTATCAATTCTCTTCCAGGTTGTAACCTGGTGAAATTGCGAGCGCATATTGTCAGCGCTCGCGGCAGGCCGTGTATATTCAAAAAGCAGGAGCTCATGGACATTAGATCGGCTACTATAGCCAGTCGCGAAATCGACGGGACATATTCCAAAGAGCGTACTCATGACCGAAAGATCCGCAAAGAGCCTGGCCGTGAAATCTCTAACAGCATCGTCTCGGAGATGAAGTAGAGATTCCAGATAGAGCACTGCTTGTCCAGAGGCACGAAGCTGGGGTACAGATGCGACAAGAATGTTGAGCAGTCCGACATGGTCGTCGAGGTTAGATGTATCTACGACGTCGAAAGCTTTCGGAGCATGACGAAATTCTTCTTCTTCAAAATCGATAGTATGAGTTTTCCACTGGACGGTCGGAATGCCTGTCTTGCGAATTCCTGTTGAGCTAGCAATTCTCAAAGCACTACAAGCAAAGAGGGCATCGGCGAAGAAAAGTCGTATGGCGCAAAGTCGACGAGAATAATGGGATTGAAATGCCAAACACCAGCTCTGAAATTCGGCTCGAACAATCTCGAGAACATCTGAGCGTTTCGCGTCTGGAAGATGACCAAAAGCGGGCGCAAGATGAAATCCCATAAGAGGGTCGGACCCATAGTGGAAGCCAATGCCTACCCCAGCTCGGTTGTAAACAAAAGTCGGGTTGAGAAGGGTGGCAGCGGATATTTTGGCAGGGTCCGAAAACGTGGTGCCTGTTTTCCAAAATGACCTGAAAGCCTCGGCTAATGTTTCTGTCCCAACTGCACGCATCATGAGTGGACCAGCAGAACGGCCCGTAGAAACGGCGGTAGCCGCTTCACTGTTACCGGTAGACTTGAATTCATTCTTGAATGTGGTGACGATCTTCGTCAGTTGCGCAGGGGGGAGACTATGCATTGTTGCATATTTTACCCACAGAGCGCGAAGTTCTACTAAGGTACGCTCAGTGGTCACATGAATAGCATCTACATACTTGCTCTCGCGCCATGTCTTCGTGCTCGAAGCTGCAGTGGCGAGCAAGCGACACTGGGCTATGAGAAGGTCGAGAGCAGGCTTATCGAGGTAAGGGTGATAGAATATGTCGAAGGACATGTCGAGTGGCTTCTGGTCCATGACTAATGTTAGAAGGAGGACGTTACGAGCTACATACAAAGCAGTGAGTTGTCTGTGGATTCAACAATCATTAAAGACTTACCAAGTACGGCTGGGTCCCAATCAACGCAGGTGAAGTCGAGCTTGCGAGTAACTAAATACTATAATCAATGAGAGAATACGAAGGAGCAAAAATCAAAACTGTACCACTCTCAGCTTCGTTGTAAATCGAAAACAGAATGTTCCTGGGATCTCCACAACCAAGAAGTAACAAGGCTACATCTTTGTCTGGATCAACATCTCGAATGAGGGAGACAGCAGCGGTATTTCCAATAGGATAGTAAAAGAGCTTTCCTGGCCAGCTGAAGTTTTGAGCCATGGTGGGCAAACAAAAGAGCAGTCGTTTGTGGGCGGCTCGAGGTAAGCACGCCTACGCCACATGGCGCTTATTTGGAAGGCTCGCTCAAAGTCCCTTGAGCAAGCCATGGGACAAACAATAATGGGCAAAGCCCTTCCATAGGGTCGTTTGTTACATATGGATAGAGTGTGGTCAGGGTCTTGGTGGTCACGAACAAACTGGATGCAAAACACGACGGACGACGCTCGAGTTTAGCCAAATCCTCATTTTGGAACACGATAAGCGGGATCGGATCTCGAAGTAATCACCGGAAGCAAAATGCTAGGCAGTCGCATTTAACTGCCGCCGGGTCCATAACCTTGGAGTTGTCTCAGGGTCCCTCCAGGTTTACTCTGGAGTTACTCGTACTTTGCACCTACTTTGCACTAATGGTGCCGCAAGGACCAATGACATGGTGTGGTAGATTTACGCCTTCACGGTAATCAATTGAGTGCCTCGTGTCTTCGATCCCCAGCCGGTGTGGTTCCAGATTGCTCGAAAAGGAAATACATTCCCACGAAAACTGCGACTCTCAACCAATCGTGGATGCAAGCACAAGTATCCCTGAGAATGAAGAGATTTAACTGATTGCCGAATCCCTATTTCTACCGTAGCATGATGCATGATTGGGACTGCGAACGAGGTGCGAGGTACGAAGAACTCCAGAGGAAAACCTGGAGTGACTCCGGAACGATTCCCACGTTATGGACCTGGCGGCAGTCAAATTCGGCTGCCTGGCACTTTGCTTCCGGTGAATATGACTAATCTCACGGAGCTCGCGATAATTTACATATAACACATGGTCCTGATTCGAAGCGTACGGACCCCGGGTTAGCTATGAATCTGCTCTTTTATCATAGCTTGCACTCTCCGAGTACTCAATGCTCTCGATCGAAGCGAAACTGTCGGGTGAGACATTTAACTTTACAACTGTCTGAAGTGACGGCGGTGTAAGCACAAGTAGTGTCAGTAACATGTGGTTGATATTCAGTCTTGAAGCTAACTGGCACCATTGCTGGACTAGAACTGCAACCAACGTTGTTGCCATTGATACTCAGACCGGCTTTGGTGTACATCTGAGTCTCTGTTGGGATTCCAGAGGATGAGATGGGGCTCATTCTGCTGACATTGTTTCCCACACGAAGGAGAGCTGCCTGTTATATTTGCGCAAGCAAGTTGAGCTGTGCAAAGTCGGTCTTGAGACTGGCTTTTTTGAGCAACAGAAGTCGCAACGATAGCTGAGATGTGCCAACGCCCAGCGTGTTAGTGCTAGAACGAGGCAATTCCGCATTAGGTACAGTACGGGCAAAAAGTCATGCAAATTCAAAAATACAAGTGAACAGCTGAACTCAACGATGTTATATAAGAAACTATGTTATACCCCTCAGCCCCTTCTCTCGAATGCACCAAAGGCGAGGGTTAAAGGAGGAGTAGTCGGGAGATACCACATTTAGCGTTTCATCAGTCCTTGAGATTTGAGAAAGCGGGTATCAGTTATCAATACCTTGAACACATGTTTTGGGGTGCGAATATCTCTTTGGATCAGTGTTTTATGACGTCAGTTAAAGGGGCCTGAGCAACGAAGAAGTATATAAGGCACAGGATATGAAACTGTCCCAGAGACCAACTTTTTAAGCGCCGTGTTTTTGACACCTTGACTTTACTGGCTCCTACCCCTGCAACGACCTCACCAATGTGTATAAAACTAAATTATGCCACACCTAGAAGGCTACTTATATAGCTTTCCTTACCAGTGCAAATTATGAATCATAATGTTCCATCCCTAGTACTCTATTTACAATTTCCATTACATATTGCCGGTCCTGTCAATAGGGTGCAGGTCAAGTGATTAGGTCCATCACCGGCAGTAAATGCTGTCAGTTCCGAGCTCTTTTGTGGTAGTTATAGTCCTCTCATGCTTCTATCGAGTATGCGAGTCGAATCAGTCCATGGGAACCGGGAACGGTTTTGGTATAAAAGCAGCCTCAAGTTGTACTCACAAACTACAACGAAGAGTTATCGCCCACGCAGAGTCTGAGTAAGAGAAAGAAGAGCACGAAGCTCAGTTCGGTTACGTCTACGTCTACGGTACAACGATTGTACGCTACTGTATCTATTGGGGACTGCTCGGTGAGAACTACCCCGGAACGCTTCGAATTCACCCATTACCCCGCATCTCCCGGTTGGAGGATACGCTCTCGAGGAGCTATTCCGGTCATTTGAGCCTCCCGCACTGGTACACGGATCACAAAATGCTCCTGTATTTGGAAAGGGTCAAACCGCAAAGCGAATCAGATATTGATATTTGGGTGCCCAATTCCAAACCTGTTGGAGTTTTGTCTGGGACCAACGATTGGGTAAGAGTCACGATTATATTGAGCTCGTTATAATCGTGTGAGAGAGCTGTAAGTAACAAAGCGCTCATACTTATAGTACGTTAATTCCTATATCCTGTTGCAAGTTTGATGGGAAACAACGTTAATATATTCGCTATTTTACGGGGACTTTATATAATAAGTAGGTAAGACTCATAGATGAGTCAGTAAAGAGTAAGCGAAGAGTCAGAAAAGCGAGCACATCAAATCGTGATGGCGGTGACTCGATATCAAACCTACGACATATCCGATACCCCTAGTTCGCCATTTCCAACAAAACCATACAGCTTTCCCTCGTCACTGGAATAGACGACATCTGGTACTACATAAACTTGTCTCTTTCCCCTTATTAGCTTACTCTTTGTCGGAAGTCGTGCATTTTGTCCCATAGAGCACACACCTCTAACATGAAAAAAAATTACTAATCGTTGTCTTTCGTCGTCCATCCTCGCGTTGTGGCTCACTGGCAAGCGGAAAGTGAAGAACATCAAACAATCGAATATGCGAAAGATTAATTACTTTATCAGCAAGAGAACAAGCTCCAAGCTGCAAGAGTAGAGCAATCACGCCATTTCGAGTGACATATATACGCCAGGATCTCGGCAGGGAAATGTGCCGTGTCGTTTTTGGGGGTCTGAAGGAGCGAAAGCGGTAAATGAGGAAGAGGAACCGATAAACGACATACGCAACCATCGAGGCTGTGAGGCAAAAGCTACAAGAATAAGAAAGCAACATGGAAAACACGGAAATTTTATTCATACAGGAAAACTAGCCAAAGTTATCAACTAGAGAGTATGGTTCTGCAATTGCACACGACAATACCTATGAGCTTTGACAAGTATGTGGAAAGTACATAGGGATAACCAACAGAAAATTATTCCAAATTTTTGCCCAGTTGTAATTTTTCAGAGAGAAGTCAAAGGTCAAGTTGCGACTGGGATGAATTTCTTCAGTTAGTACCAATACCTGAGCTCCACTCTGACCCCGTCTTCATGTCCGATGCATCGATGACTAGCATCCTCCGAGGACCAATTATATCAATCAAACTTGGTGTTGGGAGAAATTCGTGAAGATGTTGTGGTACCCAGACTAAACGGGAGGTGTGGTGATCTACCATCCAACCATTATTAAGAAGAAAACAATTGAGAGAGAGGGGATGAGAAACCCGGGGAAATGATATTTTTTTTAGGATTTTGATGGAATTTCCGGCGGGATCGTGGGCTGCAGCATCCCAGATGCGAACGGTCATGTCTTCGGATCCGCTGACTACCTGGGAGCCATCAGGTGAGAACGCAGTGGATAGAACCGAGTGGTTGTGACCTTCAAGATGCGCGCCAATAGGCTGGCAAGTTACAGTATCCCAGATGCGAACGGTCATGTCGTCGGACCCACTGACGATCTGAGAGCCATCAGGTGAGAACGCCACGGATCGTACAGAGCCGTAGTGACCACGAAAGGGATTTCCAACGAGCTTGCGAGTTGCAGCATCCCAGATGCGAACTGTCATGTCGTCAGACCCACTGACGACTTGTGAGCCGTCAGGAGAAAACGCAACACACAGGACTGAGCCCTTGTGACCTCGAAGGCGCTTCCGAATAGGCTTGCGAGTCGCAACATCCCAGATGCGAACTGTGTTGTCTCCAGACCCACTGACAATCTGAGAGCCGTCAGGAGAGAAAGCGACGGAAATAATGAAGCTGTTGTGTACTCGAAGGGGCGCTCCAACAGGCTGGCGAGTCGCAACGTCCCAGATGCGAACGGTCATGTCGTCTGACCCACTCACGATCTGAGAGCCGTCAGGAGAGAAAGCGACGGATCTGACAGAATCGTTGTGACCTCGAAGGGGTTCTCCTACAGGCTGGCGGGTTGCAGGATCCCATATGCGAACGTTGTTGTCGTCGGACCCACTGACAATCTTCGAGCCGTCAGGTGAGAATGCGACGGATTGAATGTAGCGGTTGTGACCGTGAAGGGGCTCCCTAACAGGCTGGCGAGTTGCTGAATCCCAAATCCGAAGGGTGCTGTCGTCCGACCCACTCACAATCTGAGATCCGTCAGGAGAGAACGCAACGGATCGAACTGGGCTGTTGTGACATTGAAGGAGTAATCGAACCGGCTGACGAGTCGCAGCATTCCAGATGCGTACAGTCATGTCATGGGACCCACTCACGATCTGAGAGCCATCAGGAGAAAACGCGACAGATCGAACCCAGCCGTTGTGACCTTCGAGGGACGCTCCAACAGGTTGATGTGTCGCAGCATCCCATATGCGAACGGTCATGTCGTCAGACCCACTCGCAATCTGAGATCCATCTGGAGAGAATGCAACAGAAAAAACCGAGCGGTTGTGACCTTGTAGAGGCTCTCCAACCGCCTGGCAAGTTATAGAATCCCAAATGCGAATGGTCTTGTCGTCAGACCCGCTCGCGATCCGAGAGCCATCAGGGGAAAAAGCGACGCATAGGACCGAGCTACTGTGACCTTGGAGTGGCTCTCCAATAGGTTGTCGAGTTTCAGCATCCCATATGCGGATAGTGTTGTCGTTAGATCCACTGACAATCTTAGAGCCGTCAGGAGAGAATGCAACAGAAAAAATCCAGCTATTGTGACCTAGCAGAGGCTTTCCAGCCGACTGACAAGTCTCAGCATCCCAGATGCAAATGGTGTTGTCGTCAGATCCACTGACGATCTGAGAGCCATCAGGTGAGAACGCGACAGATCGTACAGAGTCGTTGTGACCTTCGAGGGCTTCTCCCACGGGTTGGCAAGTTGCAGAATCCCAGATGCGAACAGTGTTGTCGTCGGACCCACTGACAATCTGCGATCCGTCAGGAGAGAACGCAACGGATAGAACTAAATTATTGTGACCACGAAGAGGCTCTCCAACAGGTTTGCGAGTCGCAGCATCCCAGATGCGAATAGTGTTATCGTCTGACCCACTCACGATCTGAGAGCCGTCAGGCGAGAACGCAACGGATCGAACCCAGTCAGCGTGCGCTTGAATCACGGCTAATTGAGCTGGCCAAGTCTGATCTCCCCCAAAGATAATCTTCAGCACATTTGGCGTTATATCAAGATATTTTTCCCTGATAAAAGAAGTTGTAGGCGTCCATGGTATTGCCGAGATATATATATGGGGGTATGACTGTGAGATTGGTAGTGCGAACTGACGAAGGAAGGCCAACGCATCTTGTGCGAAATTCCTCACTTCCTAAAATGAATAGTCATTTTTATTGCTTCATTAAAAGATTTTGATATCGCTCGCCTTTCCGAATCCCGCCCCTTTCAGGGTAGACAATGCTTCTGCAGCCTCTCGAAAGCATCCAAGGATGCTTACTGCTTCGACCCAGTACAAAAACCTGTGATTGAGAATGTCATCGATTGACCGGTTCAATATAATCGAATCTTCTTTGTTACTATTCCTGACGGATTTCAAGTGCGAGCCCCAGAATCGCGAAGCATACTGGAGTTCTTCGGAAAGAGCCTCATGCAGCTTGGGCATGTCAGAGTTGAGCATATAGGAGGATGGCATGTTGCCCATATTGAAGTGCAACTGATTACACATGATCCTGAAGCATGAGTCCGTAAAAGCGCGTTCGAGTACGTCAACGTTTAGCGTAAGCGGGAAATCTGGAGATATCACGTAGTCAAGAAAGGATTTGTGTGCAAAACGGAGGCCACGAGCAGTGTCCATAACTGGCGAAAGTTGTAGAACAATATCCTGGATGTCGTCTACTTCAGCCCCACAAAGAGAGGAAAGAGCACTAGCAGAAAGAGGAATCTGCGCGCTAACAAGAGCGGAGAAGAATGTCTGTTTGGCCAACAGCTCCCCTGATGTTGGCTCAATATGCGACTCTTCAGGACCCAGAAGAGGATTCAATACGATGCGATACAATCTATACAATGGCTGCATCCGTGTCGATCCGACAGTAGCATGCTGAGAGTACAGCTCTCGCAACAACAGCTTTGCAGTCCTACGCAAAGTTGTCTGCTTCACCATTTGAATCGCGGTACTTGCCCAGATAAACAAACCAGAAGAAGCTCTCACAAGCTTCTCTAATTGTGAATTGGTCAGAAATGCCGTAGAGGAATTAAAGCTGTTCTGGACGTCTTCGATGCTGTGTTGGAGGAATAATCGGATATCGTTGATAGTTTCCGTCGAGGCTGCATCACCTACTGTTAGACGTTGCACTTTGTGAACGGGTAGATCTAAATATCGGAGTAGAACGCCCTGGCTGCGACCAGTAATAAAAAGCTTGCAGAATGGAGGCAAGTGAGTCCATTTTGGGAGTAAATGGGTGAGTAGGTGCTGTTGATCGGCTTCCGACCGACCGAATTCATCCAGAGCATCGATAATAACAACAATACATTTATTCAAGTCGCCGCCGATAGCTATGAGCGGATCGAAGATGAGCTGAGCGAACAAATTTGCCGCTGCGCCTTCGAATTTGACAGCACCCGAATTCACCGCCTGGACAAGAGCGTCCTGAATAGAGTGATGCTTATCTGCTAGCTGAATCGCAATGCTCCGGACGAGACTGTCCAAGCGGTGGTGAGAAGCATCTTCACGGCGGAAAAAGCACGACGCTCCGAGCAGACCAGCGTCTGCTAAGCGCTGCTTCAAAGAAATGGATATGAAGGTCTTCCCCGTACCCGGGTAACCCTCCAACCAGAAGACGTTGGGGGCATTGACATCCTCTGCCCATCCTTGGATATGCCCGAGCACGTCCACTCGTGTTCCTTCGAGGCAGCCGTGTTCATAGAGAGAGGGGAAGTCGAAAGGACCACGGAGCTTCCCGAGCGCACGCTTTATTTCTTCGAAGAGTATTAGAGAACGAGAATGCATGTCGACAAGGGTGCCCATACCACCTTCACTACGCAACTGCGATATATCCGCTCGGAGTTCGTGTTTGCCATCTTCCCCAGCCAGATCACCTGGACCTTCTCAGTCGAAGTGCTCATGTCGGGTAGGTTAAACATACCAAGGCGCAACAGATTCACGACTGGTTTACTATCCTTAAGAGCATCCACGATGTCATCCGTCATCTTTGAAATGTCGTCTTCCTGTAGGTATCCCATTATCAAACTCTTGATTTCGCTCTCTGGATTCAACTCTTCTCTCACTGATAGCCGAAAGAAGCAGCCAAGATTCCGGAATTGGGCTATCAGATCTTGACAAACGGTATAAGAGTCGTTCCCAGGATGAGTCCGGTCTGCTCCAAGATTCACAAGGCATGCGAGATGCAACTTAGGAAAACTTGCAGCGAGATCTTTCATAAAGATACGAGAAGGATTAGAGAATACGGCTGATGTGCAAATAAAATGCTCATCGTCAATATTCACGGCAGGAAGGTGTTCCAGATCAGCGAGGGTCGCATGGAGGGCCTGACGAATGGTACAGCGTGGACTCGAACCAACACGGACATGGTAGCTGCGGAGCAGGCGGGTGTAAGGTCCGTTGGCTTTTGCCTTGTTCAGTATCACGATGAAGCTGGAGCAAGTAAGGTAAAAAAACAAAATCAAGTAGATATCATTCTACACACCATTTCGTGCAGTTTTTAGACAGGAACGGGGCGTTTAGGTCCACCGCGAAGTCTGAGTGAGAGACCATCTGATCTAGAGCCTCGTCAAAGGCCCTGATGCATGCCTGATGATCCATTTGAGTCCAACATGGAGCAGTGAATAGCTTTTGATTTAAATTGTTGTGAACTCGGATAACTTGACCGATAGTCATATTGAGTCGAGCGAAGAGTATTGCGTAGAGTCTAGACCACCATCAATGGAGGAATGACGACGAAGACGAAAGTTACTCGCCCTCCGATGCCACATCCTCCAATGATGTCAAACATATCACTAACTCGTACATCTTCTCCTTCAATTTCATCTTCTTCGTCCTCGTTGAATGCCCATCGGTGCGCGATTTGCTGAAGGAAAAGTGGCCCTGACAGTCCAGCCGCAGGAAAGGGAGGTCCATCTACATAGACAAATTTGAGCAATATCGGGAAGAAATACATTATCTTAGTACCGAAGCTGAGGACTCTGAGACCGTCTTTTGGCTTAGCTCCAGCCATGATTGGAACGCGCGTTCTAGTGATCGCCAGAGGCAAGCTTGAGACACAACTACAGCCGGTCCCAAAACGGATGCTTCATAACACAAGTGACACTAATAAATCAAAAAAGACAGGAAAAGCCAAAATTTTGTAGCGAACGCTCTTTAGCGTTTAGAGACAGTAGTGTTGTAACATATAAGCATAATATGTCTACTACAACGTCGATGCGAACTTTGGGAATGGGATACGATCATTGAGGTCAATTACGCTCATGCTTTTGTGCAGGAACTACCGGTTGCCGGAGCGGAAATTAAGCCGGCAGAGCCGGCGCTTACCAACTGGGTTCTTTTCCTCATACCGCTGAGTACCAAAACACTGTGTTTCGTCGTTCCTTTATCAGAATTAGGGCTGTAACCTCTTTTCGTATGTTCAATGTCATTTCCTTGATTAAATTATAAAAACAATACTCTTAGGGCCGTCCCTGACTTTTTTCTCATTTTCTCATTTTCTCATTGATCAGTTTCGTTGATCACAGTAGCTGGGTGATGGGACAACGTTTTGGGACTAAGAGGCTGACTAGAAGCAGAAAACAAGATGAAACTGTGGTGTCTCTCCAATCCAACCATGCTGTTCTTACCTTTCGACTACTCTGTCCTCTATTCTTCCGACTCCACTACTCAATTCTTCGTTTTCTCCTGATCAGATGCATTCTGCCACGACCAGCTTTGATTCGTGTACCTCGAAGAGACGTTCGAATCAAGCGTTTAATTCAACAAGAGCCTTACGTTGAAGTGGGGCGAGCGGGAGGTCAAGACTTCCTAGTGTTCTAGGGAAGCTCTCACCGAGCAGTCCCTAATAGATACAATATTCGAGTACACTCGTTGTACGTCATACGGAATTCACCTGAGCTTCGTGCTTCTCTGCCTGACTCTGCGTGGGGGATAACTTGTTGTATTGTGGTAAACTACTCCCCCTTTTATACTAGACTGGCTCTTCGGCCCCCCCCTTCAAACACTCCTCTCCTTGACTCCTACTGAGTCATGTCTTTCTTGAATCGCTCTTACTACATGTTTCAGGCGAAATGTATTGTCTTGGGAGGACCTAGCTGTCCTGTGGAAAGCCTGAGGACGCGACTTTGAGAAGCAGATGCGTCATCCCGCGTAAGTCCGACTTCCATAATCAGTAAAAGTATGCCAGCAGCCGTCCCTCCACTCTTTGGTTCACCGTCATTCCCGCTCCATTCTCCAACTTTTGACTCATTCGCTGACATCTAGCTGTGATCCCTGGCGCGGGTGATCAGCTTTGCACTTCATCAATCTTGGTATCTCCTCAAACCAGCGAACCTAGACCCGCAAATGAAGGTTTAGACCCTCTTGGGTTGAGGTTTTCTCCAAATTTGATGCTTCCACCATTCTTCTTTGCGAGACTAGTGTTCGTATTTTATCCAATCATGTTCCTATATGCTTACATACCTGTACATGCCACCCAGGCCGTAAAAAACCACTATTTGAATATTCAATCGTAATTTCTCTAAGCTCACTCAAGAGACTGATTATAACGAAGTTTGTATGGAAATACTGGCAGTTGGACTCTCATGGGAGGCGAATCAGCTCAGAGACGCTTGATCTTCGATACATGAAGTATATTTACCCTTCTACTAGATAGTGCCTAGGATGTTCTGAGAGTACATATTGGTCAACGAACACTGACATTTTTTTGCCATTGTTGTTGTTCTTCCTTCCCTCATTTTGGGCTTTCATCCTGTTGCTATTGCGTATATTTTCGTAGTCGTTTATCCTTCCTGATGTCCTTCTTATCAGCAAAGAAGAAAATGAAATACAAGGCTGAACGTTTTTGAAAGACCAGTGACTCTTAGATTTTGGTACTTGTTTTAACATAAAAGAAGAGACATACTGTGATGGTCAACAATAGATCGTCAGTCGATCGGGTAAGGCACTCCAAGTCCACTGTTTCGTATACGGAACTTTCATGGAATTTACTATACATCAGATTTTTTTTCTTTTTCATATTCGAATGGGGAAACAGGGGGGGTTGGTTCCAAGCCAAGGTAGTTCTCGCCCACGTGTGAGGATCTCTCAGATGCACCACTCGCAACTATTTCTTCTCTCTCACCTCGAACGGGTCATGATATATGCCCTTGCGCCTCTTCCAGTCCTTCTTCTGACACGGTCTAGAGAAGTTCAACCTGTCAATCCTGCACCTTGAGCCCAGTACCAACAACTTACTTTCCACAGTACCGATCCTTCTTGCATTCGGGACATGTCATCTTCGCGCTTGCCCGACATACAGTGCACCGCCTATCTGTTCTCATGATCTTCTCAAGGTATGACACTCCAAAGAGAGGCGACAGGGCAATCCTGGTACAGTATTTCGCCAAAGGTTTCCAGCTGGGCAATCGTTCCAGTGCCAAAACGTACTTGCCCTGCCCGCAGCTGCACAACGGTTTCTCTTCAATCTTATTCGACAGAGGAACATGAAGTGATCCATCCGTCTGGATGTACTCGCAAGTACTTTGATGCTTCCACGATCGACACCGCTCAGCTAATGCAGGGAGAAGGCGCTTCCATGACACAATTTCACCTTCCCCTAATTGAATGAAATTTGGCTCTAGCCATCCATAAACGGCACGACTGAAGTCCTTGTCAATCCTTAACTTCAGCTTCCTATTCAAGCAAAGAACGTAAGCATCGCAAACGATAGTGTGAGCGGAGAGATCATAGCGAATCTGGTCGACAAAAATAACGGTATCGGAGTTGGTTGATCTTCCTTCCTCCGGCAAACGCTCCAAATCCAACTAGTAAGATCCGGCAACGTCGAGGATGGATGTGAGTTCGTGTGTGTATCGAGGGAGGCTCTCATTGAGCGGACCTTATAAAATAAACGTTAGTAGAAGACAATGAAAGGATGTACTTATCAAAATTGAGCCTGTCGCTTCGCAAATCACTCGTCTGACCCGGGGGAAACTTGTTTATTAAGGTAGCGTACACGAGTATTTACACTCAATGGTAGTCTAAACTCGAGTCTATTCGAGTCACCTTGTGAGTGTGAGTGCAAACGAGTCACATTCGAATATCTCGGATGTTCCCGATGGCTGAAACACGCGAGCAGACGCGCAACGACGTCAGAACTCTCGCGCGTCTGGCAGGTCATGTGACCGTGCCACTCCCTCGCCTGAGCCAGTCCGCGGTTTCGTCTTTCTTGGGGTTTCGCACTTGCAATCCATTGGTTTGTTTTGTATGTTTCGTCCTTAGCTTACTCTACGCTAAGCAACTCGTCGTTGGTGTGGTAGGTTCTTCGCGTGACCCACTTGAGCTCCGACGCCCATATCCGGTAAAAAGAGGTACGGCGGCCTTCCGTTCGCTCTTTGTCTCATCCCACTTTCTCTCCATTCTAGCTCTTCGGTAAGTTCCTGTCGTCTCTTTTCGCTTCTGATCCCCGGCACGGGTGATCATGGTGGTAGCTTTGTCTGTAAGACAAAAGATACGCTGTGAACTTGTGCTCTGGGGATATAATCCAGCTGCGCGAATCATGATCTGTATATGCTCTGTTTGAAATTGACTAGAGCGTCTGGTTGCGTTGACATGTTCCTCAACTTCAGTTCCCTCTTCGAGAAGGCGACGCCCAGGTGAAGTCCAATCCATTCGTCCAACATTTTTCCCTTGAGATCGACAATAGGAAGGCGGTCGAGAGAGACGATGGATGCTCCACGGGATTGGCGTCTTGGCATTGGCAACAATAGGGAAAGGGTCGGGACGGCTTCCATCCTTTATAACTACTTCTTGGGGAGGTACAATAATCTACGGAATGATGAGGAACGGGGTTCGTAGAGGCATCTTAGAATTACTTCAATCCAAAAAGATTTCCGGGCTATACGCAAGCTGTACTTTGCACCAGCAATCGGCATGGGAAAGGAAACGTCCTGCGACTTCTCCCCTAAAGTGACACGAAGTGTGGATAATGAGACTTGATCGGCAGTTGGAGTGATTGTCCGAGCCTGGTACGCCGGCTGAATAGCTTTCTCGGTGACAGTCAGTCGCACAGACATGTTCTCGATGAGCTCACACTCAGGGTCCAAGACCACGGTTACAGGTCCTTGCCCTCCAATTGCACCATTTTTACTCATATTCATGATAGAAGACAGCGAAGCGGATGGGGGAGGGTGTTCTGGGATAACGATGACGTTTTCGGTATCCATCAGACTGACAGAATGTATGTCCATCCTAGAGCCAAGCTTATCGACGAAAAGGGCTACGTTGGCAGGATTATTTTTGACAGTGAAACTAATCGAAAGGGAGGAAGGATCGTCGTAGCCAGGAAATTGACCAGTGAGAAGCATAGCTGGCATGACAAATGACAAGACGTGCGGTTTTGAACCTTGTAATCCCTGGGGATCTTCTTCAAAGAAGAGCGAGGGCTTCGCTGGAGTGCCCTTCCTCGTCACGATGCCATAGGAAGCATGAACGGAGGCAAACATATTGTGCATCCTAGGACCCCGCATTGCACAGACAATAGTGGGAGTGGATGGCCACGAGGCAAAAACTTGTAGTTTCGAGCGTGGTACGGTGATGAAATGACGAACAATGGGCGGCACGGATGGCCACGCTTTGAAGACTCCAACGCGCCGTAGGACATCTGTGCGATAAACATCCATCGTATAGACACTATGGCGGTAGAGGGATGCACACAGATCGTGAAAATTCAGAGTATCCATAGGCATCGAGTGATCTGCAAAATTCACCATGAAAAAATGGTCCATGACAGAAATCCAGGCATCCGGAGTATATCCATGCCTGTCTCGCACCAGTTTCAGAAAGAGAACGAAACTCTCACGGGTGTAGTGTTCAATACCACCCTTCGCGATGGCTGTGTTAGGGTTAAGGCGATGTTTTGTATGAAAAGTCCGTGTATCGTCATTTTCGAAAAGAGAGTGGTAGAGGTCGTAAAGGAAGGTGCCTAGTTGGTGCGGCTGGAATTGACATGGCAAGGCGCCATCGTCCACCCTTTTCCACGTGGTGACTTGATGAAACTGAGAACGCAATTCGCCAGCGCTGACAGAACGCTCCATGGCATCGAAAAGAAGCAGCTCGTGGACATTAGATCTACTACTATAGCCAGTTGCGAAGTCGATTGGACACATTCCAAAAAGTGTGCTCATAACTGGGAGGTCGGCGAACAGCCTAGCCGTAAAATCGTTTACGGCATCGTCCTGAATGTGGAGGAGAGATTCTAGGTAGAGAATAGCTTGTCCAGGAGATTGCAGCAAAGGAATTGCTGTCGCAAGGATGTTGACTAACCCGACGTGATCATCTAAATTGGACGTATCAACAACATCAAAGGACTTGGGAGCTTGACGATATTCTTCCACTTCAAAAAGAATAGTATCGGTTTTCCACTGGCTGGCTGGAGCGCCTGTTTGACGGGTGCCCGTCGAACTGACCATTTTTAATGCAGCGCAGGCGAAGAGGGCATCTGCAAAGAAGATTCGGACTGTACAAAGTCGACGAGAATAATGGGACTGAAATGCCAAGCACCAGCTCTGAAACTCGGCTCGAACAATCTCGAGAACATCTGAGGGTTTAGCGTTTGGAAGATGACCAAAAGCGGGAGCAAGATGAAATCCCATGAGAGGGTCGGACCCATAGTGGAAGCCATTGCCCATGCCAGCTCGGTTGTAAATGAAAGTTGGATTCAGAAGGGTAGCAGCGGAGATGTTAGAAAGATCGGTGAATGTGGTACCTGTTCTCCAAAATCCCTTGAATGCTTCGGTTAGAGATTTTGAAGTGCTCGCTTGTACCTTAAGAGGTCCAGCAGAACAACTAATAGATCCTGCACGGGCTGCATCAATATTTCCAGTAGACTTGAATTCATTTTTGAACGTGGTGAGGATCTTCGTGAGCTGTGCCGGAGGCAAACTGTGCATTGTTGCGTATTTTACCCAAAGCGTCCGCAGTTATACCAGGGTACGCTCTGTACTCATATGAATGGCATCACCGTACTTGCTCTCGCACCATGTCTTGATGTTCGCGGAAGAGGTAGCAAGCGTGCTACACTGAGAAACGAGAAGATCAAGGGCAGCTTTGTCGAAGTAGGGGTGATAAAAAATATTGAACGAGATATCAAGTGGCTTCTGGTCAATGACAAGGGTAAAGAGGAGAACATTTCGAGCTACGAGTAGGATATTGAGTGGCCGATAAATGATGACCATTGTTAGGTAATACCAAGCACAGCTGGGTCCCAATCAACGCAGGTGAAATCAAGTCTACGATTAACTAAAAGCTAGAATCAACACTAGAAAAGACAAAGAGTCTGAGCAAAGCAAACCACTCTCGGCTTCACTATAAACCGAAAACAGAATGTTTCTGGGATCCCCACAACCAAGGAGCAACAAAGCGGCGTCTTCGTCTGGATCAAGGTCCCTAATGAGGGATACGGCAGCCGTGTTTCCAATAGGATAATAAAATAGTTTTCCTGGCCAGATGAAGTTTTGAGCCATGGTGGGCGACAAAAGAGCAGTCGTTTGTGACGGCGCAAGGTCAGCATGTCTACGCCACATGGCGCTTATTTGGAAGGCTCGCTCAAAGGCCCTTGAACGAGTCATAAGACAAAACGATAGTGGTAGGAAGAACCTTCCAGATGGTCGTTTTGTTACATGTAAGAAGAGAGTGGTCAGGGTCATAGTCGCTTCACAAAAAGATGTGAAGCACAGATGTGATGAAAGACCCCCTTGAGTTGAGCTGAAACACCATATTGGAACACGATAGGTGATCGACTCTCGAAGCAAAACGATTGATCTCGCGGAGCTCATGATTATTAATATTAACATGTGGTTTTGGTTTAAAGGTTAGGGCCCTGAGATAGCTCTGAATCCTTTATGTTCTGTAGCGAACTCATACTGATGCCCTCGATGTGATGTCTATGATACCCCGAACTTGGCTGAATGTGACTGGCTGCTCATCGTATAACATTCATAAATATAATGCGAGTGTGGCTCAAATTATTTTCACCTCAGGCAAGGAAATTTGGATGGGTGTTGACTTGCTTGAGGCTGGACTCCATGTCCGGTTCTTATCATTCACCTGCTCCTAAGTTCCCGGTAGAAAAGGAAAGATATGCTGGTCAATATTTCTCGAAAGCATGCGAACCTGTACAAATTTGAGAGTGTATAACAAATTTCCCTCTTCATTTTTGACATGTTACTGTTTCCTCACTACACTTCAATAGCTGCTTTGCTTCCATGTAATATTTGTCTGCACCATAATTTTCCTTCAGGCATCCGAGCCCCAGGACATATACACAACCCAATATCACTGGCAAAGGACACCATCGAAGCTACCCAAACCACCGCTCCAATCTTTATCCCAAAACTGTAACATAAAACATGATTTGGTAGGTACGAAGTACGTAGTTTGAGTACAGGAACAGCCATCATTGATATGTACAACAGTTCATTGTCATCGAAAAAAAGAAGAGGTGAAAATGAAAGACATGGTGAAGCCCTCCTCCAGCAGTCCAAAGTTTTTCAATCTAAAACCGCACGGGAGACTTGCATGCAACGGTCATGATCATAGGAGCTTGCTATGTTTAAGATGCTGTCGAATCACCATATCTCTCACAGATGCAATGATTCCTGCTGTGGTAGCAGTATCCTACATGCACCAAAAGAAAAGTACTGTGATCAGTAACTGACTTTGGGTGATTGGACCATGGAAAAAACATACAGTGACGCTCGTACACCAGACGTAAAACTTTCTCGGCTGAGGAGAGTACTCTCGTTGAATAGCAGAGAATTTGGATCGTAAGTCTATATAACATGGAAGTTAAGACCTGCTTCTCGAAAACACGAAGTTCATCACTTACATTTAGAAACATTATCGAGGTCATTCGGTCGATCACCATAGCTCTTGAGATATTTTACAAGGCTAAAAATGTGGTCATTATGCATCAACCAGTAGTTTTATCAAAGCAACTCACTGGACACCACTATTAAGTTTCATCTCTAGGATATCACATTTGTTCAAGAAGAGAACAAGGTCCACGTTCGCGAGGAGCTTGTTGCTACATAGGGCTTTCCATAGCAGCACAGAGTCCTCCTAATGAGAAAGTCATCAAAACTGGAAAGCCAGCTACCCAGAATGCCGGCACTAACCAGCCTGTTCACAGTCTTGTCTTCAGGCAAGACTTGATCGAACCCACTAATGGGTGCGAGGAAAATAATGGCGTCCACATCCTCAAAAAAGGGAACCCATGTTGCTATTGGCCAATTAACATTGAATTCGCTCAACTGATGAGTATATGAAAACTTACGACGCTGCATTCGACTCCCGCCAACGTCTACGATCCTCCACTCGGTTGCTGAATCACGCCCAGCAGATGCCTAAAAGCCATGAAAAAGAAAGGGGTTCGCATGAGCACTCCAGCATCTCCACCAAGCTCTACTTACAGGAAGAGGACGCACCTCCATCTCAAATTTATACTCCGCAACTCCCACAGTCTTCAACCTCGCTCGCAGCACATCCTCATCCGTAGGCATGTACCGCATCGAAGCCACTCGATCAAGGTCATTCAGAAAGCTGCAGGCAAAGGTGTTAGGAAAATCGTAGACGAAGGAATCAAGGGGCCCTTACAAGCCAGGTTCCTCCCAAACCCTAACCTTCTTGCGCTCCAAGATATCTCGAACCTCCTGACAGTTCCATAACGCCTTCATCTCCTTCCGAAGCGAATGAATCAAGCTTTGAGGATCGTTGGGGTCAAACTTGGCTTTGCCTGTCAGGGAGAAAGAAAAATAAATAAAATGAGCCTAAAGGGGATGAGCGCAAGGAAAATTCCCCTACCTTTCCGTTGTGTCTTTCCATTCCTGAAGGCAGAACTCTCTGTTCTTGACAAAGACATGGTGCCTGATCCAGAACTCGTATACGCAAGATCATCCCCAGATGACTCGCCCTCTTCATCTGAAACAGTGAGACCAGCCAGATGGGAATGATACGACTGCGACTGTCCACCGAACTTTTGGAGAGCACCCTTCCAACCTCCTTCTGGGTTGGCGCGGATAGTAATCTCCTCGCCGAGGTCTAAACCTTCTCCACGTGGAAGAGTGAATTGGGTGTCGGGACTTTCGGGGGAGAGACGAGCTATCAACAGGTTCTCTACATCTTTGAGACTTGCGAGGATGGGCCGAACGGCATTGACTTCTGGAGGAAGTCCGGAGTTTGGGAGCGATGGTCGGCGTCCACTCATGTGTGAGGGAGGGGGAGAATGACTGTAACTTGTGCGACTAGAAGCGGCATCGCTCATGGCAAAATAACCATTGGTACCATTAGTACCAGTGTCTTCAGTGAGTTCTCGAGATGGGGCTGTGGGAAGAGGAGGGGGAAAGGTTGGAGATGGAAGAGAGGATATTGACCGCTGCGTAGCGTGAGAGCGTGTTCGATGGAGGCCTCCAAGCATGGGACCTGCATTGGGAGAGTTTTCGAGAGCATTAAGAATGCAAAGAATGGACCGGACGATGTTGAGCTGAATGACGGCGCGCCATAGGATGCGTTCAGCGCGAAATTGAGTGGGTGTGTATAGTCGTTGAAATTCTGGGGACGATCACGAATCAATATTGCGGCATGTGGACGACGAATGGGAAAATGTCACTTACGCCGCAATGTGGTGCTTTTGCCTACCAGTGCGTCGGTTAAAATGGGTCGAAACAGGAAGAGAGCGGAAATTGGCGCATACCACTTTCACTTTGGCCAAGCAGCAACAACCGTACCACTTTCCTGCGCCCACGTTTCATAGAGTCTCGCTCGAGCTTCAGTTGCTGGTCAATTTGGTCTGATATCCGCCGCGCTTCATCTTCCTGTTGAGTTCGGACCTAAGGAATACAATTCGATGAGATAATTTGAATAATCAAAGACGTGGAGAAATGCTGACCTCGCGTTCATGCGGAGTTTCGTCGTCTGGAGGCTGGAGAACTTTCTCGAAGGGGTCGAAGAAACCGTTTGGGCCAGGACGTGAATGGTTGAAAGCGGGAGGAAAATGAACCACGGGGACTTCTTCTAGGCGAGAGTGTGAACTGTGTTTAGAGGCTGGCATAATAGTGCATAAAGATGAGGGTGGATGATAAAGGAAAGTGCAATGGGATAGAAGATGCGGAGCCTGTGATCCGGTGCGTCGTGGTTAACGGAGGAAAAAAGTTGTCCCGCGAGGTCTCGAGAGTGCTTTCCCCGTTTTGCGCGCACTGGAGAGGTGTGGAGGAAGTGGGCGGGGAGGCAACCAGTAAGAGTGAAGGTGGTGGTGGCGGAAAGAGTTCAAAACGGAAGCCATCTGCTGTCCCGATTGTACCTTATTTTGATCGCCCTCCAGCCGACCCCGTGCTTCACAACTTTGTCACACTCCCAACCCTTCGTCTTCTTCCTCCCGTTTTGCATGACGGCTTTAGCCTTGTCGAACGTCATTTACCCCTCCCAGCTCCAAGCTAATATGCGATTAGGCGTCCTTGAGAATGGATTTGACTCTAAAATAATACCACCACCGTGGTTTACCGACAAATTCTTGTCAAGCCAAGACCCACGATCCCTGACATGCCTTTTCGCATACACCCGTGGAATCGCCATCGACCAGGTTACCGTGCCTGGGGGTGGTTAAATCCACGGCTACAACTTCTTCGGTGACCCAAAAGTGACAACAGGTTCTATCCACTTCTATCGGTGCGGGTTCTCCAGCTCTGGCGTTTGGTGCCACCGAGTGCACTCCGGCCTGCTGCCTTGCCCTTTGCCCCGGCACTCTTATCCTTCTAATCCTTCAGAAGCTGTACCAAATGCTTCAAGTGGCCGCTCTCCGTTCACACCTTGCAAAACCCGATCTTGTCAGGTATATGTCGCGGAAAATTCAGGTGAGGTCCTGCCGATGCCTTCTCACAGCCAGGCGTCCAGTTTCTCGGCTCCGACACGAAGTACAGCTGCAAGTTTACCTGCACGAGCAGGTACAATCTATGACATCTCAGTACTTCAGAGACAGGCAGTGGCTGCATGGAACCGTCCAAAATCACCGACCCTTCCCAAGCGGTCGAAAAAAAAACCTATTCTCGAGTTTCACGGAATGTCACTCTGGTATTTTCATACCTTTTTTGTCCCGACTGAATTGTGGCAAAGTTGTCGTCACTCCATTAGCCAGAGATCCAGGCACTCAAAACCAGGACATATCATAAGAAATGCAAATGAGGCATTCTCATACCCTTGATTCCCACTTTTAGTTGCTTCTTCAGACGCACCGAGATCGACAGGCACGCAATGCCGAACCTCACGATCCGCCTCGAGGCTTGATTGTTCCTAAACGGTGAATTGTCAGGCCAGTCCCGCTAGTCCATTTCTCGAGATTCGATCTGACTGGCTAGTATAGTCTTGTCTTTTTTTCCGCTATTAGTTACTTACGCCCAGGGCATTTGATCTGTTCATTTGAAACGATGTCCTAGAGTCAAGCAGAATGGAGGTAAGTACCCTGCAATTTTCCCCTCAACGGTCCCTTCCGCCCATGTAATGTTCCTGACTCCTCCTACTTGAGTCAAGTTCCTCAATTAGACGGTACCAGAATTGAAGTACGTAAAATGCACATTTCTAGAACTGCTTTTGGATGCTCATAAGGGACGTAAGTTGCGCTAGAAACGGTCATGATCGACGGACCGAGATAAACAACCCCTCAGGTGAGGAACAACTCTTACCCCAAACCCAACTTACGGACCTCTTCAAGTTTTTTACTGACGTTCATCTCCTCGAGCCCGAATGGCGAGGAAACCACGAGCCGATAATCGCAACCCGAGTCGGCCATACACCTTACTTCGAAATCTAAGTAAAAACAAAGTTTATTCCCACCGTTGCTAACCTCTCTCTCGCTCTCTCTTTAAGACTCAAGGAGAGAACGAGATTCTACCTTTATAACTAGTTAGAGTTCCATTTATTCACATCAAAGAATTGTTCCAAGTGAATAGCCTATCCGTGATAAGTGCAAAGCGGGAGATCGTCGTTTTGCCCCGCTTGAAAGTATCCAATACATCCCGTCTCTCGGCGGAGGCAGACTAATTGGGGAAAGTGGCCACCCACGTTTGTAGGCAGCGAGGGCCGTAGATCTACATCCCGGAGAAATTCATTGAAAAATACTTGGCGTGTCGATGAGTTGCATGGTCCTGAGGTCATCTGAGTATGTTTTGAGTACTCACTTGGGCATGCACATTTATTTGAATGATGATGATGAATATTGGATGTGAAGTTTGGACAAGAACCCGAGTTCCTCCTTTCCTCACCAATCCCACAATGGGGATTGGACAAAAAAGGTGATGCTGGGAAAAGAGAAAAACTTAGGCGTACCCGGGGTCGAACCGGGGACCTCCTGTGTGTGAGACAGGAATCATAACCACTAGAACATACGCCTCTCAATGGTGACTGTTCAGGCAGCCCATTACAATGTCATCCATCCGAAACTGTAATACCCATCAGTGAGTACTTGAACAAAATAGCTACTGATTTTAGTTCCATCAAAGCTCGAGATATGATATTAAGTGTGTGGCCATCGATCTTGTGGGCACTAGGTAAGCATGTCCATATGGAGGCGGACTGACACGGCCATGCGTTGACCGTTCCACTACAACAGGAAGCTATCAATGAGGCTTGTGTTCACCAATACGACCAGCTTATATAAGCTTCAGTGACTCTGGAGGAAGTGTCAGCCTTATATTTTATTATCCTATGGACTCCAAGTTGGATCTCACGTTTCGTGAGCCCCAGTCAGGACAATGTGCCCATTCTCAAGCTGCATGTGTTATGATAGTAGCCACTGCGAAAGCACCTGCGTTCTGGCTTCTCTGGGATATGTGGTGATTGGTGCCTGTCCTCAGCTCCCTTGGCTTTTGTAACCACCAGCTTACTAAGTCTCGCCAAATAATGTCTTGTATGGAATGCTATCGCTTTCTGTTGAGCGTTTCGAACTGCTGGAAAGAAATATATGACTTAGGTCACAAGGGCAAGAAGGCAAGTCAGTTATGCCGTCCTTAGACAATTGTTTGGTTGTTGAAGAGAACTGGGACACCTGATGTACATTCCTTCTCCCAGTTGATATGATGGGTTCGATAGGTAGTCGGGTTGGAAAACAAAATGTCTCAAAATTAACTAAAATGAATAAAACCGGCGAAGATACAGCAAGAAATTAAGACATTTGTCCAACAAGTGAGGTAGTTGGTAGCGCAGAATTACGCAGTTTGAAGTGCCTCCTTACTTTCCAACTTATGTGAGTATGGGGCTGCACCAGACCTTCTCCAGAACATCCATACATTCAGAATATCCTAAATAAAATACAACGAGCGCGTTAATTTTATTACAATGAGGGTACAGCTGTAAAAACATACGTTTTGGGTACCAAATATTGCAGCTGCCAAAAGTGGGGCTACAAAAACAGGCATAAGCCAATGGAAATCATTGAATGAATGGACACAAACAAGCAGCTGTGACGAGAACAATGGACGGGTTGTCAAATAATGTTTGTGTACCGATTGAGCTGCCACCTAAGCTGAAGGCCGAAATCAGGGAGTGAGATGTTAGTTCGACAGGAGAACAGAGTTTTAATTACATAGCAGCGATGATAGGTCCAATGGAGAAGAAGGCTATTCGAACTATGAGGCTAATAGGTGCCGGACTAGCACTTGTCTTCATCTGTTTGACCCAGTTGCGATGTCGATAAAGAAGAGAAAATGTCACGACTATGGAAGTAAAATATCAGCACAAATGGATCACTTATGGAGACAGGTAAGCTCGGACCTTCCAAAAGGAGGAGCATAATGGCAAAACTGATACATGCCACCGAAGAGACCGAAGACCTAATGCATGATGAGCGAGGGAACTAGTTCACTGGTAGAGGCAAATGGACGAACGGAACAGTGTGTTTAATATTGCAATATGTAGCTGTGGAACTTCGGCCTACGAGCGACGGGTTGTCGATACCCACCTAGGCGAAAAATCAGTTGCGTAGGCCGATTGGTTAAAAGAGAACAACCGTAAGTGAAATGAAGAAGATAGCAACGTAGACAACTATTGGCAAACACAATAACTTTGATAGCATCAGCCAGGTATCCTGGTCCAGGAGGCTAGACCTAAATACACACCACACTGGAGACCTTCTTTTCCAGACCCTTCCATTGATATAGCGTTTCAGCCAACAAAGAGAATATCTGGCAGTCGCAAGGGATGAGATAAACTCAAAAAATATAGGTGAATGCGCGTTGCATACCTGAGCCAGAAGGGCGAAGTTGGCAGAAATCACTCTGGCAACATAGAGACCCATCAGCCTCGTTGTGAGAAATGTAGACATGGGACGCACGAAGGGGGCGAAGCATAAATCAACGATGCTTGAATTGTACAAAGTGCCTTTGGAGGAGGTTTGTCCTCAGTGTCCAACTGCCTCCCAATCAGCATCGAATAAGGAATGCACCACCATATCCACATAAACATTGCCATGTACCAGTTCCGTGACCGGTGAATGCCCTGAGAGAAATAGGCGGTAAATACAATACTTGAAAGAACGACGAATCCGAGGATGTTGAGGAGGTTGTAGCCGGCCACGGGAGTAGGATTTGGGGACGACATCGCCGGAAAAAAATGGATAGAGAAAGGAACGAAGGGAGAAAAGGCGAGGAAACTAGCCTCAAAGAAATAGAGGAGAGAATTGAAAAGACGGGAAAGGGAGCCGGAACCAGCCCCTTGGTCCCTGACTCCTCCTTTTGAGGGAAAAAGAGAATCTGACAAGTCACCGCGGTCCGCGGCAGCTGCCTCTTTCACACCCGTGGTTTGGATACTTAGGAGATTCACCTTTATCATTACAAGGAAAATAAAAGTAGTCCAGGAAACTAGCTCATTGGTATATTCATCACGCTTCGACCTTGCCCTTGCTTTTGTCGCAGCGATGAACAAGGCAATTAGGTAACATTCTTGGAACAAGGAGCATCCTGCTATTGGTCCCAATGCTCTTGGAAATGGTAAGTTTCAAAATGCGGACAATAAGAGAGACAATAACGACACTTCTGAGAACAAGTGGTTTGTCTGTGAAAGTCAGAATGTGGGCAAGGCATGTATCCGGGAGCAATTATCGGTCCCAGCTCTCCATGTCATTTCTTCTCATCTCCATAGTGACAGACGGAATTTCCGCTGACAGTTCTTATAGATGAACATGGTGTTTTTCGACCATCCTTGACTTAGACGCCTTTTGGAACATTGATGGCGGGCCTGAAGCTACATCTGCACATAACATCTACAGCCGAGATAGCTGAGGTCTCTTTGCCTGGTCATCCGTTAAGCACTGAACATGTTAAGCTGTGCTTGGAAAATAAACATACGACCCAATATGTACAATACATGTAAATGAGTATGAAGAGATCAGGTAGAAAATACTGAATAAGGCCATATGATATGTAGTTCGTGAGGAAAGTAGAAAAACGCGTCTCTCGACCGATGAATCTTGGTTCAGGTGGACTCATGACGACAAACAGAGGGATAGACGGCCTGAGACACTACAGGCTGTCTGTCACGAATTGAACTTGCCATGAAGCAGTGCTTGAGACCAACGAGTTCTCCTAATTCGTGGCCCAATGTCTTCGGCCAAAGCATTGGTCAAGGTCTCTCCGACGATGGGGTGGAGCTGTCAAGTTGTGACAGAACCGAGCGCTGAGGGTCATTAGTCGACATGGGGGCCCAAAGAGCGGGTCTGGTTTAACGTAGCGATATCAGGAGAGGGACCGCCGGTTCTCTATTGAGAGGCAAGTCTCCAACATTGGGAAATGGGATCCGAAGTCGACGCTCATATTCATGAAGCCGCAAGAAAGTTTGGTGAGGTCCATTGGGAAGTTCTGCTCTTCGTAGAAAAGGTAATGATGTGCAGGGCCGATGGAGTGGGGGCAGACATAGTGAATTAAAAAAACTCAGTTGAGCGAGGAGGTGAAAGGATGCACGGATCATTTGAGTTCCCAAGGAACATTCCAAAGATGAAGGCTTGGATAACATATCAAGAGCATCTGTGGAATTTCAGCATAAGAAACTTATCAAGTTCCAAGGTGAAACTCACCCTCAGATGCAGCACAGCATGGGTAACCTAATGGTGCCCAACTCTCCAACCCTTACAACCTGCCCAATAACCTTTACGCCCTGGCATTGCAACTAGTCGTGTTGCCGCAAGAACTGCCACGAAAAAATGCTGTCAATCCTCGTTTGATGAGAGGGATGTTATTTCGGTTTGTCCTCTGAGCCATCTCCCAAAAATTCTGGTTGCCAACCTGAGCTTGCTTAGCTAACCCCACTTTGTTTTGACTCCCAGCACCACATGTTAAGAGTATCGAGAGGCCAAGCGGCCGTCTGTCAAAACTCTAGAGAAAACTAGGTTGGCACGTGTGATTGGCGATGTTCGTTGTCGGGCCTTTAAAATGGTGAGTTCAGCACACAAGCTTGGCTCAGCAAAACTGAGACTTACCAAATTCGTGAAATTCGCCTATCTTGCTGGCGGTCGGCCATTCCACTGGAACCCCCATGTTCAAACAAGAACCAGACATGGGAGTTTGGCACGCATGTCGGCCCGTTCAACTCGCTAGCTTCTACTTCAATGGGGTCATGCAAGTGGGGCAATAGGTTTAAGGATTGGGGTCGATTTGAACATGGCCATCAAGCTCGTACATGCGTCTTGAGAACCTGAAAAACGAATAGCGTGTCATCAATTCGCCGAAAAGATAAAGAAGTAGAAAGACATACGTTCCAGGCAAGCTCAAGTCAAGGCGAGGATAATATTGCTTGCCAGCTTGACTAATTCAACCATCTCTCACAACCACAGTCACCATAAACAGCTCACTGCTAGCCCGCCCACGGGCTGATAAAAGACTTTTCGACCTCTAGGATTTCGTTTATTTTCAACTCGCTGCCGACATGGCGCAGTGTCAACGATGAATTGGACCTATTGATATACCAACTTGTAAGGGGGAAAAATAAAATTGAAAAGATTAGGACATACCAGATTTTGTGGTAGGTGAGGAGGAAATGGTCGTGCTGATATGGAAAGCCATGGTCATGTGTAGGTTGATTTTCCGAGAGTGTGTTCCTTGTCACTAGTAAAGTGTTCTTAGCTACTTGACAGAAACGCCAAAGACTGCAACTGTGATATTCAGGTCATCAAATGAAACGCTACGTTTGCAGACAACATACCAGCTTGAACGTTCATTATTATTTATTGGGGTTGAAATGGCTTCTCTGCAACATTTCAGTCTTTGCGAGACGAGGTTTTCGTGTCCATTAAAGATCAAGGTCTCCGCCAACTCATTCCAAAACGTCGGGAACTTGTAACCGGACGCGTGGGAAGCAAAAACAGAGCGAGGAGGAATTTGACTTGTGCAAAAGAGTAGGGTTGCTGTGACAAAACGAAAAGAGGAGAGCACGAACAGAGAATGCTTCACATTGGCACCGTCTGACGAGCTGTCGACAAGACTTGAAAAACCGGCGGACGATCCTGACCAGGGTGTGGGAGATGGTAGAGAGACCGCGGGGGCTCAGGTGACCAAGTTTGGGCGTGCAAGTTCTTTCGCGCAAAGCCCATTTCATCCGCATAGAATGGTCGTAAGGCGCGAGTTGAATATTTAATGAATAGCATCATCATGGCGGAAGGCAGGTTTCGGAGTTTGGTGGATCAGATGACGGTTGGCGGCTTTTTGGAATTCATTCGTACTGGACGTCTGGTTTGCCTTGAGTGCAGCTAATGATTCCTGCAGAAGTGAAGGTAAGAGGAAAACCTGATATAATAATCCGTCAGAGAAAGTCAAGCCAACATATTGGGCGCTCCAGTTGGTCTCTTCCCACCATCATGAGCTTCCCCACTGTCTTGGATCTTCCCATTGAGGTTCTTTCCCACGTCTTCAATTATTTTCCTTTTGCTTGCGACCATGAAGATCTTTATACCCCAATTGTGAATCCTACTCTCCTTGCGGGAATCCTCGTATGCTCCCATTTTGCCACCGCAGTCAGACCCATGCTCTGGGCGCAAATTGGAGTCACATCCCGACCTAGAAGCGGACTCTTGGCACTATTGGCTCTTCTATCAGCCTCTCCAGAAATTTGCCTCTGGGTTCGAGAAGTCTCGATTTTCTGGTCGTCACACGTTGGCACCCACAATGATGAGTATTTAGCCTCTCTTATGCGTCTTCTACCTGCTATCCGGACTTTACGTCTTCATGGTGCAAAAATGAAACGTGGAGAATGCTACAACGATATCCCTAGCTTTGGCAACTACCCGTTTGCCCTCCAACACGCACTGTATCAATGCACGTTACCGGGTCTAACTCACTTGCACATCCTGAATCTGCACTCAATTCCATACACACACATTTTACGCCACTCCCCTACCCTTGAAATCCTAGAAGTTACTCAGGCTTCCACACGGCAACGGACTTATCCTTCCTCTCTTTCTCCAATCATTCCAAGCGCATCCGCCATGAATCTAAGCCGCTGCTCAGTCAAGCAGCTCAGCTGTCAGGGTTCCCATCTATATGGACTATTGGAGCCAAAATCTGGATTCACCCCTCTTCCCGCTCTCCAACATTTAAGTACTCAACTTTCTCATCTTTCACTTTTCGGGCCGTTCGACACCTCCAATACCACTCTGTGGAGCGACTCAATAGTCTCCATTGGCGCCAACCTTCAATACCTGGGTTTCACCCTTGATCTATGTAACCACCATCGCTATAAAAGAGCCTTATTACTTGCACTCATGGCACCGCATTCTTTAGGTAACTTGGAAACTCCAATTCCAGGAATGGAAAACCTCGACCTCGGCCAGCTCCCACGTTTAAAAGAGGTTGAGATCGCACTTTTGGCAGAAGAAGTGCTTCCTGATTACTTGAATGGATTCACGGAGCAGGTGGCCTCCTTCCTTTCCACCGCTATCACGCTCTCGCTTCTGAGGCTTCACGTAGTACATGAAGATGTAAGACTTGAACCCCTGCCCGCTTTTCGTTGGACGGCACTGGACCAAGTCCTCTATGGAAAAGGTGTGGATGTCAAGGTGTCGGTTGCAGATGCCCATCCTTTTGTTCCGCCGACCGATAGCATTGATACGCCGCATGAAGAGGCTGCATGGACTGTCGTTCAGAAAGCCCTGCCGTTATGTTGGGATCATGGTCAATTGGAGTTTGATCCCCCCACTGAGAGATGCTTCTGGTAATATGCAAGTCAGTTAGATAACACGTGGTCGTGAGTCATTTACTCTGAGGCTCAGGTTCACATTCAGACAAGGTGAAGATCCTCAACTTAGCCTCTGCAATGTTACTGACAGCCTCTGAGCACAGATAAGATGTGTTGAACTATTCGAATAATCATTACCGTCTTCTGTCCTACCCCAACTACTCATTTCCGGAACTGGAACATTCAAACCATGTTAGGATAAGAACACCATTTGGAATCATGGCTTATATTCCCCTCCTAAAGTGTCCGATTCTTGAGAAATCGTGATCTCTGCGCCAAGGCGGCAAATCTCTTTTACAATTGGCCTGGCGGAGAAAGTTCCACGGTGATAAGCACAGGTAATATCCAAATCTGGGAATGTTCGCCAGAAACTTCTCACATCTTCCATGTCAGGAAGTTAAGCTTACCGACAAAGGTAAACAGAGCGAAACTTTCGCACCGTGAATCATGGAACCAGTTTCTTTTTCTTTTATGAATTGATGGAAAATTATGGATGTAAATTCGCGTGGTTTACAGTTCGGGAGCGCAGGTTCCTGCCCCGGAGCTTGACGGTTCGTGACCTCCATTGTACTGTTTGATTGCACTCACCCTGCCGATCAAAGCCTCTTTAACTGTCAGTCGGAAAAGCCTCGCACTCGTGGCCGAGGCATTATCATTTAATTGCCCCACAGCTGCTCCTTCCGAAATTCATCCCACGGACTATCTCCGGTTACTTCCTGTTAAGGTCTGCCTATATAGTTGTAGATTCTCTGTCCTTTTCCTTTTCAAGCGTCTGCCTCAATTGCATTCACCCAGGGAATACAATATGAAGTCTTCCTTGCTTGCTCTCGCCAGTACCTTGGCCGGTGTTTCTGCACATAGCTACTTTCAGGTAGCGTTTTCACCTACCCTTGACCTTTGGCCGCCTGCTAACCTTCTGTTGACGTTTCATTTAGCAAGTATATGTAAATGGAGTCGACCAAGGCCGGTTCAATGCAATTCGGTATCCCGACTACAACGGTGTAAGCATTTTCATAATCGCCTGCGGATGTCATCCTGATTCGTTTTCCCCCAAGCCTATTACTGACGTGACATCCAACGACCTTATCTGCAACGGAGGAATCAATCCATACCATCAACCCCTCTCCACCAAAGTGATCACTGCTGCAGCAGGGTCTACAATCACAACCCAGTGGTGGTATTCATTGAATAACGGAACTACTTCACCAGAGGTTATCGATGCCTCACATAAGGGACCTATTATGACTTACCTGTGAGTGGAATTTCTGTTCAATTTGTATTGCGTTTAGTTTGATCCTTTCGCCAGTGCGAAAGTCAGCGATCCATTGTCGACAACTGTCACAGGCTTGAAGTGGTTCAAGATTTACGAGGTATAAACCCCTTCTCCCCTGATATTTGTTTCGAGCTGTGGCTGAAATTTGAATTTTGCAGGCTGGACTGACTGCATCTTCCCAAGTATGGGCGGTCGACACCTTGATTGCTAACCATGGAAAGGTCTCTTTCACCAGTACGTCTATTCATGAAGACATTTGGTTCTCCAGCTAATAAGATATCACTGTAGTTCCGAGTTGCATCTCTGCAGGTTACTATCTTATGCGTCATGAACTCATTGCTCTTCATGGTGCATCCAGCTATCCTGGCGCGCAGTTCTACATGGAATGGTACATTGTTTTGTCTCCCTCCATCTACCGCATTTTTTTGACAAATACTTTCCTTTTAAAAGTGCGCAATTGCAGATTACTGGAGGCGGATCTACAAGTCCAGCCACTGTATCATTCCCTGGTGCTTATAAGGGAACTGACCCTGGCATTACAGTCAACATCTACTGGCCCGTTCTTAGTAAGTCATAAGTTCTTATCCTTGACAAGTGTTAGGGGGCTCAAGCAATCATCCAGCGAACTATACCATTCCAGGGCCCTGCTGTGTTCAAGTGCTCAAGAGGAGAAAGAAATCTGATCAATTCAATGAATATGGTACACCAAGGTTCTTACGGAAACAATGTAATCTGCAATGGAATAAGCATAATGTGAGTTTGATCGAGAAGTTCTGAAATTACGAATGTTATATTGAGGCAAAAACTTTTATAACAAGACTTTAAAGGGGCCAAGATGGAGTGTTGGACCATGAATCCATGAATGACAAAACGGAGCATAGTCCAAAAGTGGTCTTGGAGAGGTCTTGAGTGATTAGTTTGTGTAATCTGGATATAATAGCATTGACTTATTTACGAACAAATTAAGCTATGAAAATTCTCTTGCGAGTCTATAACGCGGTCCCCAGAAGCATGGAAGATGAATCATGTGACGTGTTATAGAAACCTTTATCAGCTGCTCGGAATCCTGCTACCTTCTACTTGTTCGTATTGCTGAATCGGGTGATACAAATCAAGAAATGTGAATCGCGTAAGTCGCGTCGCCTGAGACCAGAGGAGGATGGCCACCATGATATTTTGTGGCTAGTCCTGCATCTCGACGTTATTCTGGGCAAACGAATTCGTCACCCAAGTGATTGCCACGTAGAAGATTAAGCATCTCCTCCGATTCCAAATTCACTATTCTTCCTCATAGAACGAGGGAGAGTTTCGGAATCGGGGAAGTCGGCGTTTGGTCATACTTCCGTGGAGGCCCGCGATCAGTTCTTGAAAACGTTCGCTGACTTTTCTTGCATCTCTACCACCACCTCCATCACCCTACAGCATGCCTGGCACGCTTGCTTCTGGTTGGTATTGCGTTCTCATTCTTTCATTATGTTTGTGTCAGGAGTTTGTCAGCAAGAAGGCAACTCCATTGAGTCTAAAGGATCGCCACCTTTAGATCATGTCCCAGGTGGACCGCTCGATCCCGCTACGCTACTCTCCTTTCTCATACAATTGGCTGCTATCTAAGAATTCGTGTTGCTGACTAGTAGACGCTTTTCACTGTAGACTACCCATCATGGGCCAAACTCCAGTCGTTGTATGACTCTGACAAGTCCAAGCTCGTTCTCAAGGATCTCTTCGCCTCCGATCCCGACAGATTCAAGAAATACTCTCGCATTTACAACTCTCCCTCTGGTCCTCCAGTCGAGTTCTTGCTTGATTTCAGCAAGAATCTCATCAATGACGACGTATTGACGGCCCTCATCACTCTCGCTGAAGAGGCTGGCGTCGAAGGTGCCCGGGATGCTCTATTCAAAGGCGAACATATCAACACCTCCGAGGACAGAGCAGTCCTTCACGTTGCCCTTCCGTGACCCTCAGGCCGAGTTCATGTCCACGTCTCCGAACCTGGTGTGGATGAAGTCCCCGGTGTTCTAAAACACATGTACGAATTCGCCAACCAATCCGGTCTGGCGAATGGACAGGCTTCACTGGAAAAAGATCAAGAGTATTGTGAACATCGGAATTGGAGGCTCAGACTTGGGTCCCGTTCATGGTGACTGAAGCACTGAAACCAGTATCAGCAACGCGACCTCACAGGCTATTTCGTCTCCAACGTCGATGGAACTCATATTGCCGAGACCGTACGCGATCTCGACCCGGAGACTACCCTTTTCATTATCGCTTCCAAGACGTTCACTACCCAGGAGACTATCACCAACGCAACGTCTGCTAAAGACTGGTTCACTAAGCCAGCGGAGGAAAGGGAGACTGTCAGCAAGCATTTCGTTGCTTTGAGTACGAATGCCAAAGCTGTCTCTGCATTCGGAATTGATACGAAGAACATGTTCCCCTTCTGGGATTGGGTGGGAGGTCGCTATTCGCTGTGGAGCTGCTATTGGACTTTCTATTGCCTATCCTCCTCGGACCGGATGTCTTCGCTCAGCTTTTGGAAGGTGCTCATGCCATGGACAAGTTCGTTTCATTTTTTACCCTGGAATGAGATGTCAGTCTAATATATTCTTTAGACACTTCAAGACTACTCCCCTCAAGGACAATTTGCCCGTCCTCCTTGCTCTTTTGGGCATCTGGTACGGCGACTTCTATGGCTCGCAGACTCACGCCCTCCTCCCCTACGATCAATACCTCCATAAAGTTTCGCGGACTATTTCCAGCAGGTAACTATATTTTCCTTCATTGCTACTCTCATTTTTATTGATCTCTTCGCCAGGGAGATATGGAATCGAATGGCAAATTCGTCACCAAGCTGGCCAACGCTGTCTCATACGAGACTGGACCTATCATCTGGGGTGCTTCAGGCACTAACGGTCAACACTCGTTCTACCAGCTTGTCCACCAAGGAACCAAGCTCATTCCTGCGGACTTCATTGCTCCGAAGCACTAGTCCAGAATCCCTTGGGGATCCATCATCGGATTTTGTTGAGCAATTCTTTCGCTCAGCCATGAAGCGTTGGCATTTGGGAAGACTGAGAGTCAGGTTGTTCAAGAACTTGGGGAGAGTGGAAAGGGGAATGAAGGCTTTGGTGAAGAGTAAGGTGTTTGAAGGGAATCGTCCCAGTAATTCGATCTTGATTGGTGGAAAGCTTGATCCTGCGGCCCTTGGTATGTTGCTTCCTCACTTGATAGCTAGAGAATTGAATAAACACTGACGTATCATGAAGGCGCTCTCATTGCTCTATATGAACATAAAATCTTCACCCCAAGGCATGATCTGGGGCATTAATTCCTACGGTGCTGTATCCTCATTTTCCGCCATTCCACACCGTTTCTTACATCACTACAGATCAAATGGGAGTGGAATTGGGCAAAGTTCTTGCCAAGAACATTTTAGCTCAGCTTGAGAAACCAGAAGAGTGAAGGGGCATGATAGCTCTACTAGCGGATTGATCAAGTATTACATGAAGACAAGGGGAGACAGTAAATTTAGACTTTTTGGATTCACGGGAAGATTTGAAACCTAAATAGCTACGAAATGTTGTATATGTACGCCTGTGTTAAAACGAAACCAGTAAAAAATGAGGGCATCAATAACGCTATTGTCGTTTCTTAACGGCTGGCATAACATTCTCGACCGAAATGTATCCCTTCTCACGGCATCTAGGCAAAGAGCTCTCCTAGTTCTTGCTGCGCACTCATTAAGCTGAAAGTGGATATGTCGGTTAATAATGGTGACCCAAATGTTGCATGGAGTGATCTGATTCCAGGGCACGATTCTTCGAGGAGCTTGTCGCACTCCGTGAATGTCGCCATTGCCATTGTTTTAGGACCAAAAGAGGCTGGGAATGATGCGAACGTTAAGATAACTTGAGAAAGGTGAACATCCTTCTGTCCAAGTAATGACTGATTGAGCCAGATAATTGGATCAAGGTCTGTGGTATAAGATTCGCCTGCATTGTATTTTCGTGCTTGGATCACAATGTCCAGAACTTCGAGGAAGGGCAAATATTTGAAAGGGAGAGGAACATCTAAAATGATTCCAGGGTGCGTCAAACATGACTGGTGGAAGACCGAAATTACATACCTGACGTAGCCGCAACGGTAAGGTGTTTCACGAAATGTCCCAGTCTCCACTAATAAGATGTACAGCCGGGGCGTGCTCGAAGGGAAGTGAGATGCAAATTGTCATCGACTATCCGGTTCGATGAGCTGTAATCATCCCAGGTTGGGCTTTTGTGACCTTCGAACAAAACGATGATCCGAACGTAAGGTTGCGGACGCTTCGGCGAGGTCGTGGGAATATCAGCATGTGAATGATTACCAGCTGTGAAGACAATCCCATATTGTCCAGGATGCTTAGGTTTGGTGAGCAGCGGGACGTTATCCAGGTAAATTACGTGGACATTGGTCAAAGCGTGGAAGATATGAAGTGTGTAAGACGAGGAAAGAGACAGAATTGAGCAATATATCCTGCATTTCCGCGGGAACGCTAGTCCCAAACTTCTCATCGCATGGTCCCACGTTAAATTGAAGGAATCGAACGTTTAAAAGATTTGGAGGGCAGAAGGAAAGGATGCGTTATGGTGGACTAAATCCCATTTGTCTAATCGAACACGAACAACGAGGCTGGCCAACCGAGGGCTAGTGCGAAGCATGGCGACGAATTTAGCAGAGGTATGACCAGGGAGGTGTCGAACTCCCACCATGCCCATCCTGGCAACTGAGCGAATGTGCACCGTATACCTGGAAAACAACCTATAACGAGCGATGGATCCAAGACGCTGATTTACTAAGGTAGTTTTTTTCAGCGACTGCAGATCGGGTTCAACGAAGGTCACAATCTCAGTGAGAAGCTCGTCCACCAAATTGAATAATGGCATGGCGGAGCAAAGGGTGTTGCTTATCAAAACGGCGCCCACGCCATCAGGTCAAAACCTCGTGGTGCCGACCAAACCATGCATTTGACATGCTCTTGGTGACTTCTGATGCTTATAGTAATAGGCAGCACTAGTACATAATGTAGATATGTCTACCCCCAAAACTTTGGCTCTCTAAAATGACATCTCTATGACCAAGCCGACAACGGTACCCCACTTTTACTTTTAAGCCTTTAATTGACGCAATGCCGGTCCTAGTCATCCACTGCCTTTTTAAGAGCCGATCATCTTGGCAGCAGTCAAGCGTTTCGTCGATTTAGCCGTACATCCTACCGTCCAGAACAACATGTCCATAGGGACGGCGACTGCGAATCTCTACCCAGCTCCCAAAATTCTCTGTTCACAAGAAAACCACAATAAGGCTAGACTGAGGACGAAGGATAAGATTAGAGCTCACTTTTATGGTCCACTACTTGAACGCAACAATCAGCCCTTGCCCTTGCTGCCTCCTGCAAAGCAGAGAATTCCTCCTTGTATGGGGGTGACCATTTCCATGAGTGGGTGAATTTAATCGATATTTTCATCACACCTGTCAGATCCCGAATGAAAAACACAAGTGCCTTGTCTTCAAGGTCGCGTTCTTCAAAGGAGAAGGAGGCATAACAGATCGGTTGGAGTGGTGCGCGTGAACGAAGAAACTGGAGGAGCATTGCGCACCGAGCTGAACATTCAGGTTGATTGGACTCTGCACTAAATCCAATGTTTAGATTTTTTAGGCTAGGTAATTCACTGAGACGGATATCCGGGACTTCGAATCGAAGGGTTAGTTGAGCCGGTGGGTATAACATTAGAAAATTAGATCACATACCTGTAGTATCAAGCGCTCCAATCTCCCAATATAAATTGACCAGAGTTGTGGAAGCTGTGCGTGCAATGAGCGTTACCCACAGACCAGAGGCAGAGGTGCGGGTAGTCCGTGTGGGGGTTGAAGACAAACGAAACTCGACGTTAGGGTCGACAACTAACGTCTCAAGATGAGAGAAGTCAAAGAGAGGCCGTGCGCCAAATAAGTCTTGTTGTGCGTTCCGATTCGCAGTGTCCCGGGATTCGCTCAGTAAAAACGAAACTCGAAAGCTCTGGAGACAAAGTGGAATCACATTCGAAGATGAGGATGAAAACACTTCTTCATGTTTGTACAAGTCCAAATGGCGGATCTTGGGTAGTCGTTGGATTGCACTGGCACATGCGCCATAGAATTGAAGATCCATGCCCTCACAGGTAGGGTCGTTGGCTATCTCAACAAGAGCCATTTTGAGAACTCCAGGGAGATGATTCCACCGCAAACCATGATATGACCTGTGTAAGAATGTCACTGTTTTGACGGTTCCTTTCACTATGGAAAGGATTTTGGTGAGAATATCGATAGTGGCCACCTGTTGACCACGGAAACATTGCTCCACGTTAAGAACACCGAGATGGGAAACAAATGGAATGAGATGAGGCGCCCACAAAAGGTGAGTGTGGAAGGATTGAATATCCTGACTACTCATCAGAGTGATGATTCCGAATAGTTTGGCTCGGGTACAAAAGAGTAATCCTGGGGAAACTCGAGCACAGGCAGCTATATCTCGCTTTTGAGGTAGAAATTCAACGACATGTTCTACAATCTCCAGGCGGATCGATCCTTCTGGTTCCATTCAGGCAAGGTGGAGGCAGGAAGCAAGCAGGTATCAAAATGATGGTTGTCAAAGACATCAATATTTACTCTCAGTTAATACGAATCTTAAAGATGATTTAGATTTATTTTATTAAAGACGAAGCCCAGCGCTGGGATTCTCACCCTCAAGAGAAAGGATTCCCTTCTCCAAACACTGGGGGAACAATGCTTTGAACATGTTCCACGCACGATCTTCACCACGCCGCTTCCCCGAAACAGTTCCCTTAGTTCGTTCTATGTTGAATGTCACATGAAGGGACTTGAAGTCGTGGCATGAGGTCAAAAGATATGCATCCAACTTTCCATATAGATTCCTCGTTTTCGAATCGGGATGACGCTCGTCAAACGGGCACCATGGAAATAATAAAACGAGGTTCAATAGAGGAAGACAACTCTGATCTTGAAAAGATTGGTTGAGACACCTGATTGGATCCATGAAATTACTTCCTAATTCAACGAAAAGTGTTTGAAGGACGGGTAGAGATTGGAAAGGGATGGTCATGCCTGGGTAAAACGAACAAAAAAAACATGAGAGGACGGTATGGTGTTGAGATTGCACAGCAGCGTACGTGGTGGTCCCAATATGGAAAGCCGCTGAACAAAGCGGCCAAGACCCTGGATGAGAAGTTGAGAGTCACAAGGAAGAAAGGAGCACATAGTGAGCGCAAGAGTTGTATCGAGTCTCCCTTGCACGAGTCTGATACTCGAAGTTTGAGTTTCTGGACGTTTGAAGCGATCCTCGATCCTGAGCGTAAGCTCACGAATCTTCGCTAAAACAACTGGTCTCCGATCGCATGTCAACGCAGGATGAAGTCGCAAAGGTCTTTGAACCTCCAGACACGTCAATAAAGGAGCGTAGTTTAAGAAGTCGGCGGGCAATTGTGATAGGTTCGTAGATATGATGAACCTGGTGAGGCCAGGAAATATGACATTGAGCAAGACGTCTTGCAGAAGGTGTGGAGCGCGCATCCAGTAATCAGCGGCATCGGGATTCCCATGAATTTCGAAGTGGCGGACATTCACGAATTTCCTGAGGGCGACGGAAAGACCTTCATGGTGGTGGGCCAGGTGGACTCTGTCCAACCGGAGACGCCTAATCAAGCACGCCAAGTCAGGGCTACGATCCAGAAGGGACAGAAAATCTGTAATTCGTCGACTGTGGAACTGGTGACTCTTGGGTCCCCGCGTATTATGGGAGCCTAAGAATGAGGGTATGCGAACCCAGTAACGACCAAACATTATCCCGCGGGTGACGACGCCGAGCTGGCGATTGACTAGGATAGCACTTTTTAGAGACTCCAAGTCGCTAGAAAGGATGGAAACAATCTCTGAGACAAGTTCTGTTGCCAGGTCTCGCATCGCCATGATAGAGAGGATCAAGAGACGGGTCGCCAGCGCTTCTGCTCACTGGTGAAAGAACTTTGACCTCTTCTCATAACTGGCTCATTGAGGTTGCAGAGTTACATGCGATACAAAAAATCAATAGAGCGTAGTTCAAGAATGAGTAATTCTGACCGCAATGATAGTACGGTGCCAACAGCACGCATGGGTGTTCGTGTTTGCACGCCAAAAGAGACCTCGTCTGCTCATTCCCTCTTATTTTGTGTGTGCATGGCATGATAAAACCTCTGGAGCCTAAAACGGTAGGATGTGTATGATACAGATACAGGAACGGTGTAATAGCGATTCACTTTTTTTTGGGTCATTCCACCAATTTATTGATCTGTGTTCCTAGTCTAGACTTTTACACATTCGATCATTAACATCATTTGACCTTTATGAATGGGACGAGTTACGGCATACATGGAATGTATGGCCCAGGTTTCGATAACGCACAGCAGGAATCCAGGGGGAAAAGTACCACGGGTCTGCCCTCCTGATCTTCCTGACCGTGTAGGTCCTCGAAGATTTGGTTCTTCCCATGCTTTAGAAGAAGCGACTAAATATTTTTCGAATCGGGTACTGCGATATTTCGGACCCAGAATTCACGCTTACTATTTTGCGAAGCCCAATCCCCTTCCCCATTTACTCTGACCCTGATGGGTTCCGCGAACCCTAGGCTATAGGCGGCATAAAACTTTGTGCCTTCAGTCGGCTAACAAGCATTCACACTCCGCCATAGTAGAGACCTCTGTAGCTGGGCGAAGTGTGACCGTTAGTGCTGATGATGTCACATCGTCCATGGGTCGACTTTTCTACCTCCTCGTCTCGCTGGACATTTCTGCCAATTCTCCAGAACGAGACTGGTTCGAAGCTCTTGGCATCAGTCACGAGCTTCCGGGATTCCGATCCGAATAACCAGCATGATTGGTGCCCCGCAAAACGCGGTCGGGGATGGCCTAAGAAAAGGACATTTTGGGAGCCTCATCGTTTTGCCACGGGTTTTCTCTTCTCACCTCCACTATGAGTTCCCCAGTTGATACTGAGAAGCAGCAAACACGCTTCGAAGAGGCTGCCTCCACTACGGCTGGCGACACCGAAAAGGGTTCAGCTTACGCTAACTCCACGACTGGTTTGGATCACCAGAAGGGATTGAAGGAGCAAGAACGAAGGATTCTGCGGAAGTTGGACGTTGTGATCCTCCCTCTCACTGCGTTGCTCTATGTTAGTCAACGATCCTTGCTATTTCTCCCCAAACTAATCAAAAGTCTTCTTGCAGCTCTCCGCTTACCTTGACCGAGGCAACTTGGGAAATGCAAAACTTCAAGGCTTGTTTTCCCACCTCTTGGGATCGAATGATACCAAGTACTCTGTGTGTCTGACTATGTTCTACGTCGTGCGTATTAGCCTTGGTCTTCCCCGAAAAAGAATTGAGAAGTTGATCTATTTTTGTAGACATACATTGCGCTCTCCATTCCTGGGACACTCCTCGCTAAGAAATGGCTTCCGACC
>JAJTUO010000069.1:0-180494 GCA_021399455.1 Flagelloscypha sp. PMI_526
GTCGTCGTTTTCATCTGCACAAGATCAATAATCTCATTACACCGTTCTTTGTTCGCATGTATTTCCTGTATGATAGTCAACTTTGGGTTACCAACATGTAATCAAGATAGTTACATCTCGGATTGTGATGATTTGAGACAGAAGGCTACCACAGCTTCCACATACGGCACTTTACTTGCCACTTCGCCAACATCCTTCGCAGCTGTAGGGTAGTTTCAACGACATTCAAACTGGCATCGAGTTTGGAAGTTGGTTGTACAGTGCGCCGACCGAGCCGCGAATGGACACGGGCATATGAATGAGGGTTTCCGTGAGCCACAAGGTTTCGAAAGAATGACGTGAGGTCTTTCGTCTGGGATTGCCGCATATTGATGTCGCTCGCTGAGGAACTCTTGGGCTGCTGGGTCAAGTAGAAATTAAGGTGAAGGTGGTGGTGGTGGTGGTGGTGGAATCGGCGGAAAAAGGGAGCTGTGAATTCCACGGGTCGAAATATGAACGACTGCTTTTGTTCGAATCTCAACGAACACCCCGCAGCAACCCACTGGCAGTCCAGCCAAGGTGCAGTGTAAGTTGCCGCGATGTACTGCTTTCAAGATTCAGATTTCGGGTCCACAAATCGAAGCAAACTTTTTTACATACCTTCAATTAGTCATTTAAGTGCGAATGATTTCTCCTTGCTGACAACTCGTTCAAGTGACTGTTGTCAGAGTGAGGTCTGGTGTAACGGGCTTGATATTGTAGGGGAAGCCGACAAGTAGACCGACGAGGTTTTAAAGGTTAGTGTGCGGCGAATGTGCACAATAGGGCCGGTAATGGATTGAGAAAATGAGAAAGAACCACCACAAGCCAGCAGTCAAGAGAATCCAGGACAACAACATGGAAGGCAGAGGGTGAACAGTCCAGCTGACTAATGTGATGGGTCATCACATCTTTACCGCAATTGCCTTACCTAATGAGAAATTCCCAAAATCGTTCAAGGCACTGCATTGTAAAACTATTTGGTTCTCGTAGAATCAAACAATGAGCCAAAACATTTATATTTAGTCGATAGTTATAATTACACCTTCTCTAGCATCGCCGGTTCCTTTCCATCAACAGGTTTTTCTTGATTATTTGGTGCAGGTACGGCTTCCTCTAACGCATACTTGGCATCAACAACATCAGAAAGGGGGATCTCCTTCATAGGCAAAACGCTCAGCAGCCCAATCCCCGAAATACCAATCATAACCTTCCAAATGATACTCATACTTCCAGCAAAAGCAACTTTGATTTCTGACTGGAGCGGTTCCGGTATTGAAGGAATTTGCTCAATGGCAGAGAATGCGACCTCTATTCCTGATGGGAATTGGGCAGTGAAATCGGGAGGAAGAGACTTTTTCAGCTGATTTTGGAGGATAGTTCCCGTGATTGTGATACCCCAGGTCTTACGAGTTCAATGAGCCAAAGATAAGGATGCGACCTGGAGAATTACATACCTCGCCAAACGAACGCACGAAGTTTTGGAGGGAGAGAGCTGCGGCGGCTCTTTCAACAGGAAGAGGCGCCAGAATAGGGAACACTGTTGCAGCATACTTAAGAAGTTTAAGAAACGTTTCGAAAGAATCCGAAGCAAGGCGTACCAAGATGCCAACACCAATGGCGACAATGAATTGATAGCCAATCCACTGCCCAGTTGAAGTGTCTGCCTTCAATAGAGACAAAACACCAAAACCTACAATTGAAAACACCCATCCAATACAGTTACCAGCTAAGTAGCGCTGGAAAGCTTGGACAGCAACGCCAAGACCAAGTGCCATTGGTGCAACAAGTAAAGCCGTTGGAAGAATATCAACACCAGACTGAACCGGAGTAGCGCCGAGAACAGCTTGAAAGTAGACAGGTAAATAGTCTAAATGGGAAAAAAAAATAAGCTTAATCCTGAGAAGCCCCGAAAAAATACGGACAAACAATCGAGATAGAGAGAATACCGTGCACAAAAGTTCCTATTAGTCCACTGAGACTTGTTCTATTTGAAACAAGGTCACCAGGGACAGTGGGCTGAGAAGGGACGTAGCGTTGGTATACGATGAAGATGCATGTGAGCGCAAGCCCGACAATTAGAGGGGCAAGAACATGTACATCCGACCAACTGTACCGAACGCCAGCCCAGGAGAGTCCAATGTTGCTCACCGCGGTCCCAGCAACAATTATGAGATTCCCACTATGGTGTGATTAGACCTAATTGACAGCGTAATGTCGTCGGAAACTTACATCCAATCAACAGCAGCCAGCTTTGATTTGATACTTCCAGAAGGTGTGCGGACCCGCAGAAAAACAAAGACGAAGGCTCCTGCGATACCCGTGAGAGGGAGATTGAGGTCTGCCACCCAAAACAATCAGTCGATGGCATTCAATGGATAAGAGATTTTCTAACAGAAAAGCCACCGCCAAGATGCCTTCTCAGCGAGTGATCCGCCCTACCATATCAACGTATGATCAATGTATTTGACGGTGAACATAAATGGACTCACAATTAAAGGACCGATAACACTAGCAAACGCCCAAGTAACATGGAACAAACCCTGATATAGTCCTCGTTCGGACAAGGGCACCAAATCTGATATTATAATGTCCGCGAGAGTAAACATGCCACCACTCCCGATACCTTGAACAGCTGGATGATCATGTTGGCTCTAATATCGAATTCGGATTGACAGGAAACCAACCCACTTCGCGCGCCAATTAGCCAAGCCATTGACTGAGCGCTTCCAGCCAGAGCACTGCCTAATGCAAACAGTGCCAAGAAGATCAACATAATAGACCGTCTTCCAAATATGTCGGCGAGGTTACCACTCAAGGGTAAAAACGCCGTGCCTGCCAATACGTACGCTGTTCCAATCCAAGCGAAATTGTCTGTTCCTCGAAGGTCTTTGGACATTTTGGGAAGCATGGTGCCGATGACAGTCTAAGTACCATCTGGTTAAAACAGTGTAATCGAAGAAATGACTGGAAGCTACATACAAGATCTAAGGCTCCCAAAAATGTCGCCAAGAGCAGAGAGCATAGGGATAGCCAAAACGCGCGACCTTTCCTGCTCTTTGGCTGAGATGATTCAGGTGAAGGGTCATTGATCTCAGCCGGAGGAACCGGAAGCGTGGCTAATTCGTTACTCATGGCAAGTGGAAACATAATGCCAGGGTTATCGAGTTATATACGGCAAACATGCGGGAACGAGCCTAGGTTCGGTTTCTGTTGGGCGGCCAGGGCTGGAACAATCACCAGATCCCGAGTTAAACTAAAACAAACCAAGTACGGAATTTCGTTTTTTGATGTTCAAACAATGGTCGGTGTGGAGGTCACGTCCGAATGTGGTAGCAGGAGGCAAAACCGTGAGCATTTGTGGGCGGGGTGGATGAATTCTCGAGCCGTGGTTAGCATGACTACAATACATCAGTCTAATGGAGAGTTTATACTCCATTAATTAATTTAAATGGGCAGGAACGAGACCACACCTTCACAGAAGACGCTTTGACACGTTGCAGTGACTTTGAGGTCACCAGTGAAGAGAGGTACGCGAAGGTAAATATCCGCATCCAGATTTCAGGTGGGATGCGTTCCAATGGCGTCGTAAACCCGAGATATCGGAGGTTAAAACCGCGATGCAAAATGACTGGTTGACGACGAAAGCGAGAAGCACCAGAATGCGGAAGCATTCTATTGACAGCCTGTTCCTTTCGTCTAACCATTACTCTCGAAACTTTTCTCTCGTCCCTTCTAGCATTGAAGCTCGGAATTTTGCTCCGGCACGATTTGGGTTCATTTTATTTTTGTCTGCAACGGTCAACGTTCTTGCTCGCCAGTTGGGACATCCTGCTGCACGATATCGGTGACGAGACTTCTTAGGACTACTCGTACTTACGGCGAACGGAAAATGCAGAAGATCAGTGAAGCTATTCATGTTGGCGACGGTATAAAAGAAGCTTTATACCGGACTTGAATTTGAATCTCCCTTGCCCGTCCATGGAAGAAACCACACTGAACTTGCCTTCCGGCCTCGTCTTTGGTTATTATGATTCTGGCGCACCCCAAGAGCCTATATATAAGACTCTTTTTGCTATTCATGGGCTAATTTTCAATTCATGTGGGTCCCTCATATTTTGAAAAATGGCCATTTGCTGTGGAACCGAAATTTCTTCACCCAGATGTTTGGAAGAAGATGATGCCTCTTGCCTCTTCTCAAAACATACGCCTCGTATCATTAATCGACGTGGATATGGGAAGACAACTCCTCTTCCCAAAGATCAATATCCTGCGCCAGAGAAAGACAGCGCAAACGTGGTCATAACTATCGGCCTTGATATCCTCGAGTTCATCCATACGTTTAGTCGGAAGGAACAACTCCCTTTCACTGACACACAAGGAGGCTTTATCTTGCTGTTTTGGTCTTTGGGAAACATGAACGGTCTCTCCGCCGTCGCCAATATTGCCAATGCCTCTGAGGAAATCAAAGCTACAATGACTCATCTGAAAGGTTTGATCCTTCATGGTACGCCATAGTTTATTTTCTAAAGTTTCGTTTGAATAACCTTTCGGACTTGGCAATTTAGAAGCTCCCCAAGTAGCCCTAGGATTGCCTTCCCCCCAAACACCCATTTATCCCGATGTTCTGCAGCTGCTGCCTCCAACTGAAAGACATTCTTTCTTGCTCTTGTGGCTCTCAGCTTATTTTGATCATGACTCCGAGGCGCTCGAAGCGAAGTCTGTTTCTACACCTGACCTCATATATGCCAGTCCAAGCCCTCTCACCCCTCCTTCCATCTATAATATTAGTGGTCGGGAAGAGCGTGTGAGAATTTTCCAAGAGAGTGGCGGCGTCGATATGGACTTTGTGTTTATGCTTTTTACCAACCGAGAAAAGATCAACGAAAATTACAAGAAGGCTGTATTTGGAAGTGGACTGAAAGAGAAGACGATATTCGTCATTTCGGACAGGACTCCTGCGCAGCTCCTTATTACTTCATGGCAAGCTGAAGCAAATGGGATAAAGATGTTACATTTGAAAGGAGGGAATCATTTTGTGAGTTTTACCTAACTTGAGTTGTGTTAGCTGTCTGTCTTACTGGGCTTCATCATAGGCTCAGTGGGATTTTCCGGAAGAGACATTGAAGGCGTACTTGACTGTTGTGGGAAGCATGCAGTATTTAGAGGGTCCTTCGGAAATGTACACTTCGTCGTAAACGCCCCCTACATCTCTCTGGGCAACTTCATCTTATAAATATGTTCTTAAAAGAGTCATATGAACCATTCTTGAGGTTGAAAGTTAAGATTAACGGCGAGAGCAACGGTTGAAGGAAGGATCTATATACGAAGAATTGTCAATTCACCCCATCACGGCACCTGCACTCCTCTGCCATAGCCCATGCATTACGTCTTGGGTGAGACTATTATGCAAGGAGTAGGCTTTGAATGCAAAGCAAACTTCGTAAGCGTTAAGATTATCGCCATCCAATAAGGTGTGCTTTCCTTCTAGCATGGAATTGAGCAAGTGGTTACTGCGGCTGTGGCGCTGGAACCTGACTTTCTCTCCGTCCTTCACCAAACTTCATACTTATGCAGAGTACAATCATTCAATTTTCCATCTTTCGTGGCTCATTGATTTCTTGATCCTATATGTCCTAAGCTAATTAAAGTGTTTTACCCATACGCTAGTAAAAACGACTACAATAAACAAATTAAAAACGTTCGCAGTTGTACCCTACATATGAACCGAGTCCACACCAAGACCTTTGGCCAACATTGCATGATAAAGATGTTCAGCAGATGCACCGTTCTCTGCTAGTACCCCCATGTCCTCCAGATCTTCTAATATTCGATCAACATGTTCTCCAGCTCCAGAGAGATGAGCAACCTGTGCGCATGTCGCGTGCAAAGCGAGCAATTCAGGGCTGGGCAGGGGAAACTGGGCTGGATCAGAGCTAACAAATGATGCTGTGTCTGGGGTACCATAGATGCGTTTGTTGGTTCTGATTTTATAGCAATGTAGAATATCCTGGTTGCACAGTATAAATACCAGCAATTACAAATTAGATTAAATGCTTACAGTTTTTTCAAACCACATTTCCATACGATCAAAGAGATCGTACATATTGTGCTCCAATGTCATTACATTGAAAAGAGAGTGCAATTTAGGACCACTCAATTCCCTGGGACGGTAACCAAAGTGATTCAAAACGGCCAAAACTTTGGCCGAGTAGTCTCTCTGTACAAATATAAACCAGCAAAAAGGCTAAACACAATGAATGTCGTACTTTGTCTACAGTTTGCTCGTCTGAGAATTCGTCTCCATCCTTCACTTCGATGTTCACATTCGTGGATTCAAGTTCTGGCACGATATGGGCACACACGGTGTGCACGGCACCACCAGCTGCTATCGCGACTTCTTCAGTGAGGTTAGGAGCGTTTACATCATACCTCCCGGTGACAATGCAACGGTATGAATCTCTGATGAGAGCCTGCTCCACGTTAGGACCATAGTAGAAATAGCAAGAACCAGCGCGCCTGTTGTTTGGCTTCTGCGTGAGATTTTGGCGCCTCGGTAATGTTAGTACAAGGCCTATCGTTCTTATCCTCGTCAAAAGATCGACTTGAAGGAGTACTAGAATCAGGTGTTCTTCCTCTCGATCTCATAACTGTGCCGACGGTCAGTGGTTGAACAAAGGAGTTTGATATGAAGGGCTCACATGGGCGTATAAAGTAGTTAATAAAAGATTCTCCGAGCTGAGAAAGCAAAACATAGTCGCAGTCGCAGGAGTGAATGACTTTCGCAATTTCATGGCGAGCGTTGTCGGATGGAGCGTGCAAAATCAAGTAACCAAGAACTCTTGCATGCATGACATCTTGCGTGAGACTATTGTGTAAAGAATGGGATTCAAACGCAAGGCACACGTCGTACGCGTCAAGGCCATCGCCATCCAGTGGGACATGATTTGAATCTGGGAGAGCCGTCATGGAAGAACGCAAATGGTTATTGCGGCTATGCGGTTGGAGCAGAATTTCACTCCGAAAATGAAGGGTTCAGATCCTCAGCAGGCATTTCAGCTTCTCGCGTAGTAAACTTGTGGTGTTGATGTAACTATACTGGCTTGATACACAAGTAACCTGGCGCACTATTTAGGATGTATGTGAGGAAAGCTACTGCTTCCGCAGTTTGCCGTCAAAGTTGCTGGTTTCACCTGACCATCATACCCTCCTCTTCCTTCTATTATTGAAGCGTGGAACTCTGACTTCGACATGATTTTGATTCTGTTTGGAATTCATATTCGAATGGACATTCTTTTTCTCACGACGTGAGACAGGTTATCTGCGAGAAGGCTGATCACACCGACCGCTCATGAGACAAGCGCGAACTTTGGAAGTCTATCCGTCATCGACGATATAAAGGAGATCACCTGTTGGCCTCTCCCCCTTGATCACTCCTCCCTGCAAACATGGAGGAAACGACACTAAACCTTCCTTCTGGCCTCGTCTTCGGATACTATGATTCTGGCGTACCTCAAGGGGCCGTGTACAAGACCATCTTCGCAATCCACGGTTATATGTTTAGTTCATGTGCGTTTATCTCCCTCGAGTCTCTCCATTTCCCTTTTGACTGACTGTCTTTTCACTCAGATGCCTGGAAGAAGATGATGCCTCTCATATCGAGCCACAATTTACGTCTCGTATGTATCAACCGACGCGGTTATGGCAAGACGACTCCTCTTCCACAAGACCAGTACCCTGCACCAGAAACGGACAGCACAGGTGTCCTTAAATCCACTGGGCTCGACATTCTTGAATTCATCCATGCGTTCAGTCAGAAAGAGAACCTCCCTCTCGCCGACGAGCAAGGAGGGTTCACCTTGCTTTCTTGGTCGTTGGGAAACACTACTGGTCTTTCTGCGGTTGCCAATATTTCCAATGCCCCTGAAGACGTCCGGGCAACCATGTCTCACCTAAAGGCGTTGATTCTTCATGGTACGTCTCCCGTCTTTCTCCAATATTTTTTAATAAACGGTCTGAATATCATACTCAGAACCTCCACAAGTCACTATGGGGTTGCCTCATCCGAAAAGCTTCTTTTACCCTGATGTTCTGCAACTCTTACCTCCATCCGAACATCAATCGTTCTTCCATTGGTGGATCTCAGGCTACTTCGATCATTCTCCCGAGGCACTAACGGCCAAGTCCATCTCTACTCCAAACCTCGCGTTCGCCAGCCCCAGCCCTTTAACTCCTCCTTCCATCTACGGGGTTGGTGGTAAAGAGGAGCACGAGAAACTCTTCCAGGAGAATGGAGGTGTCGCTATGGATTTGGCGTTCATGCTCTTTGCCAAGCCAGAATTGGTCAATGATAATTATAAGAAAGCCGTTTTTGGAAGTGGCCTTCAGGATAAAACGATCTTCATTATTTCGGACCGGACTGCTGAACAGTTCATTGTGACTGCTTGGCAAGCTGAGCAGGATGGAATGAAGATGGTGGAGCTGAAAGGAGCAAACCATTTCGTAAGTTTTCTCTTTTATTTTATTTTTTTGGTTAATTCCTTCTTCGCTGACCGTCCATTTCCAGGTCCAATGGGATTCTCCGGAAAAAGCGTTGAAAGCATACTTAACAGTTATGTAAAAAAGCCGCACATCAGATTCAGTTTAAATACGAATGTCCAATGCCCTTCAGCTCGTTCTCTTCTCCTGTTAGAAAAGAATTGCGCCAAGAATAGCGTGAGTACGAGGACAGTTCGCGTTCCCTATCAGCTTAGGTAAAACAAAGAGGTGCGCTCTTACTCCAATTTCAGAGAATGCCTTGGATGATCGGACATTGGTATGTAGGTGGGTTGTAGATGACTCACTTGCATTCAGTCCAATCCGCGGATCGGGTTATCCGTAGTTTCACTGTTACGAACAGGATAATTGAATGAGAGATTTCAAGAAAGCGCGAAGCGAGGACGAGAGTTCAAAATAACCAAGAAAGCCGTTGTAGCTCGCAGTGGAGAAATCAAGTGACCATACGACGTGAGCGCAAACTGGTGTAGTGGAGATGCTTAAGGGACACGTTCCCATGAATATTAAGCTAAACTGCGCGTGCATCTTAATCGAAAGGAGCTCTGGTATGCCTTTTCAGCACAAAATGCGGCTCACCACATGTGTTAGAAGGCTCAAAAAAGCCTCCGATACTACTCAAAGTGGATAAAGATTACGGTTTGCAGATTACGAAGACCACACCACTAGTAAAATAAATCCGTCCGCCCGCCCGCGATTCGTGGCCTTCTTTGTTTAACCCTGGTCTGCTGCGACCAGAGGAACCCGTGTGTTGGCGGTCCCATAAAGTTCGAAGAATTTCATTTCAAAATTTTCAGTGCCCTTTTACTGACGGCATGAAAGAACAGACTCTAACCCTATCTTCCAGCCTCGTCTTTGGATATTATGATTCTGGTGTACCACATGAAACGGTGTACAAAACCATTTTCGCTATCCATGGGTTCATGTTCAATTCATGTGAGTCTGCTATATTCTGGCGATCGCCCTTTTAATATTGAAGTGACTTTTCTGCCAAGATGTTTGGAAGAAGATGATGCCACTAGCATTCAACCAGAAAGTACGCCTCGTATGTATTAACCGGCGCGGTCACGGCAAAACGACTCCCCTTCCCAAAGACCAGTTCCCGGCACCAGAGAAAGACAGCGCTGACGTTGTCAAATCTATTGGTCTTGATATTCTCGAGTTCATCCATGCCTTTGGTCAGAAGGAACAGCTCCCTCTCGATGATGAACAGGGAGGATTCGCCTTACTTTCTTGGTCATTGGGAAACGTGACTGGTCTTTCCGCTGTTGCGAATATAGCCAATGCTTCGGAAGAAGTTCAATCTACGATGTCTCACCTAAAAGGTTTGATCCTTCATGGTACGTCCCGACTTAATTTCAACACATTTTGTTTTACCAAGCGCTTGGGCTTTCCTGCTTAGAACCTCCCCAAGTAGCTTTGGGATTGCCTCAGTCGAAATCCTTCTTTTACCCTGATGTCCTACAACTAATTCCTCCATCTGAAAGGCAATCCATCTTCCACTGGTGGATATCAGGTTATTTCGATCATGACCGTGAAGCCATAATAGCCAAGTCTGTTTCTACACCGAGTCTCACGTACGCCAGTCCAAGCCCTTTCACTCCTCCTTCAATCTATAATATCGGCGGTAAAGAAGAGCACGAGAAAATTTTTCAAGAGAGTGGGGGTGTCGATATGGATTCGGCATTTATGCATTTCGCCAGCCCCGAATTGATTAACGAAAATTACAAGAAGGCCGTATTTGAAAGCGGACTAGAAGAGAAGACGATTTTCATTATTTCGGGTAGGGCAGTAGAGCAGCTCCTTGTTACCTCTTGGCAAGCTGAAATAGATGGGATGAAAATGGTTTATCTGGATGCAGCAAATCATTTTGTGAGTCGTACCCTCCACTAGGCGCTTGTTGGGTGCTCGCTATACTGACCTTCGTTTTCAGGCCCAGTGGGATTTCCCAGAGGAAACATTGAAGGCGTACTTGACAGTTCTGTGAGCAGGCAGTCTGAAAATTTATCACTTATAACACAAGTATTTTTACGGTGGGAATGAATAACGAAGAGATTTCCCCCTCACGCCACCAAGCAATCCTCTTAATTTGAAGAAGCACCGATTTCCAAGGGATCCCAATATGAAGTGGAACTACTACCATGTCAACCAGCCGATGGGCGACCGCCTTGCATGCATACATGCTATCCGCACATTCTTACTAGATACTCAAGCTAATGATATAAGACTGAGAAACTTGGAATTGTCAAAAAAGACGCCCTTGAAAAGACCGCTTACACAGGTGCGTTGGTACGTTAGCTGAGCCCAGGTTTGGAAGATGTTCGGGATTCGTAACAACGGGAAATTCCGTTTCATTTGGTTGTAATTCCCGCAGCGCATCAGCTTGTGAGACAAGCGGGAATTTGAAAAGATCTGTGGAGGTAAGTGGGTCATCGATGCTCTATATAAGGGGATTCTTCAGGCAATTTGAGTGTTCGCTATCCACAACAATGGAAGAAACTGTGCTGAACCTGCCTTCTGGTCTTATATTTGGATACTATGACTCTGGCGCGCCCCGAGGTGCTGTTTACAAGACTATTTTCGCTCTCCATGGGCTTATGTTCAACTCATGTGAGTTGAACGCATTCTCAAGTTCATTTATTTCTTATCGAACTGATTTTTTTTCTCTCATTGAGACGTTTGGAAGAAGATGATACCTCTCATTTCCTCCCAGAACTTACGTCTTGTGTGCATTAACAGACGAGGATATGGCAACACGACTCCTCTGCCTCAAGACCAATACCCTGCACCTGACAAAGACAGTGCAGGTGTTCTTAAATCTATCGGTCTCGATATCCTTGATTTCATTCATATCTTCAGCCAGAAGGAACAACTCCCTCTCTCTGGAGAAGGCTGGTTTGCCATACTTACATGGTCGTTGGGCACCATGACCGGCCTTTCCGCCGTCGCCAACATTGTTCATGCTTCGGAGGAAGTCAAGGCTACAATGTCTCATCTCAAGGCTTTGATTCTTCACGGTACTTTCGGTTCTTCTATACCACCTCACTTTATAGTTCGACTGACACTGTATATAAGAGCCGCCTCAGGTCGCTTTGGGATTGCCTCATCCAAAAGGCTTCTTCTACCCTGACGTTGTGCAATTATTACCCCCGGACGAACATCAATCGTTCTTCCATTGGTGGATCTCAGGCTACTTCGACCACGATCCTAAGGCACTAGCGGCCAAGTCTATTTCCACGTCCGGCCTCACGTATGCCAGCCCAAGTCCATTCACGCCCCCTTCTCTTTACGGTGTAAGCGAAAAGGGAGAGCGCGAGAGGCTCTTCCAAGAGTGTGGGGGTGTGGCGATGGATTTTGCGCTCATGATCCATTCCAATCAAGAGTTGGTCCATGAGAATTATAAGAAAGCTGTTTTTGAGAGCGGACTCGAAGAGAAAACGATCTTCGTCGTTTCTGACAGAACCCCTGAGCAGCTCCTCATTGCCTCTTGGCAGGCTGAAGAAGATGGAATGAAGACGGTGCAACTGAAAGGAGCGAATCACTTTGTAAGGTTCACATTATGCTTAGTGGCCGGCTGACTGATCATCTTCCCCGCCAATACAGTCTCAGTGGGATTTCCCAGAGGAAACAATGAAAGCGTACTTAACTGTTATGTGAAAGGAACTAATTAGAAATTGTGGATACAGTGGAAATGTTTTCGCATCTGTAGGGGGATTCACCCCCTTCCTCGGAAAGAGCTAGATTTGGCTAACGAGTAAAATGTCATTCGGGAACTTCGATCCTATCTTCTCCTCGCGTTCAGGAAGGTGTGTTCCGATTGTGATTGTCGCCCGCAGTTTGTAGGTAAGCCTGAGGAAACTGACTAAGCCGCCGCTCCCATCGAAGCCAAGGAAAAGATGTTGAAAAGGTACCCGCGTTCCTATCTGCTCATTGCGATCTTTACTTTATTTTACACCTCAAAAACAGCAAGAATGACATTGATGTCTGAGTAAGTTAAATAAAAAGTCCGCGCCCAATAAGATAGAAGCAGCGAAAGTGTAGAGAACTACATTCACGACCAGGATGTTCAGAGTTTAGCATAACGATTACCTCATGAGACCTGAGAGAGAAAGGTTAATAAGAGTGGTCGGAAAAATGTATGGAGGAGGCACACTCACAATAGTTCGAAACGTATTTAACAGAAATCCTGGATCCTGGCTCAGAATCCGGTTTTCTCTGTCGTCATTATTTTATACGATGAATAATGACTTGAGGAATTCATCGTAGCTGGGGGGATGGCCTTGCCTAATATCAGTCCTATAAATTTGTTTGCCAGGTCTCCCATCAGCAACATCGAGCTGTAACCAATAGATATCCTGCTTTCCAGTCGGCGCCACAATGCTTCCCTTCAACTTGCCAGTGAATGTAGCACCGGCAGTCCCATGGAAAGCGCAACCAACAGAAGTAAAGTCCCACTTAGGTACAATGGGAGGCTGTTCACCTGATCTGGGGTGGGAAGTGGTGAGAAGACCAGGGGCAGAGGAGAATTCGAGGTTGTAGATTCTTGTATGTGGCTATTTCCAGAGTTCGATGGCTTCGGAGGATAGTTCTGCGAAGCCATGTGGGTTGTTGACGATCATATATGAGGCGTCGAAGAGTTTTGCGACGGCACTGTCAGAGCTTGGAAAAAATGAATTATTTGAGTTGAGCCATCAGAGATGAATCATATGAAACTCACTTGAAAGCACCCTCTGTACACGTGTAGTTGTATACACTGAAAGCGAAGCCAACAAAATGGGTGGGGTCGCTCTGAGCAATAAGGCTTCGACAGAAAGGCGTCGCCTTATGAAGGTCGCATTAGACTCCGGCTTGGGGTTACTTCCGAATTACGAAGGAACGGTGCACATTAACAAGGGTCGACAATACAGCAGCCGCGCGGAAGAGGGATGACATCGTGAACATCGTAAGGGGAAGGGAAGAGAGAATGTAGGAAAAGAAAAGGAAGATGTGAGATGTGAGGAAAAGCTTTTATGTGATTGGGTCTAGGGCCAACGAGAGAAGAGGCTTCCCAGATGAGGGACAGAAGCAAGGAAGAGAATGCTGCCTCTGACCATCACAGTAGCCAACCCTTGTTCACTTCCTACGGCTGAAGCTCAGACTTTTGGCTCGAACATGATCTTGATTCTGTTTTCGGTTCATATTTTAACTAGGGATTTTTTCTCACAACACGAGACAGGTTACCTGTGAGAAGGCTAATCGGACGGACTACCACCAAACGAAAACTTCAAAAGAAAGGCAGTGCCATGCGAGTTCTCGACCCTCTAGAGGGAATGTCCTAGTAGACTTCAACTTTTTGTTTTTCCCTGCTCACAAACACGGAAGAACCACGCTGAACCTACTCTCTGGCCTCGCCTCTGAATAGCATGATTAGGCGTTCTTCAAGGAGCTGTGTACACGACTCTCTTCACTATCCACGCCTATATGTTTAGTTCATGTGAGTTCGTCGCACTTCGACCTACCCATTCACCCTCCTGATTGACTTTCCCTTACTCTAGATGCATGGAATGCCACAATTTACGTCTCGTTATCGCAAGACGACTCTTCTTCCTCATGATCAATTTCCTGCACCAGGACATGGAAGCCATACGAATTCCCAACACTTGAGAACTTTACTCTGTTTATCCACGCTCAACAACATGGCCGAATCCCGCTGAACGTACCCTCCGGTCTTGTCTTTGACTAATATGATTCTGGCGTTCCTCAAGGAGCTGTGTACGAGATCGACTTTGCTCTCATCTGTCACATGGCTAGTTCATGTAAGTTCATCGCTAATCGGTTTATGCGTTTCCCTCCTGATTGAATGCCTCTAGCATCGAGCCACAATTTACATCTCGTATGCCTCAACTGACGTGGATATAGCAAGACGACTCCTATTCCTTAGAACCAATTCCCCGTGCTAGACAGGGATAGGACGGAGGTTCTCAAATCCACTGAGCTCGACATTCTCGAATTCATCAACGCGTTCGGTCAGAAAGAGCAACTTTCTCTCGTCGCCGAACAGGGAATGTTCTTGGTTGTTGGGAAACACGACTGCTCGGTCTTTCTGCCGCGGGGTCGCCAATATCGGCAATGCCCTTGAAGATGTCTAGGGCACCATGTCTCACTTTAAGGCTTAATTTCTCATGGCACGTTTTAAAACTTTGTTTCCTTATCAACCATTTAGTCTTCCTACTTAGAACCTCCCCATGTCACCATGGGGCTGCCTTACCCGAAAACAACCTTCTAACCAACGTTCTACGACTTCTGCCTCCAACCAAACGTCAATTGTTCTTCCACTGGTGGATCTCAAGCTACTTCAGCCATTCTCCCGAAGCGCTTACAGCAAAGTCTGTCTGCACTCTAAACATCGCGCACGCCAGCCCGGCGGCCTTTCACTCATGTGTCAGTCATAAAGAAAAACACGAGAAACTCTTGAAAGAGGGTAGAGGCGTCGCTATGGGTTTGGCATTCATGCTCTTTGCCAAGCCAGAGTTGGTGAATGGGGATTACAAGAATGCCGTTTTTAGGAGTGGGTTGTAAGAGAGGACGATCCTCATTATTTTGGACCGGACTGCCGAACAGTTCATTGTAACTGCTTGAGCAGGATGGATGAAAGTCTTGGAGTTGAAAGGGGGCGAGCCATTTCGTAAGTTCCTACCTTTCTTGGGTTCGCTTCTTGCTTGTTAACTGGTTGGCGGTTTCTAGACGCAGTGGGATCTTACAACACAGTTCGTCTTCCTTGGCCATAAACTATTGCGCAGGGAATTAGTGTCCAACTCTTATTCGGTCGCCTGAGCAAGCCCCGAATTCAAATTCATGGACTGAAGTCACATGCGACTCAGCCTGTATTTTACACGGAATTCGCAGGGTTAAAGAGTAGCACGTATATTCAATAAATAATTTATCCAGGAGCGCGACTCGAATTGTAGTTTATCGTAAATGGTTAGACCAAACCCATGCCTAACTTGGTCCCCAGCTTCTATAACGCCGCCAATTCGAGCTACCACAGGCCAAAATGTGGTGAACGCTGGCGAATTGTGGGCAGGTCCTCTCTTAGCAACGGAATACTCAGTTTGGGAGCTTGAGCTCCGTCAGGAACAGCATAGGGCCCGTCCATGCTGCTTGATCTGTAGAAAATGCTTCCTTCAGGATTTGGGGCCGCTACGGCATTCCAATGAATAAGAACTCGATGGTAAAGTTCTGGTTTTTGTTGCAGGGTCAATGTAGCGGCGCTGCGGTCCACATATTTTCGCACAGCCATCTTACGATCACAAATTGCGCTGCAGTGGATATTGGTTTAAGACAGGTGGAAGAAGAAAGATATTGTATCAAAGCAACTAACCAGGTTGCTGCCAAATAAGTGGAAAGACCAGTATCGCAATTAGGACATCTAGGTTCCCTCATAACAAGGCCCAGTGCTAGTTCCACAGTTGCACCAGCCCGAAAATAGGTCTTCCACTCATTGACCTCAATTACTTCAAGAGTTGACGCGTCCTGAATCGCATACTGTGCGATCTTGATGAACGGCAGGTCGGAGTTCCGTTTCCACCCTGCATACAGTGATAGCATGGCTTTATGAAATGTCTGATATATATTGAATCAACAGAGGTAAGTTCAGACAGGGGACAACTTACATCCCAGTTCTCGCAAAGATCAAGTGGTAGCTCGACTGCATTGCCACGAAGATCAATCACTGTGACTCCATCTTTTTGGAACAAAATTTCAGGGCTGGGTAGGGCCCAACGGAGAATCCAGTTCAAAACCAATGCACTGGCAAAAAAGTCCGCCTTTGAGACAAGGGAGGCCAGCAGGATAACTACTGCTATAGGTGTAGCGTCGGGGTAAAGACGACAAAGATCATCATAGATAGTCTTCAACAGTTCGAGGAGATTCGAAGGAACTGGTTTTGTAGGTATGGCGACTACATTAGCTTGGTCGTTTGGTTCTTCTGCTTCTATACAATACAAAATAGTTCTTTAGAAGACATATAGCTGAGTACTCACGAACAACTATTTGGCTTCTGACCGCCTCCTCGAGTCCGATTACTTGCTGGTGTATCTGACGAAGCAGGGAATAGCCTATGTAAAAACGGTTCATTCGTATTTTGAAAACGTAACTGAGGAAGAGTGCCTCAACTTTGCACTTGTATGTGTTGAGAGTCATGTTTGAGAAGACGATCAATCCTGGTCATAGAATCACGTAGCCGAGTATCTGTGGCGAAAACAGCTCTTGTATAGAGTCTTACTCCTAGAATAACGAAGTGACTTCGATTTTCAGAGTATAGATGCAAACGTAGTGCTCACTATCCGTAGCTCCTTTTGGGATGCAGCTGTATGCTATCCCGAAAACATTCAAGATCTCCCCAAATATCTCCACGGTTGCGGGGCTCAGGATCTCAAGACTACCACTGGTGAGGAGGATATTGAGGCGCACGAAATACTCGCATATCTCTGAAAAAATAATATCGAGCTCTCGAATCTCAGTCTTCGACTTTTGTGAAGCCTAGATAGAAATTCAGTGGGAACGAGAGCCACAACAGCAGCACAAATAGACCGACCTTGAGGAAGACACCAATAGCCACGATTATAGCTTTACCACCAGGGACTCTCTATTCAAAGGCGTGACGAAACATTTCAGTGGACAGGTGTAAATGTATGAACGTACAAGCGAGCTGGCCACCTCTGCGAGCGCGTCCGTGAATATGATGAGTCCATCAACTATTTTCTCAAGCTTCTTCTTCCATGGAACATTAGAAATCTTTTTCTTCGTATCTATAAGCTCTAGCAATGCTTTTACAATGCCCTTTGAGTCACCAATATTGACGGTGGCTAAGACCTCTGCAATTGAGGAGGAATCGCCTGTGGGTGTGGAAAGGTCTATGCCCGTGCGATCACGGTAGCGTGCAATAGCCTTCGACCACAGAATTTCGAGTGATTTCGCAGTGCCTGTATCTGCCGACATGGGCGCAGGTTGAAGGAAGCATTAGATACAACCAATGAGGAGTAGGCCTTATAGCGCATCTGATCCCCTTGGTCTACGGTCCTATGCAAATATTACGCATGGGGGCTAATTATTCAGATGAAGAGAACCGAGTCTTATGCATATGATCGACGAATTGAAGCTCGCAAACACATGACAGCCAACTAACTGGAGACAGTGAACACGTAGGAGACACATTCTCTTTGCTCTCTAGATTAGGAACTGTGAAAACAATGGGAATACTTTTGCATCGGTAGCAAGTTTCGCCTCTACTCTCATAAAGAGTTAGACTTTGCAGGGAGAGAAATATAATATTCGGGAACTTCGATTCCTTTCTGCATGTTCTGACTGTGGTTGTGGCCCGCAGCTTGCAGAATAGTTGCCGCTTGCGTCGAAGCTAAGGAACACCCATTGAAAGAGTGCCGCGTTCCTCATGGGTTTTGAAGCAGAGTCATGCAATTGAAATTCGACAAATTTCATTCTTGTTTGTTTTACATCTCAAACATAGAAAGAATGACATCAATGTCTGAGTAAGTTAAGTAAAAGGTCTGCGCTCAATAAGACAGAGCAGCCCAAGTGTAGAAAATCACTTTCCCAACCTTGATGTTCAGAGTTTAGTATAGCAATGATTCAAATGAACCCTGAAGGCGAAATTTTAGTAAGAGTGATCGGAAGAATGAATGGAGGTAGGCAAACTGATAATGGTTCGAACATATGCAAGTGACCAACCGATATCCTGCTTTCCAGTCGGCGCAACAATGCTGCACTTTAACTTGCCAGTGACGGTAGCATCCGCATTTCCGTGGAAAGCACCACCAACAGGGGTAAAGTCCCATTTAGGTACAACGGGAGACTGTTCACCGGCTCTGGGGTTGGGTGGGAAGTAGTGATCACCTTGGAATTGGGAGGTGGTGAAAAGACCTGGGGCAGAGGAGACTTTGAGAGTGTCGATTTCTGCAGGTTCTCTTTTTCCAGAGTTCGATGGCTTTGGAGGGTAATTCCGCGAAGCCGTGAGGGTCGTTGACAATCATATGTGAGACGTCGAAGAGTTTCGCGACGGCACTATCAGACCTTGACGGGAAAGGAAATGATTAGATGGCTGGAAGAAAGTTGTGCATAAAACTCACTTAAATGCACCGTCTGCACATGTGTAGTACTGTGCACCGAACGCGAAGCCGACAGAGGATGAGATCGCTCTGAGCAATAAGCTTGGCAAGTCATAGGGGAAGAACAAGTGTCGCCTTAGAAATTTTGCATTCGATCCCAGATTTGGGGCAATTCCGAGTCGCAAGGGATGGGCGCGCGTCAACGAGACTTGACAATGTGGTAGCTGCGAGGAAAAGGGAGGACGTCGTGAATATTGTAAGGGAGAGGGGAAGGGAGAATACGGGAAAAGAAAAGAAAACGTGAGGTGCGAGGCTAGCTGTCCACGAATAATTGGGTCCAACACCAAAGAAGAGGCTGCCCCAATGGGGGGACAGAAGCAAGGAAGAGAAGGCTCCTGCACGCTGCTCCTAACCATCACAGTCGCAAACCCTTGCTTTCCCCCTGGGATTGGAGCTCGGACTTTGGGCTCAGACACGATTTTGATTCTGTTTTGAGTTCATATTTCACTCACATAAAATGGAACAGATTATCTGCGAGAAAGCTGATCCGACCGACAAACCGAACAAACACTTCAGAAGACGCCCTCGGAGGTCTCCGCACTATCGAGGGGAATTCCTAATGGACTTACCTTGTTTATGTAGCCTTGCTCACAAGCATAGAAGAACCACGCTGAATCTACCCTCTGGCTTTGTCTTTGAATAATGATTTGCGGCGTGCCCCAAGGCTGTATACGAGATGGTCTTTGCTCTCCACGGTTACATGGCCAGTTCATGTGAGTTCTTCGTCCTTGAGTTTATCCGTTTCCTAATTGACTGACTCTGACTCAAGATGCTTAGAAGACGACGATGCCTCTCGTATCCAGCCACAACTCCTCTTCCCCAAGACCAATTCCCTGCACCAGACAAGGACAGCGCAAACGTCCTCACATTTAATGGGCTTGAAGTTCACGAATTCGTCATCCACTCGCTCAGATGGAGCAACCCCCTTACCGCCGAGCAGGGAGGACATTACTTGTCTTTCTGTGGTCGCCAGATTGCCAATGCCACTGAATACGTCCAGGCTACAGTGTCTCATCTGAAGGTGTTGATTCTTCATGGTGCGCCTGAAATATTTCTCTAATATTTCTGTATAAACCATCTTATCATCTGACCTAGGACCTCCCCAAGTCACTATGGGATTGCCACATCCGAAAACTTTGGTTAAACCCGACGTTCTACAACTTCTACCTCCAACAAAACATCAGCCGTTTTCCACTGATGTATCTCCGGGTACTTCGACCATTCTCCCAAGGCCGCAACAGCCAAGTCTCTATATACACCAACCTCGCGTTCGCCAGCTCAAGTCTTTTCGCACCACCTTCCATCGACAGCGTTGGCAGCAAAGAAGAGCACGAGAAACTCTTCCATGAGAGTGAAAGTGTCGATTTGGATTTGACGTTCATGCTCTTTGCCAAACCAGAGTCGGTCAATCAGAATTATAAGAAAGCCGTTTTGAAAGTGGGCAGCAAGAGCGAACGGTCTTCACTATCTCGGACCTGAATGTTGAACAGTTCATTGTGACTGCTTAGCAAGCTGAGCAAGCTGGAATGAAGGTCATGCAAAATGAAAGAGACAATCCTTTCGTAAGTTTTCTCCCTTTTATGTTAATCGTTTCGCTTTACTAATTGATCGTTTCCAGTCCAGTGAACGCTGCAGAAGCTGAAAGTATACTTAACTGTCGTGTAAAGAATCTGTTGGCGTTCTTGTTTGATATGTAATAAACCCTGGCGTGCTCAGGACGTTCCACTCCCCTTACTTGTTAGAAAGTTTGTAGTCCCTGTAATTTTGGCTTCATGCGACCACTTGTTCTCTGGCGAACCTCTAAAGGCATTTGAGGCTTGTCGTCGGCATCGTAGCTTACCTTACTTACACCGCAGAGGAATTTGGTCTAAGCCTATCTTATAGCCTTGCCTTCCCCCGGCATAGGTTAAAGAACTGGTTTCAAAGACGATTGTCGGTGAATCCATGGTCTCACGTTAGTCCGTCGTCTCTTAAAGCGAGTCAATTAGATATCGAACTAAGTTTCTCATTATGATGTGATGTAAAACAGCTATGCTTAGGAATGACTGTGCCTCTCTCTCTCTCTCTCTCTCTATGGATTAGGCAGGAATCGCCTTCTTGTCTTGGTCATGAGGAATCAGGTTACGAGAATTTAAATTAGGGCCTCGCCATGGTTAGCAAGTTCTAGTGAAAATCGAAGCCTGAATTGCATATCATTCGCAAAGCTGAGAAGTAGAACTTTTATTGAAAATAAAATAATCACGCAGCACAGTTCAAGTTCCAGTGTCCAGATATTTTGAGAAGTACTTGTATAACCAAAGTGTGATCCTCGTCGTTCCATCGTTCGTCTACATATTCAATTGAACATACCCTTCCACCAGTTGCTAATTTTTTTGGTCGATCCCGAAAGAGAATCTTCGACAGTGTGTGGAGGGGTTGGGTGTAGCTCTTCATTTCCAGTCCCTGAAACAGAGCCTTCTATAGCGCGAATCATAGTTTGGTTTTGCTCAACATTTCCACTCCGTAATCCTTGTTTCTTCGGGTCGAACGTTGGCCTCATGAAGCGAGCAGAGGTATCAAGTTGCTCATGGCCCTCACCGGAGATATTGAACCATCCATTTCCAAATGTACATCCGCTGAGGTCGATCCTATTGAACCCTGAATCAGATATTTCCATGAGGAGAGCTGGATAAAATGGGCGAAGGGACGGTGGAAGCCAGAGGAGTTTGAGCTCTACGCCCGTTTCCGCTAAAGATGTTACAACCCAGCCATCATCACGGGTATGATAGGAGTTGCTTATGGGATTAAGCTGAAGGACTGGAAGGTTGCTTGAATCTACATGGGGCTGACCCACTGGAAAAAATAATGGATCTGTGTGACTTCCAAGTGTCAAAAGAAGAGAATCTCAAAAGAAGAGAATCAAAGGAAAGAATAGAGCTGCTCACGTTGTTTCCAGGTCAGGTTCAGCGTAGTGTTGCTGCAAGTGCGTAGAAAATTGGATGGTTGGATAGAGCAAGCCAGAATTATCATTAAGCTGGCAATCGCTAAGCTTGTGGAGATGTTCCGCATCCCAGACGCGTATACATTTTTCGTCGGAGCCACATACAATGCGAGTGCCATCTGGCGAGAACGCGACAGAACTGACCCAATGTCCATGGCCGTCGAGCTTGTTCAGTTGGTGGCCAGACTGGGCATCCCAGATTCGTGCACTGTTGTCGCTGGAGCCGGAAACAATGCGAGTGCCATCAGGTGAGAAGGAGACGGAAATGACACATTGTCCGTGGCCGTTGAGCTTATTCAGCTGCCGGCCAGACTGTGCATCCCAGATGCGCACACTCTTATCGTTGGAGCCAGAAACAATACGAGTGCTGTCTGATGAGAAAGCGACGGAATTGACATGTCTTTGATGGCCGTTGAGCGTGTTCAGCTGAAGGCCAGACTGTGCATCCCAGATACGCACACTCTTATCACTGGAGCCAGAGATAATGCGAGTGCCGTCTGGTGAGAAAGCGACCGAGTTAACATGTTTTCGATGACCGTCGAGCTTGTTCAGCTGAAGGCCAGACTGGGCATCCCAGATACACACACTCTTGTCCCAAGAGCCAGAGATAATGCAAGTGCCGTCTGGTGAGAAAGCGACGGAACTGACGCAATTTTGATGGCCATTGAGCTTTTTCAGCTGTCGGCCAGACTGGACATCCCAGATACACACACTCTTGTCCCAAGAGCCAGAGATAATGCAAGTGCCGTCTGGTGAGAAAGCGACGGAATTGACGCAATTTTGATGGCCATTGAGCTTTTTCAGCTGGCGGCCAGACTGGACATCCCAGATATACACACTATAGTCCCAAGAGCCAGATACAATGCGAGTGTCATCTGGTGAGAAAGCGACGGAATTGACATGACTGTGATGGCCGTTGAGCTTGTTCAGCTGGTGGCCAGACAGTGCATCCCAAATGCGCACACTGTCGTCGTAGGAGCCAGAGACAATGCGAGTCCCGTCCGGTGAGAAAGCGACGGAAGTGACACAACTTCGATGGTCATCGAGCTTGTTCAGCTGGCGGCCAGACTGTGCGTCCCAGATGCGCACACACTTGTCGTCGGAGCCAGAGACAATGCGAGTGCCGTCTGGTGAGAAAGCGACAGACGTGGCGCATCCTCGATGGCTGTCGAGCTTGTTCAGCTGGCGGCCAGACAGTGCATCCCAGATGCGCACACTATGGTCGTAGGAGCCAGAGACGATGCAAGTGCCGTCTGGTGAGAAAGCGACGGAATTGACGCAATTTCGATGGCCATTGAGCTTTTTCAGCTGGCGGCCAGACTGTGCGTCCCAGATGCGCACACACTTGTCGAAGGAGCCAGAAACAATGCGAGTGCCGTCTGATGAAAAAGCGACGGAATTGACACAACTGTGATGGCCGTTGAGCTTGTTCAGCTGAAGGCCAGACTGTGCGTCCCAGATGCGCACACTGCTGTCATTCGAGCCAGAAACAATGAGAGTGCCGTCTGATGAGAAAGCGACGGAATTGACATGTTTTCGATGGCCATTGAGCTTGTTCAGCTGGCGGCCAGACTGTGCGTCCCAGATACGCACACTCTTGTCCTTGGAGCCAGAGACAATGCGAGTCCCGTCCGGTGAGAAAGCGACGGAATTGACCAATTTTCGATGGCCATTGAGCTCATTGAGCGGGAGACTAGACTGTGCATCCCAGATGCGCACACACTTGTCGTCGGAGCCAGAGACAATGCGAGTGCCGTCCAGTGAGAATGCAACAGACTTGACGCGCGATCCTACATTCATGCTTACCATGCAGTTTTTGCCACCATCAATGCGCCGTGAAAGTACCCTTGGGAGATTATAAAAGTGCTGCTTCCAGCGATCGATGGATTTTCCCTCCCACAGTGACAAAACTGAAAGGTACAGATGGCTGGTCATCTTCGGCGATATTGTCATGAATCGAGACACTATATCGGATAACTCCAAAACAAGTGGTCTAAGTGTCGACTCGAAATTCTTTTTGCGCTTGAAAACATGTCAATTATGTCGGAGCGGTGTTTTGGTAGGACGGACCAAAGGACTCGATGCAATTTCAATCAAAACATCTCGACACCGCCTTTCATTCCCTAACAAGATCATTGTTTCAATCCAGAACAACCCTTTCTCCATTAGAAATTGTTCGATTGAATTTTCGATATTCTGTTGATCATTTTCGGTACACATTTGGAAATGCTCCCACCAATGCTGACAAGCATATTCGAGGGTGCGTCCAATGCTGTTAATGGGAGGCTGCTCGAGATCTTCATCCATAGTGAAGGACGACTGAATGTTGCAAATGTTGAATCTCAGGCGGTTCATCTGCGAAAGGCAAGAGAGAGTCAATTCATGGTGAGATAAACTGCTATATTCGAACGGCCCGTCCAGCCTGGAAATGATGAAATCGTAAAAAGACTTGTGAATAACCAGGATTGGGTCGTCAGGGGCGGTCACGGAAAGAACGGGATGGAGGCTTCGTGCCACCGAAAGGATTTTGGGGATGGTTACTCCAATGATGTCCGCAATGACACTGGCGGATGATGCTTCTTTTACGAACGAAATAGTATGCAGAACCCGCAGACGCTCTTTGAAACCTGAAGAGTCCGGGGAAAGCGCTTCAACCAGAATAACTTCGTAAAGGGTGTTCAGGGACTTTTCCTTTTGCTCCATGATATTTTGATACTTTCGCTGTATGTGATAATCTGGGAATCCTGAAGATGGAAGAAGATACTTGATAAGGGTCGAGGCGAAGATAAACAGCCCATGAGTAAGAATAATCAGTTGATCAATCTGACTTGCTTGGAGCCTCTCATTGAGACTCTCCGATAGGAAGCGCCCAATGTCTTTAGAGACTTCTACAGTATCGACATTATCCAGCTCGAGCAACGGCTGATAATGTAGCCGGCGAAAGCGTTCGACAAGGGAGCGCATGGGTCGACTGGATACCAAAAATTTGAGACCACGAAGACCACCATTCTCGATACAATCTATCAGCAGGCTAAGTATTTCATCACCTCCATCACACTCATCTAGCGCATCAATGACTACCACAAACGGGGAACGGCTCCGGTTCTCCAAGCTAGCCTCTGTCCAAGCTGCGCATAACAGTTCCCGAAACTGTCCCTCGAGTGGCGCGTAGGCACAACTAGGCTCCTTTTGGAGCTTAGCAATAAGGTGCTTTCGAAACGACGGGAAATAAGATGAAAGTCGCAAGGCAATGGTTGGGAAGATGTATTTTGAATCCTTGCTGGGTAGTTGAATAGAACAAAAGTACGACTCAACTAGCAACCTCTCCTTGTCTAGTCTCTTGCACATTGTTCTGAGAATGGTCGACTTCCCAGTTCCAGGATGACCTGTGATCCAACAGAGACTAATATGCGAGTATTGGTGAGCATCTTTCACCCAAGATTCGATTCTTTCGATGAGGATTTTTCGTGTACCCATGGTACAGAGCCTTGGATATAAGTGGTTGATATCAGCAGAGTTATAGCTTGCGCTCCACTTGACCTCAAGATCTCTCAATCGCCAATCCTGCAGGTATGATTAGCAATTTTCATTTGACTACTTCATGCTCTCACATCATAAATATTTTCTAGTCAATAGAAATAAGTAAATGACATTCATGAAAGGATGGCCTCCTCACCAACTCGACTCGTAGCTTGATCGACGCCACGTTCAATGCGTTGCAAGGCGCCTGGCTGGAGACGGTGAATATCATTTAGGTCATTTAAACGGGTAGAAAGCCATACCTCTAGTCCGAATAAATCAACCACTTTCAAGCCAACTGGACGACGGATTAATGTGCTGCTCAGTGCGCGGAACAAGTCTTGAGTTGCAGCCCTCCCACTATATATTCTTGAATGACTAACAACAGCTCCCCAGTCTGCTTTAGGATCAGGCTGTAGCGTGTCCACCTCAAATCGAAACCACAGGTTTTGATATCGAGAGAACCTTGTTGACATGCGCTCTGAAGCGGCTTGACAAAGTTCCGCATGGTCATGAACAGCCTGCGAAAATCCAGAGTCTCTAACAGACACGGGGAGAGGACGCCCCGGACCGATGGAAACAATAGTCGTGATAGCGTCATCACAGAAGATCGAGGTAACTTCGTGGAGAAGATCTTCACTGGGGTTGAGATGCCCAATATTCGCGGAAATGAACTCTTCATTTTCAATCTCGACGGAAGGGAAGGTGTCTGCGTCTGAGAGGGTGGCAAGCAATGCTTCAAGTAGCGTACAATTAACTGAAGCGCTCCTTCCACGATAAGCTCGTAAAATAATTGGGCTAGAAGTGTTTGCACATGTCATGACAGTGACTGCACTAGAAAAGGGTGAGAAAATACATTAATACATAGTGAAGGGTGAAGCAAACAATTTGCACGGGCTGGCCAATTCTTCGATATCCTTCATCTTTATGCAGGATATTTTTCTCCCCGAACCAACAGCACTGACATCAACACCGTCCAGAAGATTCTCGAGAGCACGCTTGAGATCTTCACCACGTTCTTGCTTTGTTTTCGATTCAGCCCGCAACGCAGACTCGCAAAATCGGATATACGCAGTTTTGGCTTCCGTTATGTTCATCTTGAGCACCGCAAGCATGCACGCTACCAAACTACATCAAAGGGCATGAGTGTAAAGACATCGCGATATTTCGACATGGACTTTACCCTCCAGTTCCAGTACCAATAATCAGATCAAACATGTCGCCGATTCCGATACTATCGTCTTCGGAATAACCAACACCGTCTTCGGAGCAGTCGAACTGGTAGTGTGAGAGGATATTTTCCGCGATGCTTATCTGAGAAATAGGGCCCAAGCTATTTCGAGGACATCCATCTGGTGAGAGAGGTCAGAAACCAAGGTTTCCTTTGCAATACGACGCAACCTGCCGATTGAAAGAAGGGCGAGCGGGCGCTTTCGTTTTGGCATTGGGCGTCCGTTTGGTGTATTTTGCTCACTGAGAACAGGGTCTGTTATGGAGAGACATTGGAGGAAGATAATGTCTGCAGCAGCTGCAAATACAGACCTTTTGCTGGTTTCAAATTCAGCATCAAAGTCGTCGGCTCATACGTAGGCTCAGTCATTGCTAAATCTGTCGAATTAGACAAGTCCAGTACTTCGAGGCATCCTACAACCGCATACCTGGTCCGGGTTCGCTCATCAGAGGGGAATACAACGATTGTAAGGACCAGACTTTTGTGATGAGGTAATCGGTCCAGTTACCTCGTGGTTAGAACGTGCCAGATGATCAAGCCGTGGTAAATGCGTGTTTATCAATGTCATGTCGTTGTGCAGAAGCAACAATAGGATGTGACAGGGTCTTGCCATTGTCGCCAATATTGCCTCTGCATCTGAGGAATTCAAGGCTAACATGTCTCATCTCAAGGCTGTGATCCCTCGCGGTCCGCTTGGTTCTTTTCCACTGTCCGCATTTATAACTCAACTCTCACTCTACAAAAGAGTTGCCCAAGGTCACTAGGGGATTACCTCATCCGTAAAGCTTCATCTACCAATTTGTCGTGCAATTGCCTTCCAGCCGATCATGAATCGTTCTTCCACTGATAGATTTTCTCATGTACGCCAGCCCATGTCCTCTCACACACCCCTTCTCTTGACGGTGTTGGCAGTAAGGAAGAGCACGAGAAACTTTTCCAAGAAAGTGACGGAGCTACGATCGACTGAATGTTCATGGTTCATTCCAATCAACAATTGGTCCATGACAATTCTAAGAAAACTGTATTTAGAAACAAACTTGAAGGGGAAACGATCCTTGTGGTATCTGGTAGAACACCTGAGCAGGTCCCCATTGCTTCTGGACAAGCTGGAAAAGACGGGATGAAGAGGGTGCAGCCGAAAGCAGCGAATCGCTGTGAGTTCTGTATGATTTTCTAGTTACTACCTTACTAGTGATCATTCAGTCTCAATGGGATTTTCTGGAGGAGACATTGAATGGTTATTTGACCATGATTTGAAAGAACAAATTAGGAATTGTGAGTTCAATGCGAATGTTTTCGCATCTACAACAGGTTTGACTTGCTCAAAAAGACTTAGACTTGGCACGGGGAGAAAAATGATATTCGGGAACTTTGATCCATTCTTCTCCTCGCCTTGAGGAATGCGTCCTCTGATTGTGATTGTAGCCCGCAGTTCGCAGGCAGGCCTGAGGATTCTGATTAAGTTTGCCGCTTCTCGATCCTCAGAAAACACGTTGAAAGATGGCACGAATTCCTATTTGTTCAACCTCGTTTCCTGATATTCAGCCAGAGTCAGGCAGCGATGAATTCTACAAGGTTTTTTTTCATTCTAGTTTGTTTTACACCTCAAAAACAGGAAGAATGACATTAATGTCTGAGTAAGTTAAATAAAAAGTCCGCGCTCAATAAGAGAGAGCACCCAAGAAGTATAAAAAACCACATTCCCAACCGTGATGTTCAGAGTTTAGTAGTATAGTGAAGAGCCCATGAACCCTGAGCAAACAGTTAGTAAGGCTGGTTGGGGAGATGGATGAGAGAAGGCAAACTCACAGTAGTTCGAGACGTATTTAACAGAAATCTTGGATCCAGGTTCAGAGCACTGTTTCTCAAGTCAATATCATCGAAATAAACTTGAAGTGTTGAGAAACTCACTGTAGCTGGGGGTTGACCTTCTCTAGTATCAGTCCTATAAACCTGTTTTCCAAGTTTACCATCCGCAACATCAAGCTGTAACCAATTGATATCCTGCTTCCCAGTCGGCGCAACAACGCTTCCCTTCAACTTGCCAGTGAAGGTAGCATCCGCATTCCCGTGGAAAGCACCACCAACGGGTGTAAAGTCCCATTTAGGTACAATGGGAGGCTGTTCACCAGCTTTGGGGTTGGGTGGGAAGTAATGATCACCCTGGAATTGGGAGGTGGTGAAAAGACCTGGGGCAGAGGATACTTTGAGAGTGTCGATTTCTGCGGGTGCCTTTTTCCAGAGTTCGATGGCCTTAGATGGTAGTTCTGCGAAGCCGTGGGGGTCGTTGACGATCATACATGAGACGTCGAAGAGTTTCGCGACGGCGCCGTCGGACCTTGATGGGGAAAAGGAAACGTGAGCTGAGTAATCAGACATAAATTTGTGTGAGACTCACTTGAATGCACCGTCTGTACATGTGTAGTTCTGTACACCGAAAGCGAAGCCGACGAAAGACGTGGGGTCACTCTGAGCTGTAAGGTTGGCTAGTCCCTGTGGAAGGACAAGTGTCGCCTTAGAAAGGTCACACTCAACACCTGCTTTGGGGTAGTTCCGAGTCACGAGGGAAGGGCGCGCGTCAACAAGACTTGACAATGCAGCAGCCGCGAGGAAGAGGGAGGACGTCGTGAACATCGTAAGGGGAAGGGAGAATGTGGGAAAAGAAAAGAAGGGGTGAGGTGTGAGGGTATTGGTTCGTGGAACATAGGCTTTTATACGAGCGGTCCAGGGCCAACAAGGAAAGAGGCCGACATCCCCTTCATGTGGCTATGATGAAAGTGGTTGGCCAATACTCTTCACTCATGAAAATCATTTGCTGACACATAGCCTACTCTGGTCCCGTCGAATGTTATTATCTGAAAATCTTTCAAGTGGAGAAGAAGAATCAACAGGATTTCCACACCAAGAACAGAACGGCAGGCCAGACGTCTTGCATGCTGATAAGTGCGCGTTCAGGGTTGAAGTTTTCAGCGAAACATGAACAGCCACGATTCTTCTTGATAATGTTCTCCTGATCGCGGCCTTCTCCGCGAAATGAAACCGGCGGGATGTGACAGAACAGGACCCGAGTGGACCGAAGGTCCGATGACACAGCATCAAATGCACAGAGTTTTGGAGAGCCAAGCAAGAACAGCCTTGTCGCAAATCCACGGGCTTAGAAATGGCGAAGAGAAAAAAAAAACAAAAGAAGCCAAAATCCACATTAGTCAATAAGGTACTTTTTCTTGAAGTATGATCGTAGGTGCAGAATTTGCCATGCCCCGAGACCAATCAGAGCACAGAGCGTGAACCAAGCAAAGTTCTGAACACGCTTGTTCGTCGATGCTGCATCACATTTGTTACTAACATAGAACTGTAAGTGACAAGGAGAGGACGAACCATTGGTCCCGGTGAACCGTTCCTCTCGTCTTTCCAGATACCCCATTTCATCAACAATTTCCTTGACTATCCCTTCTAGCTTCCGCATCTCAGTTTCCAGACCAGATAATGATTCTTGGTTAGCAATGGCACTAAAAAGCAATGTCAGAGAATACTGCTGGGGGAGCATTGTCATGCAGAACACGTACTTGTAATCCACAGCGTCTGCACCAATATCCACGTCCAAGTCAATAACCCGAGCAAGTTTCATCGCTTCTTGATGCGAAAGGTTTTCTAAGGAATAAATAAGTTCAATAAATGTGGATGAAGAACCAGAGAATCAAAAAAGGACATACTCTCATTCTGTAGGAAGTTCCTAAAACAAACCCCAACTTCTCCCTCTGCATGTGCAGTAATAGCCAGCCTGCTCTCTCCAGTCAAATCCTTCTTATGCAAATAAACGTTCTTGTCTGGACTCGAGTCGAGAATTTCAACGTCGATTCGCTGGTTGACGCCCGGCCCAACGTTTGCTGTCACGATTACCAGCGCATTGTCGTGTACAGGATTCCAGATACACTTTGCTTCGGGGTATTTCTGAGAGGGGAGTGAAAATTTGACGGCGTGACCTCCCAAAGGAGAAAAGAGGAGGAGAACGAAAAGAGATAGGGACGAGCCAAATGAACCAGCCATGAGCGTGGCGTTTGAGGGAAGACTGCACCCGAGCATTTTCATGGGTTCAAGAACCTTCTCAAGAAATCATTCCTGCTTCATGACCGACACATCCTGCATAATCTACACAAAGAAGCTAACCTTAAATTTATCTACATACACGAGTTCGCGGGTAATATAGTACAGAACACAAACAGAACACAAACAGCACATTCTGGGGGGAAAAAGTGCCAAAACACTTCAAGAAATAGTAATCAGCTGTCCGACTCTGCCGACGACACTAGCTACAGCATTTTCGTCACCAAGCTGATCTACCAACCACTCCAACGCCTTTTCCTGCATATCCAAAGCCTCTTCTTCGCCGCTATTAACCAGCCAAGTATGGGCAAGAACAGTGGCCACCACTCCCTGCTCAATGCCCTGAGCGGTACATATCGCCTGAACCTGGTCCAAAGCAAGACCGACTCCTAGCAAATGAAGGAGGTCTTGACTGAGGTCGAACCTTCCGTCGAACTGCTGCAGCCTAGCAATAGCAACAAGGCGCGACCCCTTGCTCATTTGAGCCACATCCAGCTCATTATCCTTCGTTGATGTGCCACTAGGGACAGAAGGAGGACGGTCACGTCCCCTTTGTGACCGCGTTCTCTTAGCAGAGATTGGTCCGCCAAACGGAGAGCGTGAAGAAGAAGAAGCCGGGAGAGATGACCCATTATCAGACCTTCCAATTTCCAGATCAGACCCTGGCGCGGGTGGAGCAGCGAGAGGGGCAGCTCCTTTAAAAAAGTAGCTGGCAGGTGTAGGAGCATACCGCTGAGAAGCATGGGAGTATCCTGAAGAGGCAGGAGAAGAGACCGCAGATCCATAACGTGGAGCAGTAGGAGAATAGCGAGCAGAAGTAGGAGAAGCCTGCATAGCCGGCGTTGGCCCGATTGCCGCCATCTGGTGTTGCATCTGGGCTGGTTGTGCATGTCCGTATACTGGCGCTGCACCTCCAAAAGTCGCTGGTTCCCTGCTTCGGAGTGACGGTGGTACAAACTTACCACCACGCCCGGAAGTCTTAGAGTCCAGCTTATCTGTCTTGGAAGAGATGGAATCTATGCGCAAGTTTTGCTGTTGAATGTCCTTCCCCATGGCCTCGCCCAGACGTTTAAGGTTCTCTACTGCGGCAGTAATATCGCTTATTTGTTCGTCGTCAGAAGACTCTAGACTTGGGGCCACGGCGACAGGCACTCGAGCAGTTTGAATCTGGCCCGCCCGTTTATCGACAGCTACACAGCTGGTATGACGACTAGAGAGTCCGTATTTGACTCCAAGTCGAACAATATCTGCCTTCAGATAGGCATCGCGAAGCTCATCGTTGCCTTTGAAAGATGAGGCTACGTCAGGAGAGAAGTCATGAATCTGGTTCTCTCGGTCGGTGATGAGCGCTTTGGCGGCGAGAACGTGAAGAAAGTCGAGACGAGTTCCCTGGGACTGAGCAAGCTTGCAGACAGGAACGTCCAACTCTACAACAGCACCAGTGGAAGTCGCTGTGCCTTTCACCTTGATCGAATTGGGAATGGGGGTCTGCTTCTTCGCAATAATGGCGTAGAGCTGTGAGCGAGTACCTGGGAATAAAGATTGCGGCTGCAACGGCGCTTGCTGGATTGTAGAGGGTGGAGGAAGCTGAACAGCTGGGATGGGGGAAGGGCCGACATCCTTATCGTCGACTGAATCACTGTCGAAGAGTGAAACGGGAGCGGGAGTAGATGTGGCAGGAGGAGCAGAGGAATTCGAGGTCTCCACTAACGTCTTCGTGTCGTCCTCAACCATCTCGAAGTCGTCGTCATCTGATATATCGCTATCGTCCTCTCCGGTCCACAGAATTTGAAGGTCCTGGATAGGTGGTGTGCGAGCAGCACGGACAAGCCTAGAGCATTTTCCAACGACAGGCTCGTTCGGACCAACATAGACACTAATCGCGCCCCCAGCCTTCGCGATGCTGTCACAGGTGTTTGTGGAGACTCCGTTGCCGATACCGACAGTAAAAACCCGCATGAAGTTTTCCTTAGTCGCCTGCCGAGTGATAGCATTCTTGGTTCGGGTAACGCATCCGTCTACATCCCACGCTCCACCGTCAGTGAGGAGGAAAACTGCGACCGGTTTATTGAGAGGAGTCGGGAGGGAGGAGTACACAAGATCAAGTGCCGAGGCGATCTCAGTGCCTCCGTAATCGGCATTCATTGAACTAGAATACCATGAGTAAAGGGCTGAAAAGAAAGAACACCACTTACTCGACGTGGGAGGTCGCAGCCTCCAAATTGCCCTGTGTATAAGCTTGACTAGACTGCCAAAATTTGGTCGAACGAGATCCGAAAGAGACAATATTGAACTTGGTGCCTTTCGACGGGAGGCCGCGCAACAAGACAACCAAAGCCTCCTTCACGAGCTTGATACCTGATCCAGCCATACTGCCACTACGGTCGACCATAAATATATATTCCATGCCCGCAGGATGGTCTGGAAGCTTAAACCGAGGGACAAATGTTAAGCCCATGGCGACAGTATCGTTGGACGTTGTGGATGGATGAGCTTCTACAAAGCAGCGAGGACTGTCGAGGCCGGCGGCAGTAATAACTAGGAGGATGTCCTGGGTCAGTGAACCCGAAGGGTCACTCAGAACGACCTTGGCCAGCTGAGAGTCTGGCACGGAATCGTCGACAGCGAAGCCGTCTGGCTTTCCGAGTTCGAGCTGCATGGGATGACCCGAGGGGCATGAAATACTCTTGATCGTCGAACCTTGCTGAACTATCACGTTCATAGAAAAGCGTTGATGGACAGTCGACGCTGAGGCGGCACTGGCGGTTGGTGCTGAACCGTAACGTTGGGCATACGTGCGAGGAAACACAAAGCGAACTTGATCACGCTTCTCGTCATCGGTGAGTGTCTGAAGGTAGCGAAGCTTGATGACTACGGTCTCTTTGGCTGCGATGTTTCCAACACTGATGGAAAATACTAGTGGGAAAGTAGGTGCGGCATTATAAGAATATCAGAAAAACTCACCATCTTTAGTGTCTTCAGCGCCCAAAGCAGCCGTATAACCTTGCTTTACAGCTTGTTGATATTCCTTCTTGGCCTCTTCCTTTTCCTTCACAACTCCTTCGACTTCTGTACCGTCGGCACGAACCATTTTGAATCCGCATATGGCAGCACTTGCGAGCAAGCCAAAGGTATAAGTGGCTTCAACGCCCGCATCCAGAGGGTTGGTGAATCGTTGGGTTATTTCGACGGATGCATGGACATCTGCAATAAGAACGTCGACTGTAGAACCATCGAGAACGAATTGGGTGTTGTTGGCGCGTGCATAAAGTCTGCAAAACGCATATTTCGACATGGTTACTATCAAGGGGAATGGCAAGACTGAAAGCCAAGGAAAGCTGTATTTGAGCAATTTCGGGACTCTGCTATTTCGTCAATGTGATGGTCTCCTGACATGTCTATGATAAAGAACTGACCAATGGAGCAGACGAGTCAGATGGCGGCGACGTGTTCTGCGCAGCCGCCAGCATCTTTGTAGGGGTGCTGTAGTGATGGCACGCTCTTCGGCGGTCGCTCATGACAGTAAGACATGGAGTGACGCAAGCGTGACCGTCACGCTTTCATGCTTCTGCTCTGCCCTTTTCAGACGATAATACAACACAAGTGTACGACTGATAGTGTTTTTCTGGACTATAACTTCTGATGGATGAATTCTGAAGTCGGATTTTACTGAACACGTTCATCTGTATGTGGCGCGAATTGTTAGCAACCAGAAAAAAAGCGTCGTTGCTCTGTACTGAACGAGGAGTTATCATATTTGAATTTTACTATTAATGTCCAGATTTAAAACATTTCGCAAATTCGACTCTGAGAGCTTAGAAATTATTACCATCCTCAGTTGTGATTTTAGAACCCTATTGATTCTTCAACATCTTATGATTTGAGAGGTGGTGTGGAAATAGCCCCACCCACCGAGCCTGTGAGGTGCGGGTTGATGCTATAGTCACAAAATCTGAGAGCTGAGTGTGTTCAGTTATTTGCCACCCTGTGAAAACATTATCAGCTACGACATGAGCGATGGCATAGACTACAGACGGAATACTTCAATACATGACGCCCACTGGGGCCCTATACGCATATACGATAGATCAACCACAATCATTCCATGAGAACCAAGAATGTCAACTAGGTCGGGTGTCGGCAAAAACTCGCGAAGATGGTGAGGTATCCAGACAATACGGCAGTTGTCCTCGTCTACCACCCAACCATCATCAAGGAGAAAATACATAAGAGGCAGATGGAAATGCTGCATTCTGTATAATTTTCTTCGGCTCACTAGCTGCCTCAGTATCCCAGATGCGAACAGTCTGGTCATGAGACCCGCTAATGACTTGAAGCCCATCAGGAGAAAAGACAACAGAGCAAACTGCCCGGCTGTGACCTTGAAGGGGATTTCCAATGGATCGACCAGTAGCAGCATCCCAGATGCGAAGAGTTTTGTCATCGGAGCCACTTACAATCTGAGAGCCGTCTGGGGAGAAGGCAACAGACAAAACCGAGCTACTGTGAGCTCGAACGATATTTCCAACACGCTCCCCAGTAGGAACGTCCCAGATGAAAATCTCGGCAGCGTCAGATCCGCTGACAATCCGAGAGCCGTCGGGAGAGAAGGCAACAGACAAAACATAGCTGGTGTGACCTAGAAGGGGATCTCTAATAGACCGGCCCGTAGCAGCATCCCAGAGCCGAACACTGGTGTCGTAGGACCCACTGGCAATCTGAGAGCCGTCGGGAGAGAAGACAACAGAGCTAACTGCCCGGCTATGATCTCGAAGGGGACTTCTGAATTGACCAGTAGCCACATCCCATATGAGAATAGTTTTGTCATCGGAGCCACTTGCAATCTGAGAACCGTCGGGGGAGAAGGCAACAGACAAAACATAGCTGGTGTGACCTAGGAGAGGATTTCCAACAGACTTGCCCGTAGCAGCATCCCAGAGCCGAACAGTAGTGTCGTCAGATCCACTGACAATTTGAAAGCCGTCAGGAGAGAACGCAACAGACTGAACGGAGCCATTATGGCCCTGAAGGGGATTGCTAATAAATTGACTAGTAGCTACATCCCATATGCGAATCGTTTTGTCGTCAGACCCGCTGGCAATTTGAGAGCCGTTTGGGGAAAATACAACACAGTTCACCTTGTCACTGTGCCCTCGAAAGGGCTCATCGACAGGCTGGCATGGAACAGCATTCCATAGGCGAATAGTTTGGTCATGGGACCCACTGACTATCTGAGAGCTGTCGGGAGAGAAAGCAACAGATAAAACAGAGCTATTGTGACCTCGAAGGGGCCTCCCAACAGACTCTCCAGTAGAAGCGTCCCAGAGGCAAATACTGGTGTCGTCAGACCCGCTGGCAATCAGATTACCGTTGGGAGAGAAGGTCACGGATAAAACAAAGCCAGTGTGACCTTGAAGGGGCTCACCAACAGGGTGGTGAGCGGTAACATTCCATATACGGATTGTTTTGTCACGAGAGCCGCTGACAATTCGTGAGCTGTCGGGAGAAAAGGCGACAGAAATAACCGAGTGCGTGTGACCTCGGAAAGGATCTCCAACAGGCGTGCGAGTGGAAACGTCCCAAATGCGAATGGTTTTGTCATGGGAGCCGCTGGCGATATACGATCCGTCGAGAGAGAAGGAAACAGACTGAACTGCATCGCTGTGACCCCGAAGGAGCTCGCAAACAGGCTCACAAGTAGTAATGTTCCAAATGTGAACAGTATTGTCACCATCAGACCCTGTGGCAATTTGCGAGCCGTCAGGTGAGAAAGCAACGGACTTAACTGAGTATCTATAACCTTTAAGGGGACTTCCAACAGATTGGCCAGTAGCAACATCCCAAATGCGAATAGTTTTGTCATAGGATCCGCTGACGACCTTGGAACTGTCGGGAGAGAAGGAAACAGAGCTAACCAATTTATCGTGACCTTGAAGGGGTTCTGTCGCAGGCTTGCCAGTAGCAGCGTCCCAGATGCGAACAGTCGTGTCGTGCGACCCGCTGACGATCCGTGAGCCGTCTGGAGAGAAAGAGACTGACTGAACCCAGCTGTTGTGACCTCGCATCACTGCCAACTGTGCTAGCCAGCTCTTGTCTCCATTACGCATGACCTTCAGAACATTTGGTATTGTGTTAATGTAATTTTCTCGAACAAGCGACCCTGTAGGCGTCCATGGCAGAGCCGAGACATAGATGTGAGCATACGACCAAGATATTGGGAAGGCGAATTGGCGAAGAAACATTAATGCATCTTGTGCAAAATCGCTCGTCGCCTAAATTGATTCAATGTTGGCTGCTAATCAGATAGGGTTCGATATTACCTACCTGCCCAAGTCCAGCCATTTTGAGGTTCGCCAATGCTTCCATTGCCTCCCCGAAGCTTCCAAGGATACTCACTACTTCCACCCAGTACAGAAAGCGATGGTGGAGAAAATCCTTGATTGATTGAAGAATTTCCAGCTCAATGACTTTCAATTCGTTCCTTGTTCTCTGAACAGCTACCAAATGCATTCCCCAGAAGCGCGAAGCATATCGAAGCTCTTCAGAAAGAGTTTTATGCAGCTCAGGCACTTCCGAGTTCGACATGTAGGAAGATGGTATGCTGCCCATGTTAAAGCGCAATTGCGTAAGCATTATTTTGAAGCATGATTCTGCCAACATAAGCTCGACGCTATGAATGCTTAATTGGACAGGGCAATGTCGAGACATGACATAGTCCACAAATGACTGGTGAACAAATCGTAGGCCGCTGGCTGTATTCATCACTGGTCCGAGCTGTCGAGCTATATCTTCAATAACGTCCACCTCTAACCTGCACAAGCATGAAAGTGCAGTAGCTGGGAGCGGAGTCCTTGCAAAGATTACAGCGGATAGAAAGCTAACGATAGACTGGTCATCTTTCAGAAGGGGCTGGAGGATAGTGGAATATAGCTGATGCAACGCATCCATCTCAGTTTCACCAATGGTAGTCGCTCCCTCTCGGAGGTCGAGTAATATTTGCCTCACATGTTTTCGCATCTGCCTGACTAGCTCAACGATGGTACTTGCCCATATGAACAGTCCAGCGGAGGCGACGACGAGCTCATCCAGGTCGGGTGATGTCACGAACGCTGGGGAGTTCCCTCGATCGCTTCGAATTTCTTGAAAACTGTGTTCAAAGAACCTGCGAATATCACCTATCGTTGTATTGGAGGTAGCGTTTCCGACTTCAAGCCGTTTAATCACATGGCAAGGAAGGTTTAAATGTCGGGGCAGATCTCCCTGGCTGCGGCTAGCAATGAAAAGCTTGCAGCGGCGTGGCAATTGAATCCATCTGGGGAGTAAAAGCTTGACGAGGCGCATCCGGTCCTCTTCTGATCGACCGAATTCGTCCATCCCATCGAAAACAAGAACTATGGTGCTGTTGGAGTCAACATACGCAGCAATGAGTGGATCACAGACAAGTTTTTCAAACACAATTGAAGGGTCACTTTCAATTGTGACAGTGCCAGATTTCACTGCATGAAAAATGTTGTCTCGAACAGAGCTGTGATTATTTGCTAGTTGAGACGCAATGCTTCTAAAGAGGGTGGATAAACTGTGTTGCGACGCCTCTTCGCGGCGGAAGAAGCATGACGCTCCAAGACGATGAACGTTTGCTAAACGCTGCTTAATAGAAATCGTTATTGCAGTTTTCCCTGTGCCCGGGTAGCCTTCCAGCCAGAAGACATTCGGACCATCGGCGGCTTCCGTCCAATCTTTAATTTCGCGTATAACATCCTCTCGGGTTCCTTCAAGGCAGCCGTGTTCACGGATATCAGGGAAGTTGTAAGGAACGCGAATATTTTCAATCACGCGTTTAATTTCTTCAATCAAATCAGAGGGCGTAAGGACGTTTTGATTATGCCGTACCTTCTTCGTTACGAATATGGAACACGTCACGACGCAGCTCGTTCCTGCCATCTTCTCCAGCAAGATTATCTAGACGTCTTGTGAATCTAAGTATTAATATGGTGTAGGACAAACGTACCAAGACGTAGCACATTGACCACTCGTTTACGATCCTTAGTAGCCTCCACAATTTTGTCAGCTGTTCTAGAAATCTCACATTCCTGGAGGTATCCCATAACCAAAGACATTACTTTGCTCTCTGCATTTAATTCCTCTCTCAAAGATAGTCGAAAGAAGCAGTCGAGGTCCCAGAACTGAGACATAAGATCTTGACCAACCATATGAGAGCTGTTTGCAGGGTGAGTGCGGTCCGCTCCAAGGTTGACAAAGCAGGCAAGATTTGACTTGGGAAAGGCACCGGCGAGCTCCTTCACAAGTAGACGAGATACGTTTGGGAATGAGCTTGATGCGCTGACGAACTCCTCGCCGCCAATAGACACGGCGGGAAAGTGTTTCAGGTCAGCTATGGTAGCATGGAGAGCTTGACGAATGGAGCATTTTGGACTCGAACCTGCACGGACTTTGTAGGTTCGAAGGGCGCGGGGCATGGGCGTGTTTCCTTCCATCTCGTTTAAGACGACAATGAAACTGGGGCAGATGAGAAAAAAAAGAAAGGTAAGAAAATCATAGGGCACACCATTTCATGCAATCCTTCGAGAAAAATGGGGAGTCCAAGTCGACCGAGTTGTCTGAATGAGAGACCATCTGATTTAGGGCTCTGTCAAAAGCCTCTAGACATTCTTGATGATTCATTTGAACCCAGCTTTTGGTGGTGAGTAGTTCATCTAGCAATAGGTAATGAAATTGGATAACTTGTCCAATAGTCATATTGAGTCGAGCGAAGAGTATTGCATACAAGCTCAATGATCATTAGCAGAAAGGAGAGAGCAAGGAATTCCTACACACCCTCCCATACCAGAGCCACCAATAACATCAAACATATGACTAGCACGCACATCCTCTCCTTCAAGTCCATCATCATCGTCTTCGTTATATATCCATCGGTGCGCGATTTGTTGAAGAAAGAGCGGTTCCGATAGCGCAGCAGCAGCGAACGGAGGTCCGTCTAGGCCACTTTCAGCAATAGTGAAAAATATTACAAGTATCTGCATACCAAGGCTCAACACTCTGAGGCCATCTCCTGGTTCGGCTCCAGCCATCCACGGGATGCGAGTGAGTTGATAAAAGAGCAGTTGATGGTGGAAGTAAGAATGAGACCTTGGGCAGGTTTGCACCCGATGTCCAGCGTTCTTTACAGCCAAGGAATCTACTGTCAACCACCAATTGTGTTGCGGAATTTAACAACACATGCAGCTAGTTGGCAATAATTATGTACAAAGGAAGTAATACAAAGAGTTTCTTTTATCAAAACCCAAATTTTCAAGCAACTGAAATTACCTGTTTGACTCTCTCAACAGCACCAGTTACAGCTTTTTCATCACTCAGCTGATCTCCCAGCCACTCCGACGCCTTTTCCTGCATATCCAACGCCTCTTCTTCGCCGCTATTAGCCAACCATAGGTGCGCAAGAATGGTAGCCACAACACCCTCGTCAAGGCTTTGCGCAGCGCATATCGCCTGAACTCGGTCCAAAGGAAGATCAACACCCAGCAAATTAAGGAGGTGTCGACTAAGGTCGAACCTCCCGTCAAACTGTTGTAGTCTAGCAATAGCAACAAGGCGCGAGCCTTTGCTCATACGAGTCATGTCCTCTTCATAATCTCTTGCACCACCAGGAGCAGGAGGAGCCGGGGGAAGTGGTCGCGGTCGCTCCCCATGGCGCGGTCGTTCCCGCTCTCTCATTCTATCCGCATCTCTTTCATAACCCCCTATCGTTGTACCACCAGGAGCAGGAGGGGAAGGCTCATGGCGTAGTCGGGCCATCTTTCGTGGGCGCAATACTTCATCAAAGGGCTCCACTTGGCTCATTAGAGGTGCATCCACATCGTAGTCCCTTGTCCTCGCATCGCTAGAAGGAGAAGAACGCTTAAATGCAACGACTGGGGTGAAAGAAGGGGCTGGTCGAGAGTCGGAGGAAGGAGGAGAGGCGCGGCGTTGCCTTGATGGCGACCAGCTCAAAGCGACGGGGGATGAGTCATTATCCCCAGATGTTCCCATTCCCATATCAGAACTCGTAGAGTGTGGAGCAGCGGTGGCGCCATATGCGTGAGATGATCTTGCCAATGAAGGGGAGTAGCCTTGTGAAGTAGGAGAATAGCGCGGAGAAGTAGGAGAGTAGCCTTGTGAAGTTGGAGAATAACGCGGAGAAGTAGGTGAGTAGCCTGGAGAAGTAGGAGAAAAGGTCGGAGAGCTTGGAGAATAGCGCGGAGAACTTGAATACTGGTGAGTAGAAATAGGTGGAACGTTCCTAGCTCGTTCCGGGGCAGAGTTCATTTGGTGTCGCATCTGGGGGAGCAGCTGTGCTTGTGGACTTCTCGAAGTAGAAGATCCCATAGTCATCCATGGTGAAGAAAGGGGAACTGCATTACGGCTAGAGTCTCCAAGTGGCTGTGCCACAAAGGCAGCATCACCTTCCGCAAATAGGGTCTCAACAGATACGAGACTTGGAGTTACGGCGACAGGTACTGGAACTTGAAGCTGGCCGGCCCGCCTATCGACAGCAACAAAACTGGTATGGTGACTAGACAACCCGTACGTAACCCCAAGGCGAACAATATCCGCCTTCAAATATGCATCACGAAGCTCATCGTGGTCTTTGAAGGATGAAGCTATATCAGGAGAGAAATCGTGGATTTTGTTCTCGCGGTCGCTGATGAGTGCTTTAGCAGCAAGGACATGAAGAAAGTCGAGACGAGATCCCTGGGGTTGAGCAAGCTTGCAAATGGGAATATCCAGTTCTACAATAGCGCCAGTAGTGGTCACTACTCCTTTCACTTTGATCGCATTTGGGAGAGGAGTCTGTTTCTTCGCTATAATAGCGAACAACTGTGACCGAGTTCCTGGGAACAAAGACTGCGGCTGAAGAGGTGCTTGCTGAATAGTGGAGGGCGGGGGAAGCTGAACAGCTGGGACAGGAGCAGGACCAATTTCTCGGTCGTCCATTGCATCACTGTCGAAGAGCGAAACAGTCGCAGTGGCAACGGTGGTACCAGGAGCAGAAGACTTTGTAGTCTCTGCGAACGTCTTGGTATCGTCCTCTACCATCTCATAATCATCATCTGATATATCGCTGTGGTCTTCTCCAGTCCATAGAATTTGAAGGTCCTGGATAGGCGGTGTGCGACCAGCGCGAACAAGTCTAGAGCATTTTCCGACGACAGGTTCATTCGGGCCAACATAGACGCTGATCGCGTCCCCAGCCTTCGCGATGCTGTCACAGGTGTTGGTGGAAGCTCCATTACCAATGCCGACAGTGAAGACTCGCATGAAATTCTCCTTCGTCGTCTGCTGAGCAATAGCATTCTTGGTTTTGGTGACGCAACCAGCTACATCCCATGCTCCACCATCAGTGAGGAGGAAAACTGCCACAGGTTTACTAAGAGGAGTAGAAAGAGAAGAGAAGACGACGTCAAGGGCCGAGGCAATCTCGGTGCCTCCGTAATCGGCTTTCATTGAACTAGAATACCATGAGTAAAGGGCTGAAAAGAAAGAACACCACTTACTCGACGTGGGAGGTCGCAGCTTCCAAATTGCTCTGCGTATAGGCTTGACTAGATTCCCAGAATTTGGTACAACGAGATCCGAAAGAGACAATATTGAACTTGGTGCCTTTCGACGGGAGACCGCGCAACAGAACAACCAACGCTTCTTTCACAAGCTTGATGCCTGATCCAGCCATACTGCCGCTACGGTCGACCATGAAAACGTATTCCATGCCCGAAGGATGATCGGGAAGCTTAAACCGCGGAACGAATGTTAAGCCCATAGCGACAGTATCGTTGGACGTTATGGATGGATGCGCTTCTATAAAGCAGCGAGGACCGTCGAGACCTACGGCAGTAATAACGAGTAAGATGTCCTGGGTCAGCGAGCCCGAAGGGTCACTAATGACAACCTTGGCCAGCTGAGAGTCTGGCACGAAATCGTCGACAGCGAAGCCGTCTGGCTTTCCGAGTTCGAGCTGCATGGGATGGCCAGACGGGCATGAAATGCTCTTGATCGAAGAAGCCTGCTGAATTATCACATCCATGGAAAAACGTTGGTGAACTGTTGACGCTGTGGCCGCGTTGACTGTGGGTGCCCAGCCGTAACGTTGGGCATACGTGCGAGGGAAGAAAAAGCGGACTTGATCGCGTTTCTCATCGTCTGTGAGAGTCTGCAGATAGCGAAGCTTGATGACTACAGTCTCTTTGGCTGAAATGTTGCCAACGCTGATAGAAAATACTGGAATGAAGGATGAGCACTAGGACCATCTGAATGAGAAATACTCACCATCCTTAGTGTCTTCAGCACCCAAAGCAGCAGTATAACCGTGCTTTACAGCTTCCCTGTACTCCTTCTTCGCCTCCTCCTTTTCCTTCACGACTCCCTCAACTTCTGTACCGTCGGCACGAATCATTTTGAATCCGCATATGGCAGCACTTGCGAGTAAGCCAAAGGTATAAGTGGCTTCGACGCCCGCATCGAGAGGGTTGGTGAAGCGTTGGGATATTTCGACGGAAGCATGGACATCTGCAATGAGAACATGAACCGTAGAACCATCGAGGAGGAACTGCGTGTTGTGAATGGGTGCATAAAGTCTGCAAAATACATTGCTCGACATGTTTACAGTCGAGGGAAAAGCCAAGACTGAAAGCAAAGGAAAGCTATATTTAAGCAATTTCGGGACTATGCTGTTTGGTCAAAGTGATGGTCTCCTGACGTGTCTAAGATAAACACTGACCAATAGAAGAAACAAGTCAGATGACGGCGGCGTGGGATACGCAGCCACCAGCATTATATGAGCGTGGGCTACTAGACAATCCTCAGGTCTTGGTCATGATGGTTGAGGCAAAGAGTGACGCTACAACTGTCACACTCTGGCCCTGACTTGGAGTCTTGGACTCTAAGTTACCTTTCGTATGAGTCTAAAAATGTTCCCACTTTCACCCTACTACTATCGCTTTGATTGTCGTACTTTTAAATAGAGGACTCCTGCAAGCTGTGGCCGACACAACATCTCAGCTGAAATCACTCACTACGACAGTTTCATATCGTTATCAGGTCCTGAAAAGGACGGGACAGCTCCTTGGTAGTTTACTTCCTTCTGTGAAGCGTACAGACGTTAAAACAAACGTTCAAGCGGTCCAGTCAAGTGCGTTTGACGGGAATAGTGAGAGACCCACCACGAGTATGAGCGATTGTATTGTTCTCCAGTTCTTTTGTACCGTATTCTCTATTCAGTCATCTATCTTCCATTCTTAGGCTGTAATACATATGTCTTAGAACTTCAGATGATCTAGGGAGGCCCCCCAAAAAATCTCTCAATTGGGCCGAAATTCATGCATATATGCTACTCCCTCACAGCTTGTTCTTGACTCTCACTATGTCCACAGAGTATTCCTTCTCCAGTAGCTCAGACGAGACTTTGGAGGTTAAAACTGCGGAGGCATTTTTCATATCTTTACCTCCAGAAATCGTCGATTATATTCTAGATATTGCGACCTTGCCCAGCAACAGAGGTATACTTCGTTTGCTTTGTTTGGTATCTAAAGCTGTTTACTATATGTCAGTTTCCTTTTTCCCTTAGTTTCTTTGGTTTCACATTTGCAGTGCGTCGGCTCGCCTGTTTAGAAATATTTTGTTAGGCTCCGATATCGAAGTCTCTCTATTCCACAATGCCTTATCTGTCAGTCCGTCTCGTGGAGTCTTCACTCGCTCGCTCGCTGTCAGATATACCTCCAGAACAGCACAAATTATATCTCTGGAGAAGCTCTTGTATCGACTGCCAAACATCCGTACCCTCAATCTTCGAGACTCGCCTTCAGTTCCTCAATTGCCTGTGACTCACCCCACTCTTCGTTGTATCCATCTCGGTTTATCATATTGGAATTTTAAGGCCATTTTCCCCAGCCCCTGCTCTTACATCACTCACATCGCATTTGGGACTCCAGAAAATCGTTCGAGAGATCAAATCAACTCTATTCGGTTTGAACAGCTAACTCACATCCTCTTCACCAATCCTTGGCCCGGTATACTTGGTCATGTCGAGGAATCAGGTCTCTCCACAGGGTTTATAACTGGAATGGACGGATTATTAGCCGGTCTTCCTGTCTCAATACAGATCTTCATTTGTTGGGAAGTGGGACCTACATCCAAGCTCCCAAAGCTGCTAAATACCCACTATGAAGCAGTGCTTCGCGACCTTGGAATGGGGAAAACCGATTCACGGTTTATTTTGGCTGCGCCGGAGTCCTGGGGAACCGATAATGATGTTGGAGGCATCGACCGCGAGTGGACCAATTGGGTGTTGGTCTGGAACTTTGCAAAGAGAGGGCCGTGGTTCACGGGAAAGTGGACGGTTTGGGATGAAGCAGAACAACTTATAAAACGGAGAGCCGTACTGCATGAATAGTACAGCTAGAACTAATGATGGAGCTGGTAATTTTGTGTTTACGGTAAGCTAGAGCACCCAGGGAAATTCTGACAAATAAAAATGCTCTGCAAAAGAATTGAAAATTTGGAACCGAGACATACAGAGCTCACATGCACGACGTAAGTAATACAGGAATGCGTTCTACGGATAGTGCCAGCGAAGCAAGCTCAGCAATCACAATCGATTGCCCAGTTGTCTGAACTACGCTTGCTGCAGCTTTCTCATCACCTAGCTGTCGGAATTTCGGGAGCCATTGCTCAATAGCCCACTGTCGTGCATTCCGCGCATTGTTTATTTTTTAGTATATATATCGTAGTATTCGTAGTGTATTCTGTTGTAAGTTGTGCGCCCTCGAGCCACTCCGCCATCACGATTTGATGGCATCGCGTCTTCCTGACGCGCGCTCTCCTCTGACTCCCGTACATAGCTTTACTGACTCTTTTCTATTGTATACTCATACTTGGCTCTTCTATGAGTCCTTCTCTTTCGCCCCCTATCTTTTTCTACCTAGTATTTAAAGTCCTCGTAAATGCACTAATAAATTATCCTTGAAGTTGCTACCGCCTCTCCCTGAGAGCGCCCCGTGAGAAAAACCTACGACATATTCTCTATTCGATTGCCTCGGTTCCCTTGCGACAAGCCCAAAACAAGCGCCATTACACCATAAAAGGAACATATCAATGAAGTGTGTGTTCACTGATACAATGGCCGTATATAAGCTACAGGTAGCTCTGTAGGAAGCGCCAGCCTTACGGCCGGCTGCCAAAACAACACATCACACACGGTATTCACTGCAGCTAGAATCGTTTCAATATATTATTCTCGAATAGTGACCTTCCAGTTGTCCTTGGGAAGACAGAGACGTGGGTTCGCAGTGAGGTCTATCTGCGTTACTGAAGTAATTGTGAAGGTAATGAGTATCCAACTTCTCAAGCAAGGCACTTCTTAGGACATCTCCTGGCTCAGCCACAGCCTTTCGTGATATGCGTGTAAGTTGGTACTGAAACAGATTGGGGACGCCATCGACCCACACAAGCTAGTTGGTAAGTAATATCTTTATACAAAGTAAGGACTACGAAGAGAGTCCCTCGATAACAAAATCCCAGCTCTTCAAGAAATCGTGATCAGGTGTTTGACTTTCTCAGCAACACCAGTTACAGCCCCTTCATCACCAAGTTGATCTCTCAGCCACTCCAAAGCCTTTTCCTGCATATCCAAGGCTTCTTCTTCCCCACTATTAACCAGCCAAGTATGAGCAAGAATAGTAGCTACAACTCCCTGCTCAAGGCCCTGCGCGGTACATATCGCCTGAACCTGGTCCAGAGCAAGACCAACTCCTAGCAACTTGAGGAGGTCTCGACTAAGGTCGAACCTTCCGTCGAACTGCTGCAGCCGAGCAATAGCAACAAGGCGGGACCCCTTGCTCATTTGAGCCACATCCAACTCAATATCCCTTGCCTTTATACCACTAAGAGTAGAAGAAGGGGAGCCACGTCGGCCAGCTACATCCTGCGGTCCCCGAGCAAGGCTCACTCTCTCCATCGGCTCACCCTCAGAATCATGATCACCAAAAAGGTCCTCTTCCTTGCCCTGGTCCATCCTTATTGCAGGAGCAGAACGAGAAAAAGTAGAGACAGAGGCTGGAGGAGAGCGTCGTAGTACCGCCTTCCCAAGATAATCCTTTACTCGGGCCACAAGGGGCCGTCCACCCTTCGACGCTTTGGTGGATGATGATCCAACATTTGAAGACCCTGTCATTTTCAGACCAGAAGTCAGTGAGGGTGAAGCGGCGGGAGCGGCATATCCATGGGAGGAATATCTGGCATCTGTTGGAAAGGAGCCTTGGGAAGTAGGAGAAGAGCGCGGAGATGACCTCCTCACTGCCCGCTGTGTACCTAAGCAAGTCGTAGATCCCGTGATCGCCCCGGGTGAAGCAACGGGAGCCGTGCGATTAGCAGTTCGAAACGCGTGTGCTATAATGGCTGCATCACTTCCTGAAAATGGGCCGTCGTGGGTCGCAGCACTGGTAATCAGGGCGACAGGTACTTGTGTTTGAATCTGGCCTGCCCGTCTGTCGACAGCAACGAAGCTGGTATGATGACTTGATAATCCGTACTTGACACCAAGGCGAACGATATCTGCCTTCAGGTAGGCATCACGAAGCTCCTCATTGTCTTTGAAGGATGAAGATATGTCGGAAGAGAAGCTATGAACTTTGTTCTCACGATCGCTTATAAGCGCCTTTGCAGTGAGCACGTGGAGAAAGTCGAGGCGAGATCCCTGAGGCTGGACAAGCTTGCAAATAGGAACGTCTAGCTCTACAACAGCGCCAGTAGTCGTCACTGTGCCTTTCAGTCTGAGTGAGTTGGGAATGGAGGTCTGTTTCTTCGCTAGAATAGCGTACACCTGTGACCGGGTACCTGGGAACAAAGATTGTGGCTGTAGAGGAGCTTGTTGGATAGCAGGCGGTGGGGGAAGATGCACTTTTGGGGCAGGAGCAGGTCCAACTTCTTCGCTGTCCGTTGCATGGCCGTCGAAGAGTAAAACAGTCGCAGGAGTGGCAGTGGGATCAGAAGCAAAAGACTTCGTAGTCTCTACTAGTGTCTTGGTGTCGTCCTCGACCATCTCAAAGCCATCTAATGTTGCGTTGTCTTCGTCTCCAGTCCAGAAAATCTGGAGATCCTGGATAGGAGGCGTGCGAGCAGCACGGACAAGTCGAGAGCATTTCCCAACTACAGGTTCGTTAGGACCAACATAGACACTAATCGCTCCTCCAGCTTTCGCGATGCTGTCGCAGGTGTCGGTCGAGGCTCCATTGCCTATACCAACGGTAAAGACTCGCATGAAGTTCTCCTTCGTCGCCTGCCGAGCAATAGCATTCTTTGTTTTGGCTACGCATCCAGCTACATCCCACGCTCCGCCGTCTGTGAGAAGGAAGACTGCCACGGGTTTGCTGAGAGGAGTAGAGAGGGAAGAGAAGACGACGTCAAGGGCCGAGGCGATCTCGGTGCCTCCGTAATCGGCTTTCATTGAACTAAAATGAACTGAGTGGCGAGCGGTTGAGAAAGAAAGGGAACACGTACTCGACGTGAGAAGTTGCAGCCTCCAAATTGCCCTGCGTATAGGCTTGACTAGACTCCCAAAACTTGGTCGAACGAGATCCGAAAGAGACAATATTGAACTTGGTGCCTTTCGACGGGAGACCACGCAATAAAACAACTAATGCCTCTTTCACAAGTTGGATGCCAGATCCAGCCATACTGCCACTACGGTCGACGATGAAGATATATTCCATACCCGCTGGATGGTCTGGAAGTGTAAACCGGGGAACAAATGTTAGGCCCATGGCTACAGTCTCGCCAGAAGTCGAAGATGAGTTCTTTTCTACAAAGCAGCGTGGGCTGTCGAGGCCATCGGCAGTAATAACAAGTAAGATGTCCTGGGTTAGAGAGCCAGAAGGGTCACTAATGAGAACCTTGGCCAGCCGAGAGTCTGGCACGGAATCGTCGACAGCGAAGCCGTCTGGCTTTCCGAGCTCGAGCTGCATGGGATGACCAGACGGGCATGAAATACTCTTGATTGTCGAAGCTTGCTGGACTATCACGTTCATGGAAAAGCGTTGATGGACAGTCGACGCTGAGGCGGCATTGACTGTGGGTGCTGACCCGTAGCGTTGGGCATACGTGCGAGGGAAGACAAAGCGGACTTGATCACGCTTCTCGTCGTCTGTGAGAGTCTGGAGGTAACGAAGCTTGACTGTTACAGTCTCTTTGGCTGCAATGTTTCCAACACTGATAGAAAACACTGGGTCTAAAGGTGAGCGCCGGGCTATATGAACGTAAAAAAACACTGACCATCTTTAGTGTCTTCAGCACCTAAAGCAGCGGTATAACCCTGTTTCACAGCTTCTTGGTACTCCTTCTTTGCTTTTTCCTTTTCCTTCACAACTCCTTCAACTTCTGTACCATCAGCGCGAGTCATTTTAAATCCACATATGGCAGCATTTGCGAGCAAACCAAACGTGTACGTAGCTCCGATGCCCACGTTGAGAGGGTTGGTGAAACGTTGCGATATTTCGACAGAGGCATGAACGTCCGCGATGAGAACGTCGACGGTAGAACCATCAAGAACGAACTGGGTGTTGTTGGTTGGTGCATAAAGCCTGCAGAATGCTGTCTGTGGCATGTTTGCTATCGAGGGGGAAGGTAAGGGTTCAACGACGAGCACATCGTATTTAATATCGAAACACTGCTGTGTTAGTTAATGACAGTGTCTTGGCATGTCTTAGATAAGCGACCGACCAAGAGAAGAAATGAGCCAGATGGCAGCGGCGTGGGATGCGCAGCCCCCAGCAGCTTTATATGAATGCTCTGGTGGCCTTCGGGCGTGGTTCATGATAGTAAGACAAGAGTGACGCAGGCGTGACCGTCACTTTCGCACCCTGCCATATCCTTTGAGAACCTATAATACTGTAGTTTTTCGACTATAGCTTCTTTCAGGCGACTTCAAAACTTTTGAATTTTACAGAACGAATTCTACTTCAATGATTCAACGACACGTACAAGCCAGTTGGTAGTACCTATGTACAAAGTATGCAAGAGAAAAATGTCTTCTACAAAAACCCAAACGCTTCAAGAAACAGTAATTAACTGTCCGACTTTCCCAATAGCACTATTTACAGCATTTTCGTCACCAAGCTGATCTCCCAACCACTCCAACGACTTTTCCTGCATATCCAAAGCCTCTTCCTCACCGCTGTTAGCCAGCCAAGTATGGGCAAGAACAGTGGCCACAACTCCCTGCTCAAAGCTATGCGTAGCACATATAGCTTGAACTTGATCCAAGCCAAGAACAACGTCCAGCAAAGTAAGAAGGCGTTGACTCAGGCCAAACCCTCCGTCAAATTGTTGCAGCCGAGCAATAGCAATAAGACGTGTAGCCTTGCTCATCTGACCCACATCTTCGTCCTTGCTCATTGGCATTGCGTCACCAAGGGAAGAATGAGGAAGGACATGGTGCGAGACAGAGCTTTTCATGCCCCTGGCCCCAGACTTACGCGACCTCCGTCGTCGGCCTGCTATCGGTGGCGACGACGGGCCTCCAAGAAGCCTCGCCCTCTTGCTCATCTGACCCGCACTTCCTTCCTCATCCCCCGCTATTATACCATCAGGAGCAGGAGGAGAGGGTGGGGAAGACCCATCGTGGTCCATCGTGTCAACGTCTATGGCCCAACTTTGTGGGGCTTCCCACTTTGGAGCACTCCCTCCCGCGAGAGCATCTCTGCCGATCGGAGCCGCTCCAAATGATCCAATGTTTGAAGACATTCCCATTGGCGGGGAACGTAGGGAGGGAGCGCCATATGCTGTAGGAGAATATCTTGGAGATGTAGGGGAGTAGCCCGGAGAGGTAGGAGAGAAGGACGGAGAAGCAGGAGAGAAGGACGGAGAGCTTGGAGAATAACGCGGAGAGGTAGGAGAATAGTGAGCATAGGCAAGAGGAGCGCTCATAGACAGAATTGGCGATGGTGCCATCATTTGCTGTTGCATCTGGGCCGGTTGTAACTGTGCTTGGGGTGCACTTCTCCAGGTCGCCGATCTCGTGGTCATCTGTGGTACAGGATACGCCATAAAGGCGGCATTACTTGTTGAAAATGGGCCACCGTGGGTCGCAACACTGGAACTCGCTGCGACAGATACTAGAGTCTGAATCTGACCAGCCCGTGTATCAACAGCAACAAAACTGGTATGGCGACTGGACAGGCCGTGCTTAACACCAAGGCGTACGATTTCTGCCTTCAGATAGGCATCGCAGAGCTCGTCGTTATCTTTAAAGGACGAAACTATGTCGGAAGAGAAGTTATGAACCTTGTTCTCGCGATCGCTTATGAGCGCTTTCGCAGCGAGGACGTGAAGAAAGTCGAGACGAGATTCTTGAGGCTGAATAAGCTTGCAAATAGGAACGTCTAGCTCTACAACAGAGCCAGTAGTGGTCACTGTGCCCTTCACTTTGAGTGAATTGGGGATGGGGGTCTGTTTCCCCGTTATAATGGCGTACATCTGTAACCGAGAGCCTGGAAACAAAGACTGCGGCTGCAGAGGTGCTTGCTGGATAGCAGACGGTGGGGGAAGATGCACTGTTGGGGCAGGAGCAGGCCCGATATCCTGGTCGTCTATTGCGTCGCCGTCGAAAAGCGAAACAGCCGCAGGAGTAACAGTGGCATCAGAAGCGGAGGACTTCCTAGTCTCTACTATTGTCTTGATGTCGTCCTCGATCATCTCGAAGTCGTCTAATTTTGCGTTGTCTTCGTCTCCAGTCCAGAAAATCTGGAGATCCTGAATCGGGGGCGTGCGAGCGGCACGGACAAGCCTAGAGCATTTTCCAACGACAGGTTCATTAGGACCGACATAGACACTGATCGCTCCTCCGGCTTTCGCAATGCTGTCGCAGGTGTCGGTGGACGCTCCATTACCGATACCGACAGTAAAGACCCGCATGAAGTTCTCCTTTGTGGCTTGCTGAGCGATTGCATTCTTAGTTTTGGCCACGCACCCGGCTACATCCCATGCACCACCGTCCGTGAGGAGGAAGACTGCGACCGGTTTATTGAGAGGAGTCGGGAGGGAGGAGTACACAAGATCAAGTGCCGAGGCGATCTCAGTGCCTCCGTAATCGGCATTCATTGAACTAGAATACCATAAGTAAAGGGCTGAAAAGAAAGAATGTTACATACTCGACGTGGGAGGTCGCAGCCTCCAAGTTGCTCTGCGTATAAGCTTGACTAGACTCCCAAAACTTGGTCGAACGAGATCCGAAAGAGACGATATTGAACTTGGTGCCCTTCGACGGGAGACCACGCAACAGAACAACCAATGCTTCTTTCACAAGCTTGATGCCTGATCCAGCCATACTGCCGCTACGGTCGACCATGAATATATATTCCATGCCCGCAGGATGATCTGGAAGCTTGAACCGAGGGACAAATGTTAAGCCCATGGCGACAGTGTCGTTGGACGTTAAAGAAGGATGTGCTTCTATAAAGCAGCGAGGACTATCGAGGCTTGTGGCTGTAATAACGAGTAAGATGTCCTGGGTTAGAGAGCCAGAAGGGTCACTTAGGAGAACCTTAGCTAGCTGAGAGTCTGATACGGAGTCGTCGACAGCGAAGCCATCTGGCTTTCCGAGCTCGAGCTGCATAGGATGACCAGACGGGCATGAAATACTCTTGATTGTCGAAGCCTGCTGGACTATCACGTTCATAGAAAATCGTTGATGGACAGTCGACGCCGAGGCGGCATTGACTGTGGGTGCCCAGCCATACCGTTGGGCATATGTGCGAGGAAAGACGAAGCGGACTTGATCACGTTTCTCGTCGTCTGTGAGTATCTGAAGATAGCGGAGCTTGATTGTTACAGTTTCTTTAGCTGAAATGTTTCCAACACTGATAGAAAACACTGGAATGAAAAGTGAGTACTGAACTATATCAACATCAGGCACACTCACCATCCTTAGTGTCTTCAGCGCCCAAAGCAGCGGTATAGCCCCGCTTTACAGCTTCTTTGTACTCCTTCTTCGCCTCTTCCTTTTCCTTCACAACTCCCTCAACTTCTGTACCGTCGGCACGAACCATTTTAAATCCACATATAGCAGCACTTGCGAGAAGGCCAAAAGTGTAGGTAGCCTCGACTCCCACATCGAGAGGATTGGTGAAACGTTGGGCTATTTCGACGGATGCATGGACATCCGCGATGAGGACATTGACCGTAGAACCATTGAGAAGGAACTGGGCGTTGTTGATGGGTGCGTAAAGTCTGCAAAATACGTAGTTCGACATGTTTACAGTCGAGGGGAAAGCCAAGACTGAAAGCAGTGGAAAGCTGTATTTAAGCAATTTTGGGACTCTGCTGGTTGGTCGGTGTGGTGGACTCCTGACACATCTAAGATAAATCACCGACCAATAGAAGGAACGAATCAGGTGGCAGTAACGTGTTATGCGTAGCCGTCAGCAACTTTGTATGCACGCTCGAGTTACTATACGAGGGGGACGAGGTGGATTATTCGTGGGAAGAGTGGGACGAAAACTGAGGACGTCAGTCTGTGGTTGTCGTAGTACAAGCTCATATCGTGAGATGCGTGGCACACCAACATTTCGTATTGATCAGGCCTGTTACTGCCCAGTATTGAGTACATACTTGGCTGTACTCGTAGTCCGGACCCCTCCCATTTCCGTGTTTGGGACCTCGCAGGTTTGAGGAGGGGTTTCCTGCCAGTAGTAGTAGACAAAATTGTAACCAGCTACAAATCTCTAATGTTCTCAGTGTTTCATCAATGTTGTTACTATTGCTCGGAAAGGATAAGTTAATTCTAAGCTTGTTTGCTTCATTCTATATAACACATCACCTTCAACGTCATCGCTGATGTGGTTCACGTGAATGCGCTCAACAAACATGACGAGAGGCCCAATAAGAGCTTGAACCTGTGCGATCGTAGTGTACTTGGGTGACCTTGTACCTTGCACATTAAATCTTTATAGAGCGTTCTCAAGTTTTAATTTGTTTCGGAGTGTCAATTGAGTTACGGAACCCCTAAAGTAATCTTCCAGGAGACTGAAGTTCAAGGTATCTGCATCACTCTCTTCCAGCTTCCTCTAGGCTCTCGCCATGTCCACAGCGGATGCCCTCTCCCTTGATTCTACGTCTAGTGAAACTCTAAATTTCGAGACTAGGGAGGCGTTTTTCACAACTTTACCTCCAGAAATAGTCGACTATATTCTGGATATTGGGACTTTGCTCAGGGATAGAGGTGCACTATGCATACTTAGTTTGGTATCCAGGGCCATTTACTACGTGTAACTTCTCATCTTGTTTTATGCTTTATTACGCTTTACCATTTGTTAGAATAAGCGCTGAGTAACCGCCTCGGCATTTACTAATGCAAAAGAATGCACGGGAACTTTCTATGGACTACGAGAACCTTCTATTAGTTTTACCTACAAGTATATAAGGACAGAGGAAGTAGCTACAATAATAAGGAATAACGAAATAATTCCCCCCCGAACTTACCGAGCGAGCCTCTGAACAGGTGCTGATGAGAGAAATCTAGGGTGTGGGGAAATAGCCTCGAGTTCTGTGTAGCAGTGCTATTTAGCACCCTCATCCTGGAGACCTATTTCGCAGCCCAATTTCGCCTGCTAAATAACAGCTATTTCGCATCTATTTCGCACTCTAAAGAAAATCGCTTTTCGAGAGAATTATTTCGTAATAGGGGACTGTGGCGGGCTTAAAACGAAAAGTATAATGTAAATTGTGCTGCCTACAAGCAGTTGACCGATGAAGTAACATAAATAAGGCCGAGCTTGAAGCTATTGGAACCGACTCACCACCGAGAACCAATTATCGTCATCGGGCACTTCTGGTCCAACACAACTGGACAAACAAAAGGTCTGAAGTCGAATAGGCCAATGTATGCAAAATGGAGCGCGGTTAAGGCAAGCCTTCAGGGGAGCGTGCAAGTATTCAAGTCAAGGGGAATGTGTTCAGAGAAAGACGAATTGCATTCCACATTACAGTCAGCCTGTATGCGAGTATGTAAGTATTTTAAAACGTTCCAGATTGGCTATCTATTGAAAGAATACATCATTAACCAAAGAAATGGACGGTTAACAAGAAACTTGTAGCTCGTATGAGAAGTTTCGTGCACCCTCACGATTTGGTGACGGCTGATACTACGTTTGACTAGCACTGAACTTCTTGACAACGAGAAGAGACAATGCGAGCGGAACACAGACGAGGCAATTGCAAATGTCCACCTGTGACCTTTGTTCCCGCCAACTCTCTGCCAGAATGACATCTGGCTGCATTTTTGTTAACTTCGAACAGACCGTAATGTAGCTGCGAATAGCCTTATTTGTGCTTCCATATCTTTGGATTATACGACTCAGTGCTGGCGCATAAATATCACTTCTTCGACGACAATCAAGCTTTGCTTCAAGTTGCTGTATCACTTCAATACGGTCTATTTCGCATCATTTTTTCTATTTCGCAGCCCAGAAACCTCTCACCTATGTCGCACTGCTATATAGCTGCTATTTATCATGCGAAATAGGGTGGTGCTAAATAGCACTACCCTATTTCCCCACACCCTAGAGAAATCCCAACACCATTTCGTAGTGCGTCGGCCCGATTGTATAGAAATGTTTCATTGCACTCCGATATCGAACTTTCTCGATTCCAAAATACTCTATTTATCAGTCCATCCCGTGGACTCTTTACTCACTCACTCACTGTTCGATTTACCCGTCAAACGGCGCAGATTATACTCTGGAGAAACTCTTGTCTAGACTTCCAAACATCCGAAATCTGATTCTTCGAGACACCCCTTCGTCTCCTCGGCTGCCCATCGCTCATCCAGCCCTCCGTTGTGTCGGCCTCGGTTCCTCTCTGCCAGGGAATTTTGAAGTTAATTTCCCACACCCTTGCTCTTACATCACTCACCTCGCAGTTAGCTACCTGCTACGTCATTTAAAAAATCAAATCCGGTTGATTCACTTTGAACAACTCACTCACATTCTCTTGACCAACCCTTGGCCAGGTATACTGGGCGATGTCGTTGAACCCTTGAGATCACCTGTAGGTGCCAGGAATGGAATGGATGCATTTCCCGCACTTCCGCTGTCGGTACAGATTTTCATTTGTTGGGAAACTGGGCCTACATCTAAGCTTCCAAGCCTACTAAATACTCGACATGAAGTCATACTCCGTGACCTTGCAATTGGGAGAACCGACCGACGGTTCGTGTTTGCAGCGCCGAGGACTTGGGGGCCCGATAATGGTGTGGGAGGCATTGACCGTGACTGGACAAAATGGGTGCTTGTTTGGAATGTTGGGCCGTGGTTCACTGGAAAGTGGACAATGTGGGATGAAGCAGAACAGCTGGTCAAACGGAGAGCCATGCTGCACGAGTAGTAAAGCTAGAAACAATGGTGAAGCTGTCTATTTACATGACCTATGAGCCGTGGGATACAAACCAGGAAAAGCTAGCGACAACCCCGACGCGATAAGACGACATGGCAAAGAGGCTTTGAGTGCTCAAAGAATCAAAAATTTGAATCACATATACAAAGTTACTGAGCCTACATACATGTACAAAGTAAATAGCACAAAACATGTTATAAGGCTAGTAGAGTAACCTAAGAAACAGGTATTGACTGCTCAATTTTCTCAACTTTGCTTGTCACAGCTTTCTCATCACCTAACTGATCACCCAACCACTCCAACGCTTTCTCCTGCATGTCTAACGATTCTTCATCACCATTTTTAGATAGCCAAGCACGTGCGAGAATGGTAGCCACAACTCCCTCGTGAAGGCTCTCCTTTGCACATATAGCTTGGACTGCTTCCAGCCCGAGAGCGATACCCAATAAAGTAAGAAGGCCTTCACTAAGCTCGAAGCCTCCATCGAACTGCTGCAGCCGAGCAACACCCGCAAGACGTGCTCCTTTGCTCATCTGGGCCACCTCTTCTTTGGTATCCATTTTCTTTGCGCTGTTGCTACTCGTTGGTGCTGCCATGTACTCCACCGGTGCAGAAGATGGTGCCGAGTTAGAAGGTCCACCACCACCATGAGAGCTAGTCGTCAACAGAGATTGAAAGAAGTTTTGGAGGACTTCTTGTTGGGCTGGAGGAGCAGGGGCACCTCCAGGTGCAGGAGGAGGAGGAGGAGCTTGGGAAGAAGGCGCAACTCTAGCCGACATAAGACTTGAAGTTCTTGCGCTGCCCACCAGACCAGCGGAGAAAGAAGAAGTGGGAGCAGGAGCAGGAGAAGGTCGTGGAGGAGCGGGAGCTCCCAAACTACGTTTATATGTAAACCCCAAGAAGGCAGGGTCACCTGAAGGTGAACTGGCAGAGACTGGAGGGGGTGGAGGTGCTGGCACAAGCACTGGAGCCTGAATCTGGCCAGCCCGTCTATCGACAGCAATGAAGGAGGTATGGCGACTAGAGAGTCCATACTTGACACCAAGACGGACGATATCTGCCTTCAGATAAGCATCACGAAGTTCGTCATTCCCTTTGAAGGACGAGGTAATGGCAGGAGAGAAATCATGAATTTGGTTTTCTCGGTCGCTGATGAGCGCTTTGGCAGCGAGAATATGAAGAAAGTCGAGTCGAGACGCCTGGGGCTGGGCAAGTTTCCAAATGGGTACATCCAACTCTACAACAGCACCTGTGGTCGTCACTGTACCTTTCACTTTGATCGCTTTGGGAAGAGGAGTCTGTTTCTTCGTCACAATAGCATACAACTGCGACCGAGTGCCTGGGAACAAAGACTCCGGCTGTAGAGGCGCTTGCTGGACAACAGAGGGCGGAGGAAGTTGGATAGTAGGTGCCGAGGAAGGACCAACATCATCATTATCCTTCGCATCACTGTCAAAGAGTGAAATAGTTGCGGGGGTGGTGCTTTTGCTGGAAGCTTCCACCAGCGTCTTGCTATCATCCTCGACCAACTCGAAGTCGTCGTCTTCTGACACTGCGGTAGGGTCATTCCCAGTCCAGAAAATTCGAAGGTCCTGAATAGGAGGGGTACGAGCGGCACGGACAAGCCTCGAGCATTTGCCGACGACAGGTTCATTCGGGCCAACGTAGACACTAATCGCTCCTCCGGCCTTCGCGATGCTGTCACATGTATCGGTGGAGGCTCCGTTACCAATACCGACAGTGAAGACGCGCACGAAGTTCTCTTTCGTAGCCTGCGTAGCAATAGCGTTCTTGGTTTTGGCCACGCAGCCGGCTACATCCCATGCTCCACCATCTGTGAGAAGGAAGACCGCTACAGGTTTACTGAGAGGAGTAGATAGGGAAGAAAAGACTAGGTCGAGAGCAGAGGCTATCTCGGTGCCACCATAATCAGCTTGCATCGAACTAATAGAAAAAATGAGGACAGACAGGTCAGATATGAATGAAAAATCACGTACTCGACATGAGAGGTCGCGGCCTCCAAATTGCTCTGCGTATAACCTTGACTAGACTCCCAGAATTTGGTCGATCGAGATCCGAAAGAGACGATGTTGAACTTGGTGTTTCTGGATGGGAGACCGCGCAACAAAACAACCAATGCCTCTTTCACAAGCTTGATGCCAGATCCTGCCATGCTGCCACTACGGTCGACGATGAAGATATATTCCATGCCCGCTGGATGGTCTGGAAGTGTAAATCGGGGAACAAATGTTAGGCCCATGGCTACAGTCTCGCCAGAAGTCGAAGACGAGTTCTTTTCTACAAAGCAGCGTGGGCTGTCGAGGCCAGCGGCAGTAATAACGAGTAAGATGTCCTGGGTTAGAGAGCCCGAAGAGTCACTAATGAGAACCTTGGCCAGCTGAGAGTCTGGCACGGAATCGTCGACAGCGAAGCCGTCTGGCTTTCCGAGCTCGAGCTGCATGGGATGACCAGACGGGCATGAAATACTCTTGATTGTTGAAGCTTGCTGAACGATCACGTCCATGGAAAATCGTTGATGAACAGTCGACGCTGAGGCGGCATTGACTGTGGGTGCTGACCCGTAGCGTTGGGCATATGTTCGAGGAAAGACAAAGCGGACTTGATCACGCTTCTCGTCGTCTGTGAGAGTTTGGAGGTAGCGGAGCTTGATGACTACAGTTTCCTTGGCTGATATATTCCCAACGCTGATAGAAAAGACTGGTGCGAAAGGTGAGTGCCGGACTATATGAACTACAGACACTCTCACCATCTTTAGTGTCCTCAGCGCCCAAAGCAGCAGTATAACCCTGTTTCACAGCCTCTTGGTACTCCTTTTTCGCCTCCTCCTTTTCCTTCACCACTCCTTCGACCTCTGTGCCGTCGGCGCGGATCATTTTGAATCCGCAAATGGCAGCACTTGCGAGCAAACCAAATGTGTACGTAGCTTCGACGCCCACATCTAGAGGGTTGGTGAAACGTTGGGATATTTCGACGGAAGCATGCACATCCGCGATGAGGACATCAACCGTCGAACCATCGAGAACGAATTGGGTGTTGTTGGTTGGCGCATAGAGCCTGCAGAATGCTTTCTGTGACATGCTTGCTATCGAGGGGGAAGGCAAGGGTTCCACGAAAAGCACATAGTATTTAAGCACTATCGAAGCACTGCGGTTTTAGTTAATGACAGTCTCCTGACACATTTTAAGACAGAGAACCGACCAAAAGAAGAAAAAGAGTCAGCTGAGGTATGCACAGCCAACAGGGATTTAATATGGGCGCGTTGTCCATGACGGTAAAAGGAGAGTGGCTTGACGCATCTATCACATTCCTGCCTTGTATTTCGTAGGATTTTGCGTGCTGCCAAAAAGAATTTTTATTGTTGTTCCAGACCATTTTCTCTTGGTTCCTCATATTTATAATACGGACAGCCTGACTGCGAAGATTCTATACGCAGGCGTTGAGTGAGAACCAAAGGATCCGAACCAGCCTTACTCCAAAACCACCACCATCGAAACTTTATTGCCACTTCTGAAGTCTCTCCATGGATTCCTCATGTCGTCTGCAAATAATCGGGACTTTCTCCAATTCTTCGAACCATCCACAACTACTCTTCTCACCATAGGAGCATTTCTACTGCTTCTTCCAACCTCGTCATATATTGCCCAAGCAGCCTTCAATGCTGCACCGCTTGGTCCACTCGTGATTGGCTTGATATTCGGCGTTCCCATTTCCAATTGGCTCGATGTGCCTTTGCAGCAGGCCTTGGGATCGCTTGGCTATTGCGGTCTCCTTCTCCTCGTTTTTCACGGCGGCTTGGCCTCGGATCTCCAACAAGCCAAGCATGGATTAGCAACCGCAGTTATGGTCGCTTGTACAGGAATCCTGCTTCCAATTGCGTTTTCTTTCCTGCTTTTATGGAAAGGGTTCGGATATTCGACACTCCAAGCTTTTATGGCGGGTGCGGCTTGCGCAAGCACCAGCTTAGGCACAACGTTTGCCCTCCTCAAAGCATCGTCGTTGGATGTCACGAGACTTGGCGCCGTTTTAACGACCGCGGCCATGGCAGACGATGTTGTCAGTTTGGTGCTACTGCGAGTTGTGGAGAGTATTGCGTCCCCAGATGCGTGGTCAATCGCACAACCTATCGTCGTTGCCATCTCCTTGCTTCTAGTGGCGTGGTTCATGACACGATTTGCTCTCACACCGCTGACAAAACGCTTCGAATCATCATTCAAAAAGTACCCTCTTCTGCTACTCCTGGTTTTGGGGATCGTTCCTTTCAGCTTCGTAGCAGCGACAGGTTATGCTGGCACCTCCGTACTTTTGGGCGCATTCATTGCTGGAATTGTCTGTTCCGCTCTCCCTGTCGCGAAAGAGCTCGAACAAGTCTACCAGCTGCGCGTTGGTTCTATCGAGGATTACCTGCTAGTCCCCTTGTTCTTTGCGAGCATAGGATTTTCGATACCCATTAGGAGAATGTTCGACGGAAAGATAGTCTGGCGTGGAATCGTCTATGCCCTCCTTATGGCTTTAGGAAAAGTTTTCTGCGGAGCTTGGGTTGGTGTGAAGACTGACAGTCCGTAAGGAATCATCCGATTTTTCTTATAAAAACTCGCTGAACAATCCTTCCCAGGCATCCTTCTCCTGCAATTCCATTGGAGACGGTCTCGAATGGCCCGGCTTCAGAGCCTCCAAGTGCTGAGGCAACGACACCTACTCCTCCTTCCCCTAAACAAGCCAAGGCCTCTCAGACCACCAATACGACGCCTGCATTACTCCTAGGGCTTTCCATGGTTGCTCGTGGGGAAATTGGTCTCCTCATTTCACAGGTCGCTTTTTCCGCATCTCTTATCCCTCTGGATCTCTTTTTGATCACGACTTGGGCCATTCTGGTGTGTACGCTTGTGGGTCCTATAGCAGTTGGAATTGTTATTAGAAAGAGGGTAAAGGGTAGAGAGTTGCCTTCCACACTTGGAACCTGGGCTTGAAAGATGCCAGCATGTTTTTGTTCCTGTTTTCATATTGAAATTTGTCAACATTTGGCCGTATAATACTGCCTCTGTTATGGAGTACATCACTGTGTGATCATACGTCTTAAATTTGAATGGCTATGAAACATACAATTCAGCGCTCAAGCCTGTTCAAACATTCTTGATTCTTCCCGCCATCTTATCCCACACACATCATGGATCTCTATTTCCTCCAGATGTAGAACGCGAGATATTTGAATTCTCTGCATATGCAGACCCCAAAACTATGCCATTTGTCTTGATTCTTGTTGCTAAACATGTCCAACGTTGGTTAGTAGACCTTCCACCAATTCACTCTCTGCTCAAGTCAACCTTCAAATTAATTAGATTATCATTATAGGGTTGAGCCGTTGATATATCGACAAATAGATTTATACAACAAAACTGCAGCAGTTATACCGAATATCCTAGCTGTGGCAAAGGCGCGAGGCCCTGATTTCCTCGCCAACGCCGTCCGGTCTATGTCGTTCGAGAATGGAACCCATAGAAAAATTGCCGCTGAAAACGTAATAGAGCTTGTTGGAGCTTGTCCTAAGGTGAAATATATGTGCATATGCGGCGGCCTTTTCTATTCAAAAGAAGAAATGCCAGATCTCCAAGAACGCATCGTAAAACTTGGAAGCGTAACCCACGTTGCGCTGCCAAGGGCTATTTGCTTTGAGTCTCTCATGTCGACGAGAGTGAGACTAGGCAAACCTACCTCATGGAACCTCACACATTTAGATCTGGGATCCGGCTCTTTTCCACCCATTGAGCTCCTGGATGTGACTACTCTGCCTCGCTTGACCCACCTGGCGTTTGGACCAGATCTAGATTGGTTTGAACTGTCGGGTCCGCATAGCACCTCTGCAATCCATAATTTCTTGGATTCTCGCCGTCATCAACTTCACTGTGTTTGGTTCTGCGGATGGGCCTGGCAGAACACAGAGCTCATGGTCCTCCAGGATAAAGAAGAATATCGACACTTTCTCGTGGTTCAACTTGACTGTCCCTCACCCAACGAGTGGATGGACAATTGGAATGAAATGGTTGAAGGCATAGGGTCTCTATGGGCTCCTGCAATCGCAGTTTTACAGATGCGAGCTCAAGGTGTGAAAGGTAGTGAGTTCTTTAGTCATGGTTTCTCCGTACAACGTGGAGACTTATAATAATACTTCGGAAGAAAAAACTTAAGACCAGGATTTAATATGGTCGCATTCATGCACCAGCGCTGGAATGGAGTGATTCGGGTAGCACACAGACAATCGGTACGAAAGGATGCAACACTTCTGATAAAGGTCGCGGATTAATTCTTATTAGGTATCCACCTGCTATGGTTTCCTTAGAGAACGCACCGGTTTATCCTGCTTCATAGCCTCCAAGTGCCATCCACCTTCACTTTCAAAATCCAAAATATCTCATAGCACTAACACAACGCCCTCCGTACCTCCCAAATTTTATTCATTTCGTCTATGATAAGGCTTAAGTAATTTTGGTGATAATCCGAGTGCCTGGCAGCTGTTGAAATTGTTGCGAGGATCTCCTCACGTTTAGCGCATAAGCCTGACAAGTCCTGATATGAATATGTTTTCTACTCCATGGGCACTCATTATTGCCAAGTTTTTCCCTCCACCGAATGGTTATGAATATCAAATGCCAAAAATTTTACACCGCAGTAAGAGCCCTGTTTAGTATACAAAATATTTTGATTCTTACCATCATCTGTTTCATTACCTTGCAACAAACCTCATGGATCCTCTATTCCTTCCAGATATTGAACGAGAGATTTTCGAATTCTCTGCATATGCAGACCCTAAAACTATGCCATTTATTTTGATCCTTGTTGCTAAGCATGTCCAACGTTGGTGAGTCGAGCTTCCGACATTCTCTCGTGACTCACGTCTCCTGATTTAAGAGAGCCTTATTTCAGGATAGAACCTCTAATATATCGTCACATAGATCTATACAACAAAACTTCAGAAGTTATACCGGACATTCTAGCTATGTCACGAGCTCGGGGCCCTAATTTCCTTGCCAACGCAGTACGTTCTATATCGTTGGAGAACGTGCCCTACAGCAAAACCCCTACCGAGAACTTAGTCAAGCTCTTAAATGCTTGTCCTAGTGTGAAATACCTGGGCATATGTGGTGGCCCTTTCTATCCAGGTGCGGAGATACCAGATCTCCAAGAAAGCATTGTTAAGCTCGAAAGAGTGACACACCTTGCACTTCCGAGGGCTGACAGCTTTGGCTGTCTCGTTTCTTCCAGAGCTAGTCTTGGCAAGCCGATTCCTTGGAACATCACTCACCTAGATCTCGGATCGCGCCATTTTCCACGCATAGGCCTTTTGGATGATACTGTTCTGCCATGTTTGACCCACCTGGCGTTTGGACCTTTCCCGGAAGTATTCTCGTTCTCGGGGCCACATAGTATCCCGGCGATACGCAAAGTTTTGGACTCTCGCCGGCACGACCTTCAATGTGCTTGGCTCACTGGGAAGGCTTGGCGAGAAACGGAGCTTATGAACCTCCAGGATGAGGAGGAATATCGACGATTCCTTGTTGTTGAATTGACTTATCCGACATCTGATGAGTGGATGGATAATTGGAACGAAATGGTTGAAGGCACCGGGTGCTTGTGGGCTCCAGCACTCAAGGTTTTGCAAAAGCGAGCTCAGGGTGCAGGTGACGGTGAGTTCTTGAGAGCTCGGTATCCCTTGAAATTACAAGTTCTTACAATTATACTAGTAGGGGAAGATTCTATGGCCAACGGGAGAATACAGTCTTCACAAACTAGTGGTTGGCAACCCCCGGCGCAACAGAGTTGGTTTCCTCCTTCGAAGGAGGGATGGGTCTGATAATCCAATGGCTGCGGTACTGTGCTCTCTTAGCTACTTCATTTGCTGGACAAATGGGTAATTCTGTACATAAAGGAGGTGGTGGTCGGGTACTTGAATGATATTTCCCTCCTAATGTGACAGAATTATCCAGCAGCAATCACTATTTGCGTATTGCGAAGCCCAGAAAATTCATGTCAGATTCTTTGATCAGGATGAATGGCCTTCAATTTAACGCCAAACTCCCAATCGTCCTATCGCAATGCTACTCTAGCGGAGGAGGAAAGGTTATGGGAAAAGGGGCAATGATTCTTGCCTATGAAATCAAACCACCCACAAGCCAAAATCCCTCGCTGACCAGGGTTCATAGAACAAAATCTATGATGCTACTCATTATCATCGCCCCCGCTGATTCTGTTGGAAAGATTAGCGGAGTTAGGAGTTTCCGGAAGCTGACATGCGAGCGCTTTCCTTTACGCATGCTCCTTACGCGATCATCACAGAGGCAAATTAATCGCAAATACAGGGATTCTCATTGATATAGTTGATTTCAGACGAAATGCAGCGAATCTCTTGCTTTGCGACTTTTCCTCCTTGAACTTGACTTGGCCTATGTTGACAAGTGCAATATCTCTGAAGCAAGTTTTTGTGGCTACTATCTTTTAGTCACTGATATATCTGATAAACACACCCTATGTATACTATCTTTGGCCGTCTTGACACGTCTTCACCACAAGCAAAGGTATCCGGAAAGATCAACCGGGGCTGACTAAACAAACAAAGAGCCAGTTGCACATCCCGCATTTCTATTACCAATGGATGTCATGCTGCCTTACACTCTAGAGTTCATAAAACCCACTGGAAAAATTGGTATAGCTCACTCACTATCCATCCTATACATCGACCCAAGAAAGAAATGGCAACACCAAAGAACCAGGCTGCTTGGCTCGTCAAAGCTGACACTCCTTTGGAGGTGGGAGACGCTCCGTTGCCCAAAGCCGGTCCAGGCGAGATCGTCGTGAAGAATGCTGCTGTAGCTATCAACCCACTCGACTGGCATATGTTGGATCATGGTGTCTTCGTCCAGCAGTGGCCATCCGTGTTTGGCTGCGACGTTGCAGGCGAGGTCTACGAAGTTGGACCGGATGTGCAGCGCTTCAAGAAAGGCGACCGTGTAATTGGGTAAGATATTCTAGTATTTTTTTTAATCCATATGCGCCTCAGATTTATCACCCTAGACACACCGTTAACTTGGTGAGCGGCAAACCTCAGGATGGCGCTTTTGCGTTGTACACTGTCGTTCCAGCTGACAAGGCTGCTGTCCTCCCTGATAAAATTTCTTTCACCGACGGTGTCGTGGTACCATTTGCACTAGAGGCAGCTGTGTGCGCTCTTTCGCTCCAGGTTCCCGGCGTGGCCATGCCTGGTGTTGCTACTCCGGCTCTTGGCTTGCCCTACCCATCTCTAGACGAATTCCCGTATCCCGTCGGCAAGACTCTCATCGTATATGGCGGCTCGTCTTCAGTTGGTTCTATGGTCACTCAGGTTGCGAATGCCGCAGGTATCCACGTCATCTCCATTGCCGGAGCCCACAACTTCGATTTTAGCAAGCGCTGCGGGGCTGCTGAAGTTCTCGACTATAAGGATCCTTTGATCGTCGACAAGGTCGTCGAAGCAGTCAATAGCGTCGGACCTCAAAACGAGTTTGTTGGCATCTTCGACGCTATTTCCTCTCCAGAGACCTACGCTGTTGACCTCGCCATCCTTGCCAAGCTTGGTGGGGGACATCTTGCTTGTTCTCACCCGCCTCCAGCTGCTGATGTTCCCGAGAATGTAAAGGCTGGCATGATCTTTGCCGTCAACGACGTTGCCACGCCTGTTTGGAAGGAATATGTTACTCCCGCTTTAGAGACTGGAAAGCTTCAGTGCCTCCCACCGCCTTTCGTTGTTGGGAAAGGTTTGGAATATGTCCAAGATGCCTTGAAGCGGTCCAAGGCTGGGGTTAGTGCTACGAAATTGGTAGTGGAGTTGTAAAGGATTTCATATTTCGAAGCTGTTAGAGATACAGTAGGATTGTAATAATCATTTGTGATCCGAATCTGGAGAAAGCGATATTTTTCACTTTGACCAAGAGTGAATAAATTCAAATATGACACAAACCTTTTGTCACCATTGAAGAATTATGGAGAGCCGCGATGTTGGAATTCTCATAAGGCGTTAGGTAAGGTCAATGAGTTATATTTCTCGGGAGCGCGACTGAGTGGCCCAATGGCTCAAACGGTTTATCAGTGCGAATCAGTTGAGCATTGATATTCCAAAATTCGCTTACATAAGTCCAATGAGCGAGATCCAAACTTCCTGCTTGGTAGAACTTAGCAGCTGCAATGCCTGCCCTGAAGGAACGCGTCGACGTCATCTTCGTGATATCATTTTCTCCAAACCTCGATCATGTGAAACCCCCGCGGGCGGTTCTCCTGACGCTAGTAATCGCACTAGAACCTCGATACAACGCCCAGAACCCTCCGCAGATGACGCCATTGAGGATCCCAACGCCTTTATAAGGAGATGAGACTCGAGGAGAGTCAACATCGCTTCTTGCTTTCCTCCCACCACACACAAACCTCTCTCATATCTTTTTTCCTTATCATGTCATCAAAAGATTCTTCCCAGAAGTATGTTCCAACCCGACGTCGTTCCGTTCAGTGAGCGTCCTGCTGATGTTATCATTCAGCAAAACCGAAGGCTCCTTCCACTCCGTCAAGGGCACCGTCACCGAGAACGTATGTACAGGATACTATCAAGTCGCCTTTTTCCCTTTTTATTTTGTGAATATAGGTTGGCAACCTATTCGGAAACAGCAGCCTTCAGCGAGATGGGGCGCAGGAACACGCCGAGGTCCGGTCATTCATTTTCCATCTTTTCATCCTCTGACGGAAGCCTTATGCAGGGTGAAGCTCAGCACAAGGCTGGTCAAGCTCAAGGATATGTGGCTGGAGCCGTGGACGCGGCCGTAGGCTTCAAGGACTCCGTCGTTGGGGCAGTCACAGGCGACTCTACCCAGCAAGCTTCAGGTACGCTCTGCATGTAAATCTTATGTAAATTTTGATCTGATTTTCATGAAGGAAATGCTCAGAAAAAGGCGGGAAACGCACAAATGGAGGTCAACAAGTCTTAAGGGAATAATATTTCAGAGCGCATACACTACAACGTGGTTAATAGCATAAATTGAATTTCTTATTGTATTCTGCAGCCAGAGTTCTTCAGATAATATAAAATTAGTTACTCAAACCATGAGTCTATTCGAAATACTGACGCTAAAAAAGCAGTTAGCCACTGTAAAGGAACAGCGGTTGGCACTAGCCGTCTGTAATGTGATAGTTTACATAAAGGAATTAACTTGTGTCCAACCCCCATGAGCTCTCTTACCGCGAACCTTCCTCTAGACATCTGGATTTACATCTACAGTCTCCTACCAGCATGTTTCGATTCCTATAGAGAGCTTGCACCTTATATGTTGATCTCCAAACTTTCTTATGACTGGTGTGTTGGTGTTGCGACTACTGGTTGTCCAAGTCGTTGATTCTCCTTCTCAAAGCATTCATCCCCGCCTCTTTGAAACAATGCACGTATATCCCAAATACATGAATCGTATCCGAAAGTGGATTTCGGAGGTTCCTGAGGTTCTCGAGGGCGCTGTACGTCGAGTGCATATCACATGCGACACCTACCAGCTCCCACCGGGGGACGGCGGCGATAGCATAGCCAACCTCCTTAAAATCTGCACGAATACTCAGAGGCTCGCCTGTTGGGTTCCAAGTCCCCTTTTAGAGCATGGTGCAATCGCACAAGCGATCATTTGTCTGCCAAACCTAAGGTTTTTGGAGATAAACGTATTGCAGCTGTCTTTCATTTTGCGCAGTTGCAATCCAACGCCCCAATCTCCCCTTTTTCATTTATACAGACTTGCCATTTACTTCTGGTCTACCACCAAGGAGGAAAGTCTGCAGGCCCTCCGGAACATAGACTTGGGTAAATTCGAATTCCTGACGCAGGTCGGGCTCGTTGCGTATAGCTACCCAGACGCAATCATATCCACTCTCCTTCAAGTCAACCTACCATCAGCGTTGCAGGATATTATTGTTTTTGCATCTGTCCCGTGGGAATGTGAGCACCCAGACGATCGAGTTCTGTATTATAAAAGATCAGCGGTGAACCCGGAAACTTATGAGAAGAATGTCCAATCAGAGCTTGAGTTGAGGGAGCGGCCACGATATAGGCGAGGAGAGGACTTCCCCCTGGATGATTGGGCAGAGATTACGTTTTGTCCTGGGCTGGCAGTGTGGTCTTGGGCAAGAGAAGCAAAGAAAGATGGGAAAAAAGTTTTCACTCGACCAATCTTTGAGTAATACTGTAGTGGAATCGAATATTGTGTTTCCAGGTCCTTTAGGAACCTTTCTCCTGATGTATTCGGTAGATCTTGTCGGAAGCGCCTTCGACCAAAAGTTGCTCTCAACGTCCATGACCACCCGTGAACTCCCTCCAGAGCTATGGATTCAGATATACGGTGTTCTTGGAACACTCTCAGATTCACATCGCGAGCTGGTTGCTTACTTCTTGATTTGCAAGCTCTCCTATACTTCGTAGGACTTCGCCTTCCAATCAAGTATTATTGTCGCTAAAGCTTAGCCAGCCTCTACCCTCGTCTTTTTGAGACACTTCACGTGTCGCTTAACCACAATCCCTCCTTCAAACAATGGTTTCAGACTCACCGGCAGATTTTGACATCTGCTGTAAAACGTACACACATTCCGTGGTCAAGCAACCTGGTCGATTCTGATTTCATCGTTTCGATTTTCGAGACCTGTCGGCATGTTGAAAGAGTAGCATGCTGGGTCGGCGAAGAATCCTTCGAAAATTTAGCCATTGCTCGAGCTCTCGCCTCGCTTCCTAAACTCTCTTTTCTTCATATCTACGTCCAACAGCTTTCGTTCCTATTCGAAAAACGAGAGGAATTGTCAACTTCCTTCCTCCATATCGAGAAGCTCAGTCTCCACTTCTGGAATGAACATGGCACCCAAAAGATGCTGCAAGCTCTGAAGTCGATTGATTTCTCGCTTTTCAAATTATTGGCTCGCCTTAGCTTAAATACCTACACACAGGGAAGCACTCAAGAAATTTTGTCAGCGCTTTTAACCTTAGACTTACCATCCTCTCTCAACGTTATTGTTATTTTCGAGGATGGGAATGATTGGGAGACGATTCCTTCCACGATCGACGATCCTCGCATTGTCTACTACAAGCAGAGTCTCTTCGAAGAGTCTGCGATTCTGGCGGCATCAATTTCTGTTAGAGAACGTCCTTATTATGGAGCGGGAGAATATCCCTTTGATGATTGGGCTGAAGTTACGTCGAGCAAGGATCAATGCTTATGGTTGTGGGCGGAAGAAGCGATACAGGAGGGCAAGAAGGTGTTCTCTCGGCCTCAGTAAAATTTGTACCGTATGTCACACGATAGGCCTGAAATACACCTCCCCTCTCATCCTGTTGTCGATGTTGTGCGGCTAAATATACGCGTGCTTTGCCTGAGTGACCGAAGCGCCTGCTCTAAACTTTGATGGCTCTACCCGAGCTCCCTCCGGAATTGTGGGCTCAGATCTACAATGTTCTCGCAACTCTCTCTGATTCTTATCTCGAACTCTCTACTTATCTCCTGATTTGCAAGCTTTCTTACACATCGTGTGAGACTCCCTTCTCGCTTGATATTCTTGTGTAGCTAATGTTTGAGCTAGCCTCTACCCTCGTCTTTTTGAGACCCTCCATGTGTCATTTCGTCTGAACCCCAGTCTCTGAGAATGGATGACGACTCATCGTCAGACTCTAGCATATGCTGTCAAACGCGCCCACATTCCGTGGGAAAGCCACCAAGTCGATTCTGATTTCATCGTTTCGATTCTTGAGACCTGTCGGCATCTTGAAAGGGTGGCATGCTGGATCAGCGAGACGTCCTTCAAAAACTTTGCAATTGCTAAAGCTCTCACTTCCCTGCCTCACCTTGTGTTTCTCCAAATTTATGTCCTACAACTTTCATTCCTATTTGAAAAAAAGGAGGAGTTGTCTGCATCTTTTGTCCAGATCGAGAAGCTCTGTCTCCATCCCTGGAACAAGGGTGGCACCCCAAAGGCAATTCGAGCTCTGGAATCGATTGACTTCTTGCATTTCAAGTCCCTGACCCGACTCAGCTTGACTCTGGAAAGAAAGGCTCTAGATGTTGTACCGGCCCTGATAACCATGGAACTCCCACCCTCTCTGAAAGTCATTGTCATTTTCGAAGATGGGAATGATTGGACGACGATCCCTTCCTATATTGATGATCCTCGAATTGTCTATTACAAGCAAACACTCTTTGAAACTAACACTATCCTATCAGCCTCAAAATCAATCAGGGAATGTCCAAAGTATAAAGGGGGCGAGTATCCTTTCGATGATTGGGGTGAAATCACAGCCAGTAAAGGTCAAAATTTGTGGTTTTGGGCAGAAGAAGCGAAAGAAATGGGCCGGAAAGTATTTTCTCGGCCAGGTTAAATCTCTATATTGAGGAGGATGGTGGTAAATAGATGAGGTAAATCACCACTAGTCTCGTAAGAATTGTGTTCCAATGTACGTCTCGCCTGAAATGTGTTCCCTACTCTCGAGTCAGCAGGCGCTTTCGGGTATAAGCTGTTCTTAACTTCCATGACTGAACACCCACTTCCTCCGGAATTATGGATTCAAGTTTACAACGTTCTTGCAGCACTTTCTCATTCTTATCGAGAACTAGCAACGTATCTTCTGATTTGCAAGCTTTCGTATTCCTCGTAAGTACAGTACACCGTCCAAGTTAGCATTAATTACTCAGCTGTTTGTCAGTCTCTATCCGCGACTTTTTGAGACAATCCATTTGACATCTAGTCAAAACCACATTTCCCGAGAATGGATTCAAGCTCATCGTCAGACTTTGGCATATGCTGCGAAACGAGCACACATTCGGTGGGATGCCAATTCTGACCTCATCGTTTTCGCTCTTGAAGCATGTCCCCAACTTGAGTGAGTAGCGTGTTGGGGAAGTGAGAAGAGTTTTGAGAACTTAGCGGTAGCTCGGGCTCTGTCCTCGCTGCCTAACCTTGTATTTCTTCAAGTCAACGTCCGACAGCTTTCGTTCCTATGCAGCAAAAGAAGGGAACTGGCCGGTTCTTTTTTTCAGCTTAAAAAGCTCTGTATACACCTATGGGATCATCGTAGTCCTCAACAAGATCTACAATCTATCGATTTCTCGCTCTTCAAATCATTAACTGGACTCAACTTGACTACGGAAAGACGTACTCAGGACATCGTGTCCACGCTTTTAACTTTAGAACTCCCATTCTCTCTCAATATTATCGTCATTATTGAGGATGGGAACGACTGGACATCAATTCCTTCTCACAGCGATGATCCTCGCATTGTCTACTTCAAGCAGGTTATATTTGATAGGGCTGCAATCCAGTCAGCCTCAGCTTCCATTAGGGAACGGCCTAAGTATGGAGTAAATGAATATCCTTTCGACGATTGGGATGAAATTACATCGAGCAAGGACCAAAGCATATGGTTATGGGCGGAGGAAGCCGTAAAAGCTGGACGAAAGGTGTTTTGCCGACCGAGTTAGATATTATAAATTTAGTTAAGTAGGAGTATAGTAGCAAGCTTGCGTAGGCTATTGAATTCACAAGTGTGTGCACGCCCGAAGCGCTGTCCACCGCAAGTTGTTCCGAACGTCCATGGCTGCCCTTGAACTTCCCCCAGAGCTGTGGATTCAGATCTATAATATACTTGCTACACTCTCCGATTCTCATCTTGAACTTGCAACATATGTTCTGATTTGCAAGCTTTCATATTCCTCGTGCAGTATTCCCTTCCAAATGGCCATTAATTGCTCATCTCTTTGTTAGTCTCTACCCTCGTCTTTTCGAGACAATTCATGTGCCTTTCGGGCATAGCTATATCTTCCGAGAGTGGATCCGAAAGCATGGTCAGACTTTGGCACACGCTACGAAACGGGCACACATTCGGTGGGAAGCGGATGCCGATCTTATCATTTTGATTTTTGAAGCATGTCCCCAACTCGAGAGGGTGGCGTATTGGGGCAGTGTCGATACCTTTGAGAATTTGGAAATAGCCCGAGCTCTGACCTCGCTGCCTAATCTCGTTTTTCTTCAACTCAATGTCCTACAACTTTCTTTCCTTTTCAGCAGAAGAAGCGAACTATCTGGATGTTTTCTCCAGATTGAAAAGCTCTGTATCCACTTCTGGGATAATTATCGCTCCCTTGACGCAGTCAAAGCACTGAAATCGATTGATTTCTCACTTTTCAAATCCTTGACTCGACTCAATTTAACTATGGACAGGGAAACCCAGACCATCGTATCCACGCTTCTAACCTTACAGCTCCCATTCTCTCTCAAAGTTATCGTCATCGTTGAGGACGGGAATAGTTGGACGACAGCTCCTTCCCATTCGAATGATCCTCGCATTATCTACTTCAAGCAGGTCATCTTCGACACGGTTGCAATCTTATCAGCCTCAGCTGCTATTAGAGAAAGTCCTGAATATGATGCGAACGAGTATCCTTTCGATGATTGGGGCGAAATTACATCGAGCAAAGAGCAAAGCATATGGTTATGGGCGGAGGAAGCAGTAAAAGAGGGCAAGGCGATATTTTCTAGGCCCGTTTGATTCCATATAGTATTGTGATCAATTTCAAACATCTATTGGTGCTCTAGAGACGCTGAATAATTTCTTTTGAGTGTTCATGGTGGTCCTCCATTCCCACTCGTAGTCGGTCCCGGTGCTGCGATATCCGGAGTTCGGCTAGCATTCTGACTCGAAAAGGCTAGAAATCCTTATCAACCCCAAACACCTCAAACGCATAAATTGACGTGCATTCATCCGGAGAACATCAGTCAAGCATGGCAGTTCCCTATCGTGGAGCAGAGAGTGACCTCGCCCCTTTGCGCGTTATCGAACCTACAGTTCCTCATACGGCAACGGTCGTTTTCGTCCACGTACGTCATTCTTCTGTATCAGTTCATTTCCTGTCTACTAATATCTCAAAGGGTCTCGGCCAAAGTAATTCGTCCTGGAAAACCCTCTTCGAGAAGTCTCTCGCGGTGAATCATCCTCATATTCGTTGGGTCCTCCCCCAAGCGTAAGCAGTTGTATTGATCTGGTACATCCTCTGAGAAAGTTTTGTCCCGTAGGAAATTTAATCCTAGTCCTTATAATAATGGGGAACGTCGTCCGAGTTGGTATGATATTCACCAACTCCCTCCTTCAGCAGATGAATTCGACGAAAATTCTCCGCTGTTTGCGGAGTCTCTCGATACTATCAAGTCTGTTATTCAGACAGAGATCGAGAGTGGAATCGATACAAGGAAACTGATTATCATGGGATTCTCACAAGGAGCATCCATGATAACTATGACGGCTCTGACCGGTTCTCAACAATTCGGTGGAGTTGTTTCTTTATCAGGTTGGATTCCGAAGCGTTTCTCCCAGGTTTTTCCTCTTTCTAGTTCTATTAGCATGCAAGGATTACTTACATTTTGTTGATACCAGGCTCTTTCTACCTTCAATGCTCAGGTTACAACCACCCCTGTTTTTTGGTGTCATGGAGAAGCGGACCAGGAGATTCCTTGGAGCATGGGTTCTGACGCAGTTGAATACATGAAGTCTGTCGGCTTTGAGGTCGAAATTAAGACCTACCCAGGGCTGGTCCATGACACGAATGAGGAAGAGTTGAAGGATGTTTCGGATTGGCTTGCCAGGTTATTCTAGGGTAGCCATAATTGGAGGAAATAGTACAAATTACGGGGATCTCATAAGGGTGAAGGTATTACAGATATTAAACGAGGGCATAGAGAAAAGGATTCAGTCGAGTAAATGAACGGGAGGAACATAAGATGATCTGTCAATCAGGTACAACTCAAGAGGCTTGCAAGCTTGCCTAAATTGGTGTAAATATGCAAGAAATAGAAGAACACTAAGGGGTAAAACTCACGACCCATTCTACCCAGCAGACAGAGGTGAAGACGACGGCTCTTCTCCGCCTCAAAGAACACTTGACACTTGGTACATTCGAAGCTACTTTGAAAAAATTAATATGAAGGCTATAACAGGAATTGACTAGAAGACAAACAGTGCATGTTCAAACTGGTGTTCCTTCAACAATCCTGCTGTTTCGAAGGCCTGGGAGCATGTAGTGCAACCATGGGGACTGTGTTTGATTACCCTATGATTAGGGAATCACAAGTGAGAAACATACGGTTCGCAGATATTATGAAGGTGTATGTGAGAGTGGAGACCAGAGAGACTAGAGAGGATATCCTCGCAACCTTTCCTGGGGCAGATACAAGTGCCGTCTGAACGAAGGAATGTTGCCGGATCGAGTTTTGCAATCTCGTTAATCTACAATAGGGTGTACTTAGTATCCTCTACCAGGAAATATACAACTGAGGAGCTTACGACTTCGGTTAATCCTTCCCTCCTAATCGTCGAGTCTAGTCCTTGAGATGCGTCGTCGCCCACAATGCGAGTGCGCGGTTGGGAAATACGAAATGATGTAGCCGCGTCTTGGAGCCAAGACACGAAGGGGTTGAGCTTTGCAGTGTTTTTCGCTAAATTTTCTCTTGTGCGTGAGTCGATGAGATGAACCTCGGGGCGATATGGGAACGGTGGAGAGTCTGGAAGGAGTGTGGACTTGTCGAGAAAGCCTACTGCTTTCGGTGTGACGGATGGCAAGCAAATCGCGTATCGACGCGGACTTGACGCCAATAGACCTTGGAGTGAATCCAGATTATTAGGGAACGCGGCCGCTCGGAAATCTTCTTGGGTTGGCGGCTGAGTTCGTTGCGAGAGTGACCCTAATGAGGAAGCCTTGTAAGCTAGGATAAGGGAAGGAAGGTCTGAAGTAGGCGACATTTAAAAAATGTACATTTGATAGTCAAAAAGAGAGATCCATTTTATAGGCAGACGGTTGGCGCTTTGGGCGCGTTGTACTTCGCGCAGGTTCATTGGCCTCCCGATTCGGAAGACAGCCCTTTGCCTTGGTGAGTTCGACATTATAGTCTCTTTGAAAAGAGGCAAGCAGAGCACAAGAAGGTCGAAATGGGTGCCGGTCGCAAAGGGGTGGAGATGGTGGAAGTTAGAAGGCAACTTTTTGGGCGGAGCCGGGTTCTATCACCATGGCATGTTTGGCTGGGTGGCTCGTCCTTGTTTCGTTTGGTCATCATCACATAGTTCTACTACTTTTAGAACGATGCAATGTGGATGATCGCCCAATACGACAATCCTTCCGGACCCACGTAACTTCTTTCTGGATGCCCAGCCTTTTGAAACATCACATATCATGATCTTTGTGTACTGTCAAAGGCAGACTGGCTAGATTAGCTGGGCAGGTGGGCTTTCATTTGAACGTCCATCTTTCCTGTCCTCCTTTCTTTTCATTTGTTTCGGTGACCCGGATGTCGCTGCTGGTCTCGTTCCTTTTCCTTTGTCTCTTTGCCACTCTTTTCATCTCGTCTATCTCTGCCCTTCCAGTTAAGGCTAGACAAGACGAGGGGTTCCGTATTTTGGCTCAAGACGAGGTGGATTCCTCTTTCTTGAGACCTGCCCTGTTCGCCAGGTTCGCGTACTGTGATCCAGCCAACGTCCCTGATCTTAGCTGTGGTGGTCCTTGTGAGCCTCTCAAAGATGATGTTGAAGTCCTGATTTCTGGTGGAGGTGCGACAGCTCTTTAATCTATGCGCCTACCCTCCATATTCTGACCAAAAAGCTCCAGATGGAGGTGAAGTTCCCCACTGTATGCCATTATTTTCAAACACAAGTGATAAAGACTAATAATGAGACTCTTCAAGTTTTCGTTGCGCACGATCGTCTAGAAAATACCATCGTTGTTGCACACGAAGGCACGAATTCCGACGACCCTACATCCATCCTCAACGATCTCGAGTTTAACCTCGCCCCCTTGAATACTGCCAAGTTTCCTCTATTTGCGGACTGTAAGTCTCTCTCGGCTTACACGGATGGCCGTGGCTCTCCGCATGACAAGAGTCTCTGAATATATTCTCGTCTTAGCTGGTGCCGAGATCCATGATGGCTTCCAAGACTCATTCTACGGAGGTGCAGACGACATATTGACAGCCGTCCAAGATGCGCTTATTAGCAAGAAGTCGAGCAAGCTCCTCCTTACGGGTCATTCACTTGGGGGAGCCCTCGCCGTAATGGACGCCATGATGTTCAAGCAAGTTCTTGGCCCCTCTATTGATATCAAAACTATCACATTTGGTACACCTCGGAGTGGGAATCAAGAATGGGCTGACCTGGTGGACCAGACAGTGAGTGTCTCCAATCCCTTTGGCTTGCCTATTTTGTCTCATCACAGATTCGCTTCGGCTTTTCCTCTATCTAATAGTTGGATACGGACCACACTTTTATCACAAACAAAAATGATATCGTGCCCCAGCTCCCTTTTAGGAGTTTCGGCTATCGGCACTCAACAGGAGAAGTCCATATCACCGACGATGAGAGTGCAGATTTCATCACGTGTCCTGGTCAAGTCAGTTTCACTTTTCATGAATTTGTACATTGTATTTTTCACACAGTATCATTTTGATTTTTTTAGGAAAATGAATCTGGCCGATGCTCGTTTGGAGATACTCGCTTTTTAGGACTTTTGCTTGGTTTTAGCGTCAGTGCGCATAAAGGGCCGTATTTTAACGACATTAGTTTTTCGCATAGCGAGTGTCCGCTGGTGGAGGGTTAGTAGTAAAGGGTTTTTGCATAAGATAATATTTTTAGGTAGAGTAAATAGAATAAACAAGCTTGAGAATGTTGCGATGGTAAATGTAAGGGGTGAAGCTCAGGTCGTCGATACCAAAACGTTCTGTGTAATCCAACATGTTATTCAGCAGGAGGAAGTGAACGACATGAAGGTAAGACGAAAAGAAGAGCTTGCGTAAGTAAGGATCGACGATCCAATTTCTCAAACCCCAACCAGTCTAACCCAATCCTAACAGTAAATCTGAATGCTCCTCTCCAGGGAAACTGTATGATCGTTTTATAGCACCCCAAAGTCATAAAATGTAATGTCAGTTCCCTCGGATCCGGGTACAAAGCAAAGCCTTCCTGTTCTGGGAGAAAATACGTACTCGAGACTACCATTTGCTCAGACCACAATCGTGCAAGACCATGTTCATTGGCTTCCCGATGTGGAACGCGGCCCTTTGCCTTGATGATTTCGGCATTGCGGTTTTTTTGACAATATACACGTAGATTGACAAGAAAATCGAGATAGCTGCGGCTCGCAAGAGACGAGGATGGTAGAAGTAAGAAGGCATCCTCTTAGAAGTCGGAGCCGGGTCCTATCACCATGTTTGGCCGGGCGGCTCGTCCTTGTTTTGTTCGGTCATCACCACGTACTTCCACTACTCTTGCAACGATGCAATGTGGATGATCGCCCAATACGGCTATCCTTTCGGACCCACGTAACTTGTTTCTGGATGCTCAGCCTTTTGAAACACCACATACCAGGATCTGTTTGTACATTCAAAAAGGCAGACTGAGCTTTCGTTTGAACGTCCACCCCTTCCTTTCTGTTCATTTCCCGCCGTCCTTTCTTTTTTTTCAGTGACCAGGATGTCGCTGCTGGCCTCCTTGCCTTTCCTTTGTCTCGTTGTCACTCTTTTCATTTCGTCTAGCTCTGCCTTTCCAGTTAAGGCGAGCCAAGACGATGGGTTCCGAATTTTGTCCCAAGACGAGGTGGATTCATCCTTCTTGAGACCTGCCTTGTTCGCAAGGTTTGCATACTGTGATCCAGCCAATGTTCCTGATCTCAGCTGTGGTGGGCCCTGTGCGCCTCTTAAAAATGATGTTGAAGTCCTGATTTCTGGTGGAGGTACGATATCTTTAGCCTACGCGCCGCGCTCCGTATTCTGACCAAAAAGCTCTAGATGGAGAAGAGGTTCCCCATTGTATGGCACTATCCTCATATAATCAAGGTGATAGAGACTAACAATGAGACTGTTCAAGTTCTCGTTGCGCACGATCGTCTGGAAAACACCATTGTTGTTGCGCACGAAGGCACAAACTCTGATGACCTTATATCCGTCTTTAACGATCTCGAGGTCATCCTCGTCCCCTTGAAAACGGATCAGTTTCCTCTATTTGCGAACTGTAAGTCTGTCTCGGCTTCACGGATGGTCGTGGTTCTCCGCATGACAAGAGTCTCTGAACATGCACTCTTATTAGCTGGCGCTGAGGTCCATAATGGCTTCCAAGACTCATTCTACGGAGGTGCAAGCGACATTTTGAGGACTGTCCAAGATGCCCTTATCAGCAAGAACTCAAACAAGGTCCTCCTTACTGGTCATTCACTTGGAGGAGCCGTCGCCGTAATGGATGCCATAATGTTGAAGCAATTTCTCGACTCCTCTATTGATATCAAAACTATCACGTTTGGTACCCCTCGAATTGGGAATCAGGAATGGGCTGACCTTGTGGACCAGATAGTAAGCCTCCCCATCTTCATTTCCTTGACTTGGATATTTTGTCTCATTACAGTTTCGTTTCTCATTCATTTTTTACTCGGATAGTTGGATACGACGCACATTTTTATCACGAACAAAAACGACCCCGTCCCTCAGCTCCCTCCAGAGACTCTCGGTTACCGACACTCTTCTGGAGAAGTCCATATCACCGACGACGAAGATTTTGTCACTTGCCCTGGTCAAGTCAGTTTTCATATTCCATGAAACAAGTGTTTGGTATCCCTTAAAACGTATTGTTTGATTTTTAGGACAATGAAGCTGAACAATGCTCGTTTGGAGAGACTCACATCTTAAGACTTCTGGTTGATGTCGGTATCGGTGCGCATGAAGGACCTTATATTAACGGCATTAGTTTTGGACATAGCCAGTGTCCGCTAGTAGAGGCTTAATGAGAAAGCGTTTTTGCATAGGATAATATTATTGGGCGCTGTATTCGTTTAATCAATCTTGAGAGTGTCATGATGGTATATCTGAATGTTACTCGACAGGGAAACTTGAAGTCAAACACTTAGTAATCTTCAGTGTAATTGTTTCATAGCACCCCAAAATCGTAAAATGTAATATCGGTTCCCTCGGGTCCGGAGACAAAGCAAAGCCTTCCTGTTCTAGGGGAGAATACGTGCTCGAGACTACCATCGCTCGGACCACAGTCGTGCAAGGTCTTGCACGAGTCGATCGTGGGACTACCAGCGAGAGAACTGAGATGACACGTGATCCTAGTAGTGATAATATCAGGAGATTCACCCCAAGCTCGACGATCTGGCCAAGAAATCATCCTGAAATCATTGTAGAGCAAATCACACCCCATAAAGCCGACATTTCGAGGGATATACATGTTTCCTTCATACGAGGCTTGATGCTGAGTTACAAGCTCCGCTGCATGAGGATTGTCCATGCGTGGTTGGAGCACCCTTCGGAGAATTGTGCATTGACGTGAGTTTTCATGCCCTTCATAATAGGCAATCATGTCGAATGAGAATTTCTTGCCATCTCCTGATTCCCAACGATCCGCAGTTCGGACCATGTCGAGATCATTGGGATGCACTATATCCTTTCTCCATTCCAAAGTGTGCAAAAACAGATTGGGAGACTTGTAAAATTTTTGGTCCAACATTTCGGAGAGATCCAACTCCGCGTAGGGTTTTGGAAGGGAGAGGACCTGTCCTTCGAAAGAAATCGCTCGGCTTCTACCTGTCTCCAAAATGAGAACGACGAAGTCCGTGAGAAGGAATATCTAAATCATAGTGAGCACAAAAAGATTCTGAAAACACCCCTAGCTTACACTGTCAATCATTCCTGGCTCCCCAGTCCAATTACTGAGGGTGTTAGCGTTAACATCCCAAATCCAAAGATCTTGTTGCTTAGGAAGGCCATGCTGAGCATTAGAGAAAAGAACGATCATCCTAGCAGGATCGAAACAGTACGCATAGTGGCTAAACAATGTTGTTTTGAGTGTCGTGACATGTTCAAATTTGGGCTTAGGTTGACTAGGATTTATCTTGTACATGACATTCCATGTTCTAACACAATATGATGAGCTACAATAAAAGATAGAAATCGGAGAAACTTTATTGTAGCACCCACCCATGCCATTTATTGCTCGTGATCCTAACTAAGAGCTCTCCGCCTTTGTGTTCGACGTGCAGCCACGGTGCAAGGTGATCGGGTATTTCTGAACGAATATGAGCAACCATACGGGGGCCGCTCTTTGAATCATGACTTCCAACAAATCCCAGGTCCCAGAGAATAACACGCTGCCCAGATATGGAAATCAAATATCTGTCACCAGCAACGAGTGCTAGTGAATGAACTTTATCGTTTCCTGGAATATTAAATATTTTAGCACGCGATGCAGGCGTGTCATATGCAAAATTTCGAAGGAAACGAAGTGTGACCGTGGCAGCAGCTTCCAGTTCTGCGGATGACATACTGTCCAATGGGAAGGACGCCGGATGAAACCGTGCCTTACGTATAAGGACACGAAGGAAGTAAACCCAGAGAGCGCGCTCATGAGAAAAGTGTTTCAGAGAGTTGCACGACTTCGTAAAGACCGGTTAATTATGTGGTTCGAGACGAGAAGTGAATATAACCGAACTTGGCGGAGGCGAAGAATATCATTTGGTTGACTGAAAGTGAGGATATGCAAGATAACATCTGGAGGAAGTCGAAGGAGGGGGCAGTCTAACTCGGACATGATCGTTGCTGTAGAAAAAGACTACACAAGCTTACCAAGCACTGATTCAATGGATCACTCACTTTCATACGCACTCTCAATTCCTTGTTGAGTCCCTCCATAATGTCTTCGAGTAGAAAGGTGGGAAGCGGGGACATTGACAATATTGTGCTCAGGATGCGAAGAATCTGAATCGTCATGTTAGACTTCAAATTTTGATGGAGCCAGGGCCCAGCACTTGTTTGTCCTTTAAGAAGCGAAAACTTGCAAGGTTATAGAAAGGAATACAGATAGATTATATCAGTATTCATAGAGCCCCATAATCGTAGTAGGTAATATCAGTCCCCCAGGGTCCGGAACGGAAACAAAGTCTACCTGTGCTAGCAGAAAAGATATAATCAAAATCCTCGTCTATCTCACCATAATCAAATAAGGGCTTGCATAATTGGTTCGAAACCCCTCCTGTGAGAGAACTGAGGTGGCAAACAATCCTAGTCGACATCGATTCGTCCACTATCGGTTCTAGCCAGGAAAGCATTCTCAGATCGTCGTGAAAAAGGCTCCACCCCTTGTAACTAACGTTTGGTGGAATGTACATGTCTCTCTCAAACACCACTTGGGACTCCGTTACGGCTTCCAATAGACTCGGACTGTCCTCGCAGGGTCGCAGAACTTTGCGAAGGACCGTACACTGGCTAGACTCTTCATAGCCTGGAAAGTATGCGATCATGTCGAAAGTCAAGTTCGCGTTGACTGGCGAAGGCCAATCACTTGCGGTTTGGAAGAAAACGACATCGTCAGGGTTGGACAGACCCCTCCTCCAATCAATCGTCTGGAGAAACGGTTTTCGGATTGTGTGGACTTCTTGGTTTGATGCTTCAGATGAGTCTAATGGAATTTTAGGAATTGCAAAGACTTGTCCTTCAAAAGCAGATTCCAGAGAGTCCTCTGGATCCAAGAGAGTGATAATACGGTCAGGTGTAACGAATATCTAAAAGGAATTCTTGTCAACGTATCTCACTCGCTTGGATAAAATGATTCCAGCTTACACAGTTGATCGTCCCCTGCTCCCCCGACCAATGGATGAGCACGTTGGCCTCGAAATCCCAAAGCCACACATCTTGCATCCCGACGTCTCCAGATTGAGCGCTGGAAAATACAATGAACATCTTATCAGCTTCGAAGTCGCAGACATTATAGGAAAATAGCCTCGTCCTAAGCGTCGCGACTCGTTCAAATTTGGGAACTAGGTCACTTGGATCTATCTTGTAAACAACAATCCACGTTCTTTAAACAAGGTGAGTCATTTGAATAGAGACAATTTAGGGATCCTAGTGAACTTACCCAGCCCATTCATTACTTGCAACCATGACAAAGATCACCTTTCCTTTAGTCTCAGTGAGCAACCATGGTTTCTGCCTTTTAGGTATGTCACACTGAATTTGGGCAACTTTTCGAAAACCATTGTTCGAATCCCAGTTTCCAATCACACCTAAGTCCCAGAGAACAAGTTGGGACCCTGCGATGAAAGCCAAGTATCTATCACCAGGGACGAGATACAGCGAATGGATCTTCCCATTTCCTTGAATATGGTGTATTTTTGCACGAGAATCAGGCTTGTCATGCGCAAAATTTCGAAGGAAGCGGAGAGGGACCTTTGCGGCGGCTTCAAGCTCGGCTGAAGACATGTTGTCAGTGGGGAAGAATGCCAAAGGGAATTGCGCTGTATGAATAAAGAGGCGAAAGAAGTGGACCCAGATGATGCGCTCATGAGAAAGGTCCCTGAGAATGGTGCAAGTCTGTGAAGGCACGTTAACTCTTTACGCCGTATCCAGAAATAAAACAACCAGACTTGACGGAGGTGAAGGATGTCATACGGCTGGCCAAATGTGAAGATATGCAAGATTACATCTGAGGGAAGACGAAGAAGAGGACAGGTTGATTCTGACATGAACGTTTGGAAATGAGTGTAGTCCTAGAGAAGCGCTCACGACCCTATATCACCTGCATCGGTGGCTCTCCTAATAAATTATATTGATTCCATGAACCGTATTCCGCACACAAGACCCGTGGAATTCATAGTATGATCATGTGGTATGAGAGGTCTTCAACTACATTTCTGTGTCTTTCAGATTTCGTTGAGACTTCAGGAAAGATTAATATTAACTACACGCAAACTAAGCAAGCATTACAAACGAACAGGGAAAACGAGAAAAATGTATTATTCAGAGGACACCGTAATCATAAAATGTAATGTCCGTACCCCAGGTGCCGGAAATGAAACAAAGCCGTCCTGTCCTAGGAGAAAATACGTACTCGAATTCTCTGGATGCCTGATCATGTATATATACGGCCCCGCATATATCATGTGCTGGATCTCCTGCGACAGAACTGAGATGGCAAACAATCTGAGTTGGTGTTGTAGAGTCATATTCATCCAGAGGAGTTTCCAGCCAGTGAATCATCCTCAGATCATTGTGAAGCAAGTCGCATGCAGTAAAACCGACCGTGGGTGGTATGTGCATGTCCCTTGAATACACTGCTTGGTGCTGAGTTATAGCTTCCAATACACTCGGATCGTCATCGCGCGGCCTGAAAACTTTTCTAATAATCGTGCATTCGTAGTCTTCAGTACCTGCGAAATAGGCGATTACGTCAAATGAAAAGCTTGCGCCGACTGACGGCTCCCAACTGTCAGAGGTTCGAAAGAGAGTCAGATCGTCAGGATTAGAGAACTCTTTTCCCCAGTCGATTGCATAGAGGAATGGTTTTGAGACCGTGTGGACTTCCTGGGCTGGTGATTCAGAGAGACTTGCAGGAGGTTTGGGAAGGGCAAAGACTTGTCCTTTGAAAGCTATCTCTTCGGAGTCGGGCTCTATAAAAAGAACAATAAAATCACCAGTCAGGAGTATCTGAGGCGGTGTTATAAGCAATTCTGGCTAGAATTCATGAAACGATCCCGGCTTACGTTCTCTATAATCCCAGGCTCCCCCGGCCAGCTGATGAGCATTTTGGTGTTGAGGTCCCATATCCAAACATTCTGATTCTCTGGCACAAAGGTGGAGAAGACAATAAGCATTCTCTCAGCGTTGAAATGATATGAATTGGACCAAAATTCTGTTTTGAGGGTGGCAAATCGTTCGAACTTGGGAAGAGGTTGACTCAGATTTATCTTATAAAGGACAGTCCATGTCCTACGAATGATATGGACAAATCAGCGCGAGAATTTCAATTTCCAATGTACACACCCTGGCCAATGAGCACTCGCAACCCTAACCAAGATGTCTTCTCCACTGAACTCAGTGTGCACCCATGGTTTCTGCCTTTTAGGTATATCGCAATGAGTAGAGGCAATTAATCGAGGGACCCTCTCTGGATCCTTTTTTCCTCTTTTATGTCCTTGTTTGGGAATCTCACTCTCCGAACCCTTGCATCCGATTACGCCCAAGTCCCAAAGAACAATGCGTGATCCTGAGATAGCCACTAAGTATCTGTCGCCTGCAACAAGATCCAGTGAGTGGATCTTATCGTTTCCTTTAATGCAATGTATTTTTGCGCGAGATTCCGGTTCGTCATGTGCAAAGTTCCTGAGAAAGCGAAGAGTCACTGTTGCGGCAGCTTCAAGTTCAGCGGAGGTCATGCTGTCGATTGGGAAGGAGGCTGGATGAAACCGTGCCTTATGTATGAAGAGGCGAAGGAGGTGGACCCAGAGAACGCGCTCATAAGAAAGGTCTCTGAGAAGGGAACACGTCTATTTAAACGACGTTAGCTCTTTATTTCAGATCGGAAAGTAAAAATAACAGGACTTGGCGGAGGCGAAGAACCTCGAGTGGTTTACTGAGACCAAAGACATGTAACAGAATATCTGGAGGAAGACAAAGCAGAGAACAGTTTGACTTGGACATGACTGTTTGAGGAAGAAATGAGCTCCCAAGCGCTCACCATTCCAGTCTACTAAATTATCTCATCCAACATGCATGGTCACAAGTCAGAAAACATCCATGTTTGAAGAAAAAAACCAATTCGTCGTGAAACTAGCCCCAAGTTATCCCTCTCCACCGGCGTGCCCGGAAGGTCTCTCCGCATGGATGTCAAAAACTAGTGGCAGCACTTGCATCTCAATTGAACAAACTACGAGAGCAGCTCCCCCTGACTTTTTTCGTGAAACCTTTAAATTTCGACAGAGCCTCGGAAGATCGCTGTATATCATACGAGGAACAACACTATACGAAGGGTCAGAGAAAAATATACATGAAATATGTACATATTCAGAAAGCTCCATAATCATAATATGTAATATCAGTCCCCCAGGAACCGGAGATAAAGCAAAGTCTTCCTGTTCTTGCAGAAAATGTATATTCAAAATCACGATCCGTCTGACTGTGAACATACAAGGCCTTGCACTGTTCCTCTGGGGAAGAACCAGTGAAAGAACTGAGATGGCAAACAAGCCGAGTCGACAATGTACTGTCAGTCGATTGATCCATTGCGGAGTCCGGCCAGGAGAGCATTCTCAGATCGTCGTGAAAAAAGTCAAACCCTTGGAACTGCACATTGGGTGGAATGTACATGTCTCCTTCATAAATCGCTTGGTGCTCGGTGACAGCTTCCAATATACTTGGATTGTCCTTACAAGGCTGTAAGACTTTGCGAAGGATCGTACACTGGTAGGATTCTTCATAACCTGGAAAATAGGCAATCATATCGAAAGAGAAGTTCACGCCAACTGGCGACGACCAATCCGTAGCGGTTTGGAATAGAACGAGATCCTCAGGATTAGTTAGATCTTTTCTCAAGTCTAGCGTGCGGAGAAATGGTTTTGGGATAGTGTGGCCTTCTTGGGATGACATGGCAGAGGGGTTCAAGGGAAGTTGGGGAAGAGCGGAGACTTGTGCTTCCAGAGCAGCCGTCAAAGAGTCTTCTGGGTCCAAAAGGAGAACAATACGGTCAGCTGCAACGAATATCTTGGAGTTTTTGATCAACAATTTACCTCAATTTGAGGAAACGACTCTGGCTTACACAGTCGATCTTTCCAGGGTCTCCTAACCAATTGATGAGCCTGTTGGTCTCAAAATCCCAAAGCCACACATCCTGTGTCTCGTAATTGCCAGACTGAGAACTGGAGAAGATCACGAGCATCTTATCAGCTTCGAAGTCACAAACATTATACGAAAACAGTTTGGTTCGGAGCGTGGCTACACGTTCGAATTTGGGAAGAGATAGACTCGGGTCTATCTTGTAAACGACAGTCCAAGTTCTTTCAATAAAGGATATGAGTCATCGGAATAGATAAAATTTTGGATCCTAGTGCACGCACCCAGCCCATTCATTACTTGTGACCATGACGAGGATGTCTTTTCCTTTTGTTTCAGTAAGTATCCACGGTCTCTGCTTTTTAGGTATGTCGCATTGAATGTGCGCAACTATGCGAGGGGCACTCTCTGTATCTCTGTTTCCAATCACACCTAAGTCCCAAAGTACAATGCGGGACCCTGAAATGAAGGCCAAATATCTATCGCCAGGAACAAGATCCAGCGAATGTATCTTGCCATTTCCTTGAATACGATGTACTTTAGCACGAGACTCAGGCTTGTCGTGTGCAAAGTTTTGCAGGAAGCGGAGAGGAACTGTCGCAGCGGCTTCAAGTTCAGTTGAAGACATGTTGTCAATTGGGAAGAATTCCAGAGGAAATTGTGCTGCATGAATAAAGAGGCGAAAGAAGTGGACCCAGATACTGCGCTCATGAGAAAGGTCCTTGAGAATGGTGCAAGTCTATTCAATACATCAACTTTTTACCGCCACGGTGTAGAAATGAATGCAGTCAAACTTGACGGAGACGAAAAATTTCAAACGGCTGGCTGAAAGCGAAGATATATAAAATTACATCTGAGGGAAGATGAAGGAAAAAACAGGTTGACTCGGACATGATGGTTTCGAGACAAGGACAGCCTCAGCGAAGCGCTCGTGCATCCACTTCGTGTGGCTCTACGAACCGCGTCACGGGCTTCATTCTTGAACCCATCGAATATTTTCTGCGTGCAGAACCAGAAGAATTCATAATAATATCGGGCACTTTAGATGAGAGTAGTCAACTTGAAACTGCAAATTGTTTCCTCCAACTACCACGATTTCTTGAGGCTCAGGAAAAATTTAAATATAATACATGAGAAACCAACTATGCTACGTTCGGAAAAGAAAAGAAAAAAATGACCATGTATCGTTCAGAGGGCTCCGTAATCATGAAATGTAATGTCAGTCTTCAAGTCACCGGAAATGAAACAAAGTCTTCCTGTTCGGGCACAAAATACATACGTGAAATCATCGCCTGCCTCATTACAGTCATATAGAGTCCTACACATTTCCCCCGCCGAACTTCCAGTGAGAGAGCTGAGATGACAAATAATTTGCGCTGATGTTGCATAATCATCCACTTGAGAATCTAGCCAGTGGACAATCCTCATATCGTTATGATGCAAGGCGCACGCCGTGAAATTGACGCTGGGAGGGATGTACATATCTTTGTTATACACCGCTTGGTGCTGAGTTATGTCTTCCAATACATTAGGGATCTTCTTCGCAGGGTCTGAGAGCTTTGCGAAGAAGTGTACACTGGAATACATCTTCGTCGCCTGCAAAATGAGCGAGTACGTCAAACGAAAAGCTTGAGTCGACTGACGGCTCCCAACTATTCGGGGTTTGGAAGAGCATGAGATCGTCGGGGTTAGAGAAGTCTTTTCCCCAGTCGATTGTGTGGAGAAATGGTTTTGGGATTGTGCAGACTTCTTGAGGTGATAGTTCAGAGAGAGCTGGAAGAGGTGTGGGAAGAGAAAAGACTTGTCCTCTGAAACCCTTCTCCTCGGAGTCAGGCTCCACGAAGAGAACAATGTAATTAGAAGTAAGAAGTACCTAGAAATTTCTCATTAATACTCCTCCGCCTACTCGATGAAAACGATTCTAGCTCACATTCTCTATCATCCCAGACTCCCCGGACCAGTTAACGAGCATTTTGGTGTTGAGATCCCAGATCCAAATATTCTGATTCCCAAGCACAATACTGGAGAAGACAATAATCATTTTATCTGTTAGAATAAGCGCTGAGTAAGCGCCTCGGCATTTACTAATACAAAGAATGCACGAGAACTTTCTATGGACTACGAGAACCTTCGATTAGTTTTGTACATACAGTATATAAGGACAGCGAAAGTAGCTACAATAATAAGGAATAACGAAATAATTTCCCCCTGAACTTACCGAGCGAGCCTCTGAACAGGCGCTTACGAGAGAAATCCCAACATTATCAACATCAAAATGGAAAGAGTTGGACCAAAATAGCTCTGTTTTGAGTGCGGCAAAGTGTTCAAACCTGGGGACAGGTTGACTGGGATCAGTTTTGTAAAGAACAGTCCATGTTCTACAAAATGAAATGAGCTGACAGAACCGAGAAATTGGGAAGCTTTCAAGTTGGTGTACGTACCCAGGCCCTTCGGCGCTTGTGACCCTAACCAGAATGTCGTCTCCATTAGTCTCAGTGTGTACCCATGGTGCAGTGACATCACATTGAATTTCAGCAACAAGTCGAGGGGAACTCCCCAGATCCGTTGTTTTTCCTTTCCCACTGTCCGAATTCTTGTATCCAATGACACCCAAGTCCCAGAGAGCAACGCGGGATTCTGAGACAGACACTAAGTATCGGCCACCAGCCACGAAATCCAAGGAGTGGATCTTATCGCTTCCTCTAATATATTGTACTTTTGCACGAGACTCAGGTTCATCGTGCGCTAAATTTCGAAGGAAGCGGAGAGTAACTGTGGCAGCAGCTTCGAGTTCAGCTGAAGTCATGCTGTCGATTGGAAATGAAGCTGAATGAAATCGTGCGTTGCGTATAAAGAGGCGAAGGAAGTAGACCCAGAGAATGCGCTCATAAGAAACATCTCTGAGGGTGGAACAAGTCTATTTGAAGGTTGTTAGTACGCCGATTGAAAGCTGAAAGTGAGAGTAACTCGACCTGGCGGAGGCGAAGAACTTCAAGTGGTTGTCCGAGTGTAAAAATATGTAACAGTACATCCGGAGGAAGACAAAGAAGAAGGCTGACCGACTCGAACATGATAGTTTGGCGAAGAGCACTATTATTTGGCGCTCCCAATTCCGAGTGGAGCAGTGGACTTGTAATTAATCTGTACAGTCGCAAATCACATAAAATTCATATTCGATTAAAATGAAACTAATTTGATTGGAAAAATGTGCCAAGTGCTACCTCTCCAAGGATGTGCCCCAGAGGTCTCTTACAGATTGATGTCACCAAGATGTTGCGGAATGCAATGTATAATTCAGCTTAAGGCAAGAAACGGTAGTTAGTATATTAAGGCGTGACATAGGTACTTCACTATAGAGCCATCCTTTACGTAGCTCACCAATGCGTACGTCCGTCCAAAGATCCGACACGCTTTGAGAGAACCTAGATGCATCCACAAACATTTCAACGTTCATTTGGACTTAGGAATGTCCAAGGATGGAAAGAGACAACATAAATCGTATGCATCGTGTAAATATCTAAACACCGTAATTATAAAATGTAATGTTAGTACTGTTAGATCCAGAAACGAAACAAAGCCTGCCCGTTCTGACCGAAAATGCATGCACAAAACCATCTCCCACCCAACTGTGAGCATACAAGGTCTTGCACATTTCATGGGTATCATCGCCCACGAGAGAACTGAGGTGACATATAATCCGAGTAGAGATTGTACTATCACCTGAGCCGTCCGCTGCGGTTTCTAGCCAGTACATCATCCTCTGATCATCATGAAACAGGTCGCATGCTGTGAATTCGGCGCGAGGGGGGATAAACATCTCCCCTTCGTATACCGCTTGGTGCTCAGTTACAAGGTCCAATGTACTCGGATCGTCCTCACAGGGTCGTAGGGTTTTACGGAGAATACAGCATTGACTAGCGTCTTCGTAACCTTCAAAGTAGGCAATGATGTCGAAAGAAAAGCTCGTCCCGATTGCTGCCTCCCAACTCTCAGCGGTCCGGAATTGGATGAGATTGTCAACGTTAGATAAATCCTTTCTCAAATCGATTTTGTGGAGAAGCGGTTTAGGTACTGTGTGAACCTCTGGGGGCGGGGATGTTTCTGAGAGGGTTGAAGGGGGTTGGGGAAGGGCAAAGACTTGACCTTCGAAGGCGATCTTCTCAGAGTCTGGTGGCATTCCGAGGATAATCATGCGATCGGCGGTACAATATATCTAAAATTCGTCTTAGCGGTTCTCATCCAAATTAAGGAAGCGATTCTAGCTCACACTGTCGATAGTCCCAGGTTCCCCAAACCAGTTGATGAGCGTGTCGGTCTTAAGATCCCAAATCCAAATATCTTGTGTCTCGAAATTGCCGGACTGAGAACCAGAAAAAAGGACGACCATCTTAGCAGGCTCGAAGTTGTAAACAGTGTGCGAAAACATCCTCGTTTTGAGTGTTGCGAAACGTTGAAACTTGGGAAGAGTTTGATTCGGATTAATTTTGTAAATGATGGTCCACGTTCTGCAAGTCATGTGAAAATAAGGTAAAGGAAAAATGTAAGAGATTCCACGCACCCTTGCCATCTGGAACTTGTGACCCTCACAAAGATATCCTCTCCTAGAGTCTCAGTTTGTAGCCATGGTTTTTGCCTTTTGGGTATATCGCATTGAATCTGAGCAACCATTCGAGGGCTAGTCTTCGAATCTCGGTTTCCTACGATACCTAAATCCCACAGAACGATTCGAGAACCTGAGAGGGAGGCAAGGTATCTATCACCAGCGACAAGATCTATTGAATGAACTTTGTAGGTTCCTTTAATACAGCTCGCTTGAGCGCGGGAGTTGGGTTCGTCGTGCGCGAAATTTCGGATGAAACGGAGAGGTACGGTGACTGCGGCTTCCAGTTCGGCTGAAGTCATACTGTCGATGGAAAAGGATGCGGAAGGAAATCTTGATTGCCGTAAAAAGAGACGAAGGAAATAGACCCAGAGAATACGTTCATGAGAAAGGTCTTCGAGAAGCGTGCAGGTCTGTTGAACGCTCCGTTAAACCTTCGGTTACATCGACTAACGAAAATAGCTAGACTTGGCGAAGACGAAGAATTTCGAACGGTCGGCTAAAAGCGAAAATGTGCAACAATACATCCGGTGGAAGACGAAGGAGAGGACAGGTTGCCTCTGACATGATGGTGTGGATCTCAGTTTGGGCGCTCGATTCGCACATGCTCACTCTACGCTAACTTAACAGCCTGCTATGCTTCCTGAGCTGGAATCACGGAGTGTCTTGTTTATTTTCCACCTTTCATGCTTCTTCGCTTATTTTCTATTCACCTGGCTGGTCAATCCTACTTAGAAATTGATCCAACGAGTTAGTCCTTTTACGTTTTCTCGAAAGCCTTGTTACAGCTGTTTGCATAAAAGGTTGGCACTCCGCCGAAACCTTAAAACCTCGAAACCCTAGCCCCCTGCGCATGAATTCTTGATGAAGGGGAGATGTTTTTTTTTTTTTGAGGTTTCAAGGTTTCGAGCTTCTCTCACAGCGCCAACCTTTATGCAAACAGCCGTAAATGCATTCATAGTTATAGGTTCAACGCGCATTAAAACCTGTGTAAAGCATGCATTCAGGACCGAATGACCCTTTCCACCGGATTGCCGACCGCCAAGTCTTCCATTGAGCTGTCGCTTTTAGTAAGAGAGCCTGTCCAGTTTAACTAGTTCCCGCGCACGGCCAGGTCCTCACCCTTGATTCGAGCACTTTGCCTGCGAGAACATAGAGTGCTGTAGGTCACAAGAAAACTTTGGCAGGTTGTCACTGCCTTGTTCTCCCGAGAAAGAGCCAACTTTCGATACGATTTCTGCATCTACTTGGCCATGCTACCGAGGTTGACATTCCTTCTAATTGGAGAAGACCTTGTATGTGCTTATAAGCACTGACAAGTGAGTATATCTGGTCGCCATTCGGATATGATCGCTTTCTTTGTGTCCCTCTTAACATCGTTCGCTATTGGAGCGTCGGCTCATGCTACATGGCAGGAACTTTGGCTTGGAGATGTCGATGCCGGAAGTTCCTGTGTGCGTCTTCCCCTCTCCAATGTTCCTCTTACAAATGTCTCCAGCACCGTAGGTCTCAACATTGTTGCTGTCCGTTCTCACTCATTCCTTGATTGCCAGGACATTGCTTGCAACGTCAATCCGTCCTCAAATTCAGGAGTATGTCCTGTTAAGGCAGGATCACAAGTCACGGTTGAGATGCATCAGCAGCCCAATGACCGCTCTTGTGCCAATGATGCTATTGGGGAAGTTCATTATGGCCCGGTGATCATATATATGGCAAAAGTCAGCGATGCCACCACTGCCGTCGGAAGCACTGTCGGATGGTTCAAAGTTTCGCAAACTGGGTGAGTTGATATCTTCGCTCCATTTAGCTGAGACTTGATATGTAAAAAGCCTGGTCTCAACCAACTGGAACTACTGGGCGAACCGTGAGTCGACCTCTTTTTTGTTCCTGCGATATTGCATCTTATATTTGACATAGAGGTCTTAAATGATAATTGTGGGCACTACACTTTCACAATCCCTGCTGATATCGAGCCTGGAGACTATCTCCTTCGTGCAGAAGAAATTGCCCTGCACCTAGCTGGAAGTCCAAACGGCGCGCAGTTCTACGTGAGCTGCTATCAAATACGGGTCATCGGTAGTGGATCTGCTACCCCATCGACCGTGAAATTCCCAGGTGCTTATGCTTCAACCGACCCTGGAATCTATATCAACCTATACAATGGGGTCACAAATTATCAGAGTCAGTTCTACAGTTTTTTTATGACAACAGAAGTTCTCAAAACTACTTTGCAGTACCTGGGCCGACTCCATACGGAACTACATCTGTACTCCCAGCGACGACAGTTTGGCCTACCACAGCGACCTGGAATACGGCTCTTCAGCCTTCGACAGTCCCGACTGTTGTTCCTACCATTTATTGAAGCCAAAGAATTGCATATCAATGCCTATATTATGGTAGGATCAGAGCCCAATATCTTAGGTACAACTTATTTCCAGATATCAAGAGTATGTACCGATCAACTATCTACTCGTCCTCCTCAGTATCAGACGTGGTTACATCAAGCATCTCCCGATATTCCGCAATGACATCCAACAAATTCGCCTCGGCTTCTGTAAATTCCATCTCGTCCATCCCTTCTGCTGTATACCAATGCAAAAATGCCTTCCTTTTAAACATGGCATGGAAACCATCATAGAACTGCTCAAATGTTCCTCGAATAGCTGTCGTATTCCCAAGAAGCGTAGCGGCCATTTTCAGGCCATTTGGTGCTACGCTGCATTTAGAGACTTGAGTGTCTTCTGATATCCAGTTTGCTTGGCGATGGTACGGCGAAGCGAGTCGAGCCTGATGGATCTGGGCATGAGCATCATCAAACGAGACATCCCCGTGCGCTAATATTGATAGAGAGAGATATTGTTCCCCAGGATGCATAGTCGAGTAAGCCGACATGGAGTTCGTATGGTCAAAAATTGCGGCAGACAAGTCGGAGAGAGTCGACACGTCATGTTTGGTATTTCCCATAGTTAGGGGAGCTAATCCTGTTTCTAAAAAATGGAGTCGAGGGAAAGGAATCATGTTCACAGAAAGTCGCCTTAGATCTGAATTGAGCGAGTTCTGCGAGGGGAAACGGAAGAAGGTCGTAACCCCAGCCATAACTTGAGAAATAAGAGAATTGAGGTCGGAGTACTGAGGTGTTCTCAAGTTAAACCTCTTCCAAATGAAATCGTATATAGTTTCGTTGTCCATCAAAAACGACACGTCGCAGGATTCGATGAGGCTGGTTGTGGTAAGGACGAAATTGTATGGTTCCACGACGCTGCTGACTTTCGGTGTCGGTGTAACCGTGAAGGTAGACATCATGAGATCAGGATATTCTTCTATTAGTTGGTCAAGAACAAGACTCGCCATCCCTCCTCCTGTTGCACCTCCTGGGCAATGAGTGAGCTGAAAGCCTTGCAGGCACTCGCTCTTTTCAGCTTCTCTTCGTACAACCTCAAGAACGGGTTCAAACAGCTCCGAGCCCTCTGTATAGCCTGATGCAAAATCAGGTGAGAATGGCAACTTCTCATACCCACAACAGTCAACTCACGGCCTTTTGCCCAGTTGTTCCCTCCACCCGTGGGGCCAACAATAACATTTTCTGGACGGAAGATACGTCCAATTGTGCTCTGTAGAACGGAGTCCCGTGTCCCTGGTTCAAGATCCACAGCAATCATTCGAGGAACATATTTGTGCGATCTCAGCTCCTTGAAGTAGACGTCCATATGTTCGAGTTGGAGGTCATCTTTACCAGTATAAGTTCCAGTGTTCTCTAAACCGTGTTCATTTGCAATAGATTCCCAGAATTTGCAGCCAATCGAGTTTCCAGCTTGGCCGAGATGAAGGCTGATGATTTCCCGCATCAATACTGAAACGAGCTGAAGGCGATATTCGGAAAAATGAAACGAGATTGTTATGGGTTGGAGAAAACAAAGACAAGAATTTATGAGGAAATGGATGAGGATGTCTTTGAGGGAATGAAAGGGTGTGGTTGGAATTGATCCAACACTGCCTGCACCGGTCACATTTTGTCAATTCACTGCCACGACTTCCGGAAGGAATCGATTCAAAACAAGTCTAGCATTCAGGTTCCATTGGCGCTAACGTTTCCTGCAGTAATACTTATAATACATTGATTCATCTGTGCACTCCAAAACATCCGTGACGACGTAATTTCCCGATGCGCCAAAGCCACTTCCTCTCCAGCGTGCGGCCTTCGCGTGCACGTACTACATCCGGAGCTATGTCTCTTTAAAAGCGTGCTCACGTACTCCTCCAGGACTCCAGAGGCGAGAGCAGCACTTTCTTATCAGCCATTGGTTCGGAGCACCATCCAAGAACTCTTGGCATGACCCCTGTAGGCTGGCATTTGCGACTACCGACGTCCAGGACCGGGCCATGAAGGGCTTTCTAGATCGATTTGAGGTCACGCTTTCGTGGATTTTCCGACCGTCGTCAAGCCAAAATCTCACCGAACATTGGTCACGTCCGCTTCAGGACTACTCCAGCTGGAGACCATCCTCTTGTACTTCTGCTGTATATCCCCTCACCTAATAGATATTTATATCCCCACAGATTTAATATACGTCACCGTGAAACCCATTGAGGTATTTCGTATTCGTGAACCAATACATGTAACCGAAATGGCGACGCCCCAAGGCCTAACAACAGGCCTTTCTTTCTCGCTGATATTGCTTTTACGTCTATCGTTTCCTATTCGATAAAAATGCCTCACTCGGCAATTATCCGGAGTTGGGGCCTTTCTCCCGTGTCCATCTTGTAATCCCGAGGTAGAAGCACGGAGATACTCAGCTCTCTTTGTACCCACTGACAACATTCACACTGCTAATACTATAGTCTAGTCTCGCGTGGTCTAAATGTATAAGTATGAACCATTCAGCGTTCCTGGATATCATTCTGGACCATGAAATTCGTCCTCACTTGTCTTGCACTTGCAATTGGTGCCTCTGCTCATGCTACATGGCAAGAGCTTTGGCTGGGTAGCGTAGATGCTGGAAACTCCTGTGTCCGGCTTCCGCTCTCAAACAGTCCAGTGACCGACGTCACTAGTGCAGTTTGTGGTCAATCTTTCTCACTGCGACCCTCTCTCACCTGCTGCAACTTTCTCTAGGATCTCGCTTGCAACGTAAATGCCACTGCCACCTCTGGCGTTTGCCCCGTTACCGCAGGCTCTTCTGTCACAGTGGAGATGCACCAACAACCTGGAGATCGCTCATGCGCGAACCAAGCTATTGGTGGGAATCACTTTGGACCCGTTATCATCTACATGGCCAAAGTCACTAATGCTAGTACCGCCGTCGGCAGCACCGCGGGCTGGTTCAAGATTAACCAAGCCGGGTATGTGTTTCTTACGTCCTACCTCTTTCAAGTTGGCTGAATATCGGATGTTGCTCAAAGATTGGTGTCGTCAAACCCTGACTATTTCGGCAATCGTACGTCCTACCGAATTGTTCCCTGAATAGTCTGTGCCTGAAATATGTACACTGTAGAGGTTCTAAACGACAACTGCGGTCATTGGACATTCACAATTCCCAAGGATATTGCGAACGGTGATTATCTGCTTCGAGCAGAGACCATTGCTTTGCATGTCGCTGGAGGGGTGGGAGGGGCCCAATTTTACATGAGCTGCTACCAGATCAGAGTGACGGGTGGTGGCTCGGCTAGTCCCTCAACTGTTAAACTTCCAGGAGCCTACAGCGCAAGTGACCCTGGCATTCTGATCAATATCTACACTAGTCTGACAGCGTATACGAGTAAGTTCGGGTACCAGATTTTTCAGGTCCACTTGGTTACTGATGAAATTTTAAGTCCCTGGACCTACACCCTACGGAACGACGTCTGTCTCCCCGGTCACTACAGCCTGGCCAACCACAGCCACCTGGAACACAGCTCTCCAACCTTCGACTATCCCGACTACGGTGCCAACAGCCACTTGAAATCAAACAGGTCTTGAAGACAGTACAATTTGGAGCTCTTACGCATCAATACAATGTATAGTTCAATCAAACAACTTGAGTCGTGTGTATGAGGAATCGCCATTTTCGTTCAAATTAACCATAGGGGCAGGGACCAGCCCTCGAACAACGGAACAGAAATCGGAGATTTAAGTCTTGAAACCTAAAAGTCACTGATATTCTTCTCGAGCTGAGGCGAAAACTCGAGCATCCTGGAAAAGATGGCCAATATCACTAAAGACCAAATGATTCAACCGCTGAATGCTAAGGAGAAGGATAGAAAATACAAACCTGGCAATCATCATATAGTGCCTCGAACCGGGGCGGAGCTGATCTAAAGCAGCTCCAAATGCAAAACCTCCTTTGGCTTTGTTATATTCGTCGGCTACGTTCCAAACCCTCTCGATAGCAGCGAGGAACTCTGGTTCAGAACCTTGGCCACCACCTTCAGGAAGTCCCATACTCAACCTGAGGTTAACACTATCGATCTACAGGAAATTCTGGATGAGACGCAAAACCGGCAGGAAGTAACACAAACCCAAATACAATCCACCCTTCCAACTTGACAAATCTCCTCAATGTTTGCAACCCCAGTAATGCTCTCTATTTCAACGATAATAGCAACCCGGTCGTCCCAAGCATCCACGAAGTTGCTCAAATCGGCACCAACTGGCAACCGGAAGGGAGGTACAGAGCGAACGCCAGCCGTCGATTCGCTGAATGTGGACAAGGACACGCAGAGCCTAGCATCTTCTGCTGTTTGAACGCGAGGAAACATTATCGATCCTACGCCAGCATCGAGAGCCCAAGTCGTCCATTCGGTGGATATGCTAGGGACGCGTACCGAGGCAGAAGAATGGCCCTCGCTCATATAACTTATAGTAGTGATGATATCGACAAGCTCATTGGGACTCATAGCAGTATGCTTCACATCAATCTATTGGGAATGTGCTCAGCATATGATATCCAAAGGAACAGGGCATGTAAATGCTACTTACCCAGACGAAATCGTGGGCCAACGGTGCTATCTTCCTTGCAGCATGTACACTGTTAGCATAGAAATTAGTAGGCCTGCTCGAAATGCAGCAATAGCGCTGACCTCGGACTGAACATGGCGTATCCCAACAAAGCCGTGTCGTTCTCTTTCGCATCCCGAAGGGCCTGTCTAACATCATGCGGGAAGGACAAGCTCTTGTGCCTGTACTGAACCATCGAGAAGCGTCTAGTATCCATTGCTTGGCAGCCTTGCTCTAGGCGACCTGATCTCCAGAAGGAAAGAGCTGGAAAGGATGTCTCTTCCATCCCAAGAACATCGGCTTTTAAGCAAAGCGACTCGAGGCCAGACACGTGGAGTAAGAAGGGAAAAATATTTCCCTCCCCAGTGACTTTACAACATAAAACAATAGATCCGAGAGATAAAGAGCACAGAGTCAGAAACTCCGGGGTTGTTTAACAGCATCGTGCGGTCACTGCAGAACGAAGAGCAATATGTACGAATCTGGAAGCAACAAATACACGAAAAACTTTCAGTCTTGAGTGATTTTTCACCCAAAATTCACACGTTGGCTTGGGCTCAAAGCGGCCGCCCAAACTTGACACAAAATTCGTGGGAGTCGGAACCTCACTGCGCTCAGGGCAAATTCGCCCATCCAAAACTGCGGTGAAGGGTTTTCTGAGCTGTAGGATTCAGAGAGAATAGATGGTATCCCGGGGGCGTTCAGACTGCAAAAACACCAGGTGACAGTAGGGTGAAACTTGAGAACGCTATTTTGAGAGCATCCTTGTACTTCATTATCCACCTTCTCGCCTACCTATCGCTGGAATTTGAGGGATTATGAGGCTAGAAATGGGATAGATTCAGAATACCTCCCTTAAACTTGTTCTCCTGCCCCGTTACATCCAATTTATTTAACATAACAATCGAGAGGGAAAAACTTTTGACGCCTCACAGAAACACAAAGCCTTCCAAACGGAGTTAAAATAATCCGTAGCGTGGCGTGTCGATCGATCAATCCTTTCTTCTGGGGTAAATAAACTCCCTGCTAGTGATCCCAGTCCACACTCCCTTCGAGTAACTCGTCACCTGCCTTATGGCCTACACAGAAGCTCCTGTCTTTTTACCCAAACTTTAAAACTTAACCCTTTTGATGTACGTCAGATAACACCGGCATTTGCCAGGGGATTTCATCGGACACGAAAAAACTTGTGGCTTTTATAAAGACATAATATTCCCTTAACTACCGCGACTGTCGCGGGCGACTAACAACAGTAAATGCAGGATGAGCGAAATGAAAATTGTGTAAATTGCTATACGAGCCCTTCGATAATGCGCAAATGTAGGAAACTTAGGCAATGTGAAACTACTCTCTCAAAAAAACAAGACCCCTTCCAAACATTCTCACCCTTCACGTGCGGACATAAGTTCAAAAAATGCTGTATACTCTTCCTCCGTCATCTGTTCATGATGATCATCCGTTACCTCCGAGAACCGGATTAATTTGCCGTTCACTATTAGAAAATTTGGTGTTAGAGCAGTGAAGAACTGAGATGAAGAGAGGCAGTTAAGACGTACCAGATACCTGAGGATCATCCTGGCTTAGCTGCGATAATGAAGGGTCTGAAGTAGGTGGATCCGTAGCAAGCGAAGTCCCAGAAGACCAACTGGCGCTCCCGGAAATTCCAAACTGATCACCATCCAGTCTAGGTGTCTTGATACGACCAGACTGAACGCCATCATCTCGAGAACGTTTACCTGAGGCATTGAAACTTGACCCCTCATCGTCGTCATCGTCTTCAAAGTCAGACGAGGCGTCCGGTTGCCGTGGGGTTGAAGAGGCAGGCGTGGCTTGGGCAGAGGCGTGAAGCGACGCGTAATACTGGTCATAGTCTGCCAAAACATTAAGCAGCTCCAGTGGAAAGAAATAACGGAGAACGCACAATCAGCTTCATGATTGATCATGGGTTTCACATCTTCTTCCTGGGCCGGCATTGCGTAAAGTTGCGTACTTGAGCTCGCCTTGGAGCTGCTCCCAATCACCCCCAGTCCTTTCAGCGCATCATCAGACATGCTTTGATGAAGCTGTGCTAAACCATCTGTAGCTGCCGCCGCCGCAAGTCTCGCATTTTCCTTCACACCAAGGGCAGTCAAGTCGCCAGATATAGTACTCTTCAAGTGCCATGCTGGTAAGGCATTCTGAGCTCTCTTCGCCTCAGCTTCTGCGTATCGCTGCTGCCGTCGAGTAGCTTCGTCCATGTCTGTGGAAATGACGACGCCGACTCCCTGGTCTTCAGCTTTGCTATTAGGGTCTGAGCCCGCAATTTTGAGGTCTCCTCCAGGTGAATTTTCAGCCTGTCGGTTCGCTTGTCCGGAGTGCCTAATCACCCAGGCTCGGGCGTCGAAGCTAGATGCAAAGTTAGAGCTCATCTGCTGCTGCTAATTAGAAGAAACGCACTGAGGAATAACCATGCCCTCTGATTTCTGCAAACCCTCTCGAATGAACCGAATTTGATGATTGAATCGTTGCATCCGATCGTTATTACCAGCTCCGTTATCGGCTTCCTCGTTGTCGATAAGCTCGGAGCCGCAAATTTCGCAAATGGCACAATTGCGAGAAAAGTCAAAGAGCCGTCCGACGTCAAGAGGAGCATACTGGGCTTTGCAGCGGGGACACACATATCCTTTGTTGTCAATTTCCTAAGTAAATTGGCTGCGTGAGTCCCATGATAATACGATCCATAATACATAGAAATCGAACATTGCGGAGTTTAGTGTCAATCGCGCGGAACATGGCAGATATGCGCCATTTGACAACGTTGCAAAAGGATTCGTAATTGATGTAGTAGTATTGCCGGCCGACGACGCGCTGGGCACCTTCCTTCAGTTCATTCTGTTTCCAACTAAATATGCTGTTAGCCAAGCATTTTGAGAGACATGAGCGACAAACACTTCAACTAGACGATCATTCATTAGGACTGTAATTATCTTGTTAAGTTCTTTAGGCTGCAAGCCCATGCGGCCGGCCAGGTCTTCATCCTTGAGACTGGGTGGGCAGGATATCAACGAACCGGGTCAAAAAGAACAGTTCGGATAAACATACACAGCGTGGCGAGCAAGTTGGTCAAGAATGATTACATATTTGGGCTCATAAAACGCGCGGGAAACATGCTGGACGAGAAGGCGTAATGCGTCCTGGTCCTCAGTGGTGGTCATCAACAAGTTAGTGCAAAGCATCCGAACGCTTGGTCAATCTTTTGTGCTGACTCAGCCACTGTGCTCCATGCCACTATCATCTATCCTAGTTCATATGAAAAAATTCGCTGCTCTAGAACAATTCGGAGAGCCATTTTAAAATATCGTTCAGTTCCTCATCATTCACTTCGTGGACCATGCCTGTGTAGGTCTTGCTCTCAACCTTAAAGCCAACGGACTTCATGTATTCAATCGCGTCCAAACCCATCTGCAAAGGAATCTTTTCATCAGCCTCTCCGTGACACCATAAAACAGGAGTAGCCAGAACATCCGCATTGATTTTGGAATGTGTCTACGCAAGTAAATTGAGTATGTAGGCAAGGCAATGGAAGTCAAGATATGCACACCTCCGAGAAGTGAGGTGGAATTGAACCTGACAAGGCAATCACTCCAGCAAATCTGTGGGAACTGTCCAAGCTTGCCATAGCCACCATAGACGCTCCTTGTGAATATCCCATAAGAACCACCTTGCTCGTATCAATGCCACCCTCTACTTGGGTTCGGACTAGAGAATTGATCGTATCGAGAGACTCCAAGAACAAGGGAGCATGTTCGTCGAACTCATCTGCAGCGGGAGGAAGGTTGTGAACATCGTACCAGCAAGGTCGACGCTCGCCATCATTATAAGAAACGGGATGAAAGTTACTAAATGTAGATGTTGAATTGTTTGTGGGATGAATAAATCAAGTATGGTTTATTACGCTTGTGGCAGCAACCAACGAATGTGTGGCAGATTTACTGCGAGTGACTTCTCAAAAAGAGTTTTCCAAGTGGAATTGCTCTGGCCTAGACCCTTTGGCATATCAATACAAGTCACATAGTTAGTATTGTTGAGCTCCTTACATGCATGAATATAACAGACGCAGTGTGAAGAGCTGTGGGTTCGATAACATGTAGAGGGATAAGGTCAGCCTCGGATCCATAATAACGAACAGCCATATAAGAGGTGATTGTTTGTTCCCCAGACAGCTATCAAGCTACATATTTGCTTTTAAGTGTCCAGGGTTGATAAGAATTTTAGATCATTCGAGTCAAATTGTGGTCGAGAAGTGCATCAATGAGCCGATAGTAAACTTACAGTGATAAGACCGTAACAGAGCCATTCATAATAGAAGCACGTTGACCAGAGAAGAATATAGAGTATAAGACCGTGTATCCCGAAAAGTGGCATTAGCTGAATTGAGAGGCGGTTGTACCTTGGCTCTTACCATCGTGACATCCTTCTAGCCTGCTGGCAATATGGGTGTTCCTCACCTCCCTCTTGAAATTTGGATGCAGATATATGATCTCTTGACCCACTCTATAACCACCCGTCGCGAGCTGGCATCTTTCGTTCTCATCAACCGTTTTGCTTACTCATGGTCAGCAATTCTTGCTTGGTCTTGCAGAATGCCCGCGCTGAGCATCAGTATAGCATCTATCATCGCCTTTTTGAGACTCTTGTTCTTGGGAACGATGATTGGATGCCTCTAGATGCCCTGTTTAAACTCCTCGAGTCTGGACAAAAGCCTACAGTGAAACGTCTTCACCTCATCCATCCTCCTCCGAGCAGCGACAGTGCTGTGATTGAGCATCACATTGCAGCTCTCAAAAATTGCTCAGAAAGCATCACGCGTCTCAAGTGTCTTGCATGTCCCCAACTTAATCTTGTTTTAGCCATAACGGGATTATCGAATCTCTCTTGGTTAGAGGTTCCAGTCCAACTGTTTTTTGCTCTGCAGAATTTGGACCGTTCTTCGGCTCAACTTTATCGGCATACCTTAGCTCGGCTCTCTCTTTTCTTTTATGGAGGTCTGTGGAGTGCCGAACAAGGTCCAGATGCAACCTATTCCTATGAAGAAACAATGGCTCGTCTAGATTTCGCCTCGTATCCCCATCTAAAACAGGTCGCTTTAGAAGGTGGTATTCACGACATCAAAGCTGTAATCCCTATCATCTTGGAACGCTCCCCGTCTGTTCGGCTCATCGTGGTCCTTTGTCGGCCAATGACTACGAAGGGAGATGTTCTTGGTCAATATGGTACCCCTTGGCCAGGGCTTGACGACAACCGTGTAGTATATTATGTTAGTGATCCAATTGCCACAGGGAATAGGTCAATACTTGCCTTGGAATCTTGGAGTCTCCTCCAGGAACGACCGTTGGGAGCAGCAGTCGGTTCCAAGAGGAGCGGCTGGACTCCAACTGGCGATATACCTTTGGATGACTGGGGCGAGATTACCGCGTGCCACGATGTGTCCTTATGGACTTGGGCAATAAAGGTGCAGAAAGCTGGACAGAAAACCTTCCACCGGCCAGTATTGAAGAAGCATTCAACCGTGTAATAATATTTTCAGTAAATGGAATAGTTTCAGGGTTCGAGAACCCTCAACATGAGAGAATTATATCATAAGGGACAAGGAGAAGTTTTTCTTCTGGTTCTCGCGAACCGCCGGGCTGCTTCATTTTAATGTCTTTCGTATGATTCGCGCCATGCTTCCCTTCAACAAAAAATTCCATTTATGTAGTAGTAAGATCGTGTACATACAACAGCCGGCGGAACAAAATGCTATATACCCAAAGAAAGGAAGAAAAAAAGGTTTTGGAGGTATGTAATGCTACATTATTTGTTTGAAAATTCAGAACATCAAGCAGAAAAAAATCTAGTGGGGTGGATACGAGAAGGGTATCAATAAATGTAAAGAGGGGAGCGAACAAATGGAGGGAGCAAAGCATTGAATCAAAGTATACCGAAAAAAGTGTTGTACGTGTGCGAGAAATGGAATGGTATCGTGAAAATGAAGAGAAGGCAAATAAAAGCAAAAATGAACGTGCAACGACAAGGGAAGAGCAAAAGTGATGAATTGAGAGAGCGAGCGTGCAATGAGAAGACCCCGACTCGTTAATTTAATGGGGAGGCATCCCAGCGGCAACGGTATAACTGCTGACCCGCTTAGCGGCCAAGAACGCAGGCAAATCCTGCTCCTTCGCACGCAAACAGTCGACAGGAATTAATCCAACCTCGGCATGTCCATTCACCGTGGACTCGACAGCAACCCATCCGTCATCAAACACCTGCTGAATCTTTACTCGATCTCCCACATCTACGCGAAGCTCATCGGCAAGAGTAGGTGCAAATGGACGAAGAATGGTCTCCACTTCCTTAAACTCAGTCGCAGCCGGCGCCTTAACAGCCGTGGTAGCTGGAGATATGGGGGTATTCGGAGTGATAGGCGTGGCGAGCGGACGGAACTGCGAGGGAGGTAAAGGAAAGGCGGAGGGAGTCAAAGGTGGGTCGAGGAAGGGATTGTGAGATGAATCGTCACTATTGATGGAACCAACACTGAAGGCCGAAACTCGACGCATGTCAACGGCGGCTGTACCAGGAGGAGAAACAGGGCTGGCCATTTGTTGGTGAGCCATATCGTGAGGGGAAACGGAAGTGTCCGGGCTGGTAGCGTAAAGAGGCTGCCCGCCTCGAATTTCAGCCATAGCTGGCATAGCTGGGATAATGGTATCAGCAGACGTGTGGCCGGGAGTTGACACATCGAAACTGGTCCCAAAGGTACCGAAGCTACTGCGTACAGAGTTACGACCAGCAGTAGCGTTAGCAGAGTCAAGGGAATCCTTCTCTTTTCCACCGCCATAACGAGAAGACCACCAGGTTCGCCTTTGGCTGCGCTTCGCATTAGCACGACGCCGAAGGACGATAACGGCGAATGCGGCTAGAGCAACAAGGACGGCTATAATCACGCCAGCAACAGCACCTCCACTCATACCACCATGCGCTGAGTTGCCCTTGGAAGCTCCGGAGCCACTACTGTCGCCACCATTGGCGTCAGTAGTGCCATTGCTGCCTGAACCCGACGTGCCTGTAGGAAGGACGAGGATAGTGGAACCCTGGGCGTTAGTAGTATAGACGGCAGAGACAGCGGTTCCGGCAGCGGCGTTGACGAGTGGCGTGGCACCAGCAGAACCAGAGCTGCCCGAGTTCGAATCTGGCGAGTTGTTACTACCGCTAGAAGCAGCACCACTTGCTGCTGCAGCCTAAGCACATGAATTCGTAAATGCGTCCAAAGGAAAGTAGCAACAGAACTCACTGCATTGTTGTTGGAGCCTGTAGGAGAGGATCCAGAGCTCGACCCAGAAGAACCGCCAGAATTAGAACCACCATTGGGATTTGAGCCGCTGGCATCATTGGAGGAAGATGAGCCATTGTTACTACCACCGGAAGACGTATCCGAGCCGCCAGAAGAACTTCCACTTCCTCCACTGTTGGAGTCTCCGGAGCCTGAATTCGATCCAGAATCACCACTGCCACCGCTGCTCGCTGTGGGAGCGGCGGCTGTCGTAGTCACAGTCGTAGTTTTACCATCACCACCTACAAGAGCGGTGACGACATCACCAACGATAGGGATAGGTGTAAGAATTTTGTCGAGGCCGAGAAGAGCAGGAGCTCGTGCAGCATGATGTGGGATTCGAGGGGAGAGATGCATTCTCAGATGCACAGGTTTTTGGAGGGAAGGATTGGTATAGAGAAACGAGACGAGACGATATAGAGAGCGTGAATGTCAAACGAGTGTGGGGAGGCAGTCTTTCGACGAGACCAGACAGAAAAACGGGATGTTTGCGCCCCTTTCACGCGCGCGAACTTGCGCGTACTTTTTTTTTTCTTGGGGATGGTGGTCGAGAAGAGAAAACGAAAGGACAAGAGAGATGTCAGCCGGGTTTTCTTAATCATTTTCTATGATCCTGCATGATGTCCAGAACTAAAGAAGCAACCCTGGAAGAAATTGAAAAAGAAGCCGGTGTTTGATCGGGTTTGTTGCTACCTCGTAGCGGATTGATGTGGGTCGCCTGCCGAAATCGACGTCCATCTCTTCTCGTTCTCGGAGACTGTCAGGGAAGTCAGATTCTGTAACATCAAGCACATGCTAATCCTGTGCGCTCCACTTCAAGGGGTATTTTTTCTGCGATTCTCCGGCCACTGCTAGAGACCACGGGCGTGAGGATGAAGAAAATTTTCTCCTGAGTTCTCCTGAGTTAGGGGGTGAGTGGGGCCGCGTTTTACACTCCACTTGTAATTGAAATTTGAACCCGCTAAGAGAATGTTCCCAGCTTTCGTGCACTTGAAAGTGTTAGAGTTGCTCGTGCCGAATCCGTCAAACAATTGTTTATTTGACAGCACCAAAATGGGAAAAGACGAGACAAGTGTTGAGTGGAGCTCACAAACAATAGAACAAGTTGCCTTCGGTACGTCCGGTAGCTCGAGGTTTCCGTTGCCGGCTAGGACCGCAATGGACAGGACAAAAAAGACCGTCTCTCACTGCACCTTACAAAACTTCATGAAACCGCCAAGTAGTTCATGGAAGACAAAAGACATATAAAAGAGGAATAACACGTCATAGATCTTTAAATTGTATCCATGTCAAGCCGAGTCAAGTCAAGCCGTCTCGGTCTCCGCACCTGTTTTCTGCCCAGCTGCTCCATCGACATTTATACAGCAACAAACTCCACAAGAGTAACTTCACCAGCATCATACACCTTCTCAAACTTGAAGCCAGTGGGCCCACTAGGAATAGATCAGTCTCGAAGGGATGAGCACCCAACCAAACACGCACATTAGGCTCTTGTACTCGGGTACAGTTCTCTCCATAGCATTTGCGAAGGCCATCATTTGCATATCTATGTAATAAGTTCTGATCCTCCCCATCCCCCAGTTAGCCAGGAGAGGTTCAGGCGCCTGTTCTTGATTTGCGTCCTTGACGCGTGCTGAGGTTGTAGGGGACACCTCGTGGACCAGAAGTTTGGATCCTGGTTTAGCGGCTTTGCGAACATTTTTGAGGATTGTTAGGCATTCAGCATCGGGCCAGTCATGAAGAACATGACGTATCTAAGGGCTTTTGTTGGGTGTGACGATGAACAACGTGGATGCTCGAACTCACATAGTAGTAATCCGCTTCGACAGGCGTCTCTTTGAAGAAATCGAGAGGAACAAGTTGGACGCGGCCAGACGAAAGAGCCTCCGGGTTCTCTTTCTCCCACAAGACCTTGCCATCTGCTAACACCTTCGGAAGATCATGAACAACGCCCTTCAACTTCGGGTGCATCTTGAGAAGCGAAAGAGTAACATGCCCAGTCGAACCACCAATATCAGCAACGATACTATCATCTTTAACATTTCCCCAAGGGTAACTACGCGCAAGCATAGAACGGCCACTCACTTCGCCCCAGCCGATCATAGCCTGATTAATGCGTAGACCGTGTTTCTTTGATATAGTCAGAAATAATCACATCTATGGAACGAGAGAAAAAACTTACAGGGCTCTGGCTCATGAACTCGAATGGAGTGGTCTTGAACGCTGTCGTGAAAGCCGAGTCTGCAGGAAGGACGGAGTTTGCCTTCTCGGGATCAGAGAAGGTTTCGTCGAGGTAGGCAAACGACTTCAGTCCTTCATCGCCTCTGTACAGTTTAAGATCAGTTAAAAAGAATGTATCCGAATGACTCACGTATGGCCCACAAACGAGGCAACAGCTTCGTGACTTCGGAGCTTGTAGCTCAAGCGATTGTTAGCAAAGACTCGAGGAGAGACTACCCAAAATAATACTAAATTAGACAAATACAACACAAAGGATGAAGGGATACAACCTTCTGTGAATACATGCTTCGTGGCCAGAAAACGAAGAATGCGATAAAGCTTGGGTTCATTCAGACTAGTCTCTTTGGCGAGATCTGCTACATCCACACCCTCTGGCTTCCCATCGAGCTTGTCGGCGATCTTGTTAGTCACTACCGCGTTAAACGCAGCCACCTCCATATGCTGAATTCATCAGGACATCATAACAGGGAAATAGTTGGGGACTGAACATACACCGAACGATTTCTGGATGGCGTGTTAGGTGTCAAAAAAGCGACTCCAGGCATAGATATGAACATACATTCATTATAGAATGTCCTTGTATAGCTCTTATATCAATTTTATAATGCGGTCAAAAGACACGAACCTGGAGGAGCCAACAGGTTGACCAGCTGAGCAGTCGCGGCCTCCAAGATTTTCACCTGCTTTACAAACTCGAAACTTGCATTTTCTGGGATATCGAATGGCCCCTCGACAGCATCATTGAGCGCTGGCAACTCTTTGCCAGCCTTGGTATACTCCTCGAGAATATTCGCCGTAGTCTTGGATATCAGATCCGCTAGAAGGGTTGCCTCCTGAGCCATGGTGAGGTTCTGAAGAGACCAGTGGGGTACGGATGGTGTTATGAAACACTGCTGGTCTTCCACTAACATCTATTAAGTACCGTCATGAGATCCCGAACCTAGTCCCAAAGTGCTATCGATCGTCCAAAAAGCGGCATCATCTGAGAAAAATACCTCTTTGGTCATAATTTGAATGTCATTAGATCTGTCATCCAATTAGTAATTCAAAGAATCAGATAAAATGAGCGGCCTGCATTGTGCTAGTTGATGTCAGTGAGATGTGTAGATGTCTGGTTGGATCGAGGAATATCAAAATTTAGACATGATAGAGTGTTTACTTCATGTTGGTACTATGAGGAAGAAAAGAAAACTGAGGACAGCCTCGATTGGTTAATGGTAATGGTGGTCTAAGTCACGGGGCAAGTGGTCAAAGGGTATCAGTTCGGCAAAAGTTGCCGCGCTCATCTCAGCTACACCCTAAAACTTGGATACCGTAATTAAAAATTCTAGGATCGGGATTCAACGGGAACTCATTGTATGGGATTTCATCCACGAATGCACCTGATTAGCCACGTTCCTCACATGATATAACCTCGTGCGCGTACCTTCTCTGGCTTAGACCACACATGTGCTTTAGTGCCTTGTTTCCTTAAATATAGTATGTAATATCAGAACTTTAAGGCAGTGAAGTGTGATTAGTCTAAAACCAAAAGTTCAGACCAGTTTCAACTTACCTTTGAATCTAAACAAGTCAAACTAGTGCCGTAAATCTATTCGGCAGCAATAGGAAAACAACCCAAAACAACTAATTGATACAGCACTACTCGCACATATTCTAACGAAAATACCAAGAATTACAACCAAATGAGGCATTCCAAGGACGAATGAAATTCCCATAGATTTAAACACTGCACTAGTTTGTATCAAGAAGGGTCAAATTCACTCTATTTCATTTCCACACTTTTTTGCCTCTGGTGTATCCGTTCCAAAGTAAATTATATAGCTACAAACTCTACAAGTGTCACCTCTCCCGTATCATGCACCTTCTCCAACTTGAATCCAACGGGCTCACTGGGGATTAGTCAGAATATGAAAAGTTGACTAAGGAAATTCAAAAAAATACATCAGACTTTGGAATTCGGCTACGGTCCTCTCCATAGCGTTAGCAATAGCCATCATTTGCATATCTAGGTAATACGTTCTGACCATTCCCATACCCCAATTAGCAAGGAGAGGTTCAGGTGCCTGTTCATAATTGGCATCCTTGATACGTGCGGCGGTGTTAGGGGAAATCTCATGGACGAGAAGTTTGGATCCTGGCTTAGCCGCTTTACGAACATTCTTCAGGATGACCTGACATTCAGCATCCGGCCAGTCATGAAGAACATGACGTATCTAAAGACCCTCGTTGAGCGTGAGTCAGGAAATAGAAAGTTACGAGCTCACATAATAGTAGTCCGCTTCGACGGGTGCCTCCTTGAAGAAATCGAGAGGAATAAGTTGGATACGACCAGACGAAAGGGCCCCCGGATTCTCTTTCTCCCAAAGAAGCTTACCATCCTCGATCACCTTGGGGAGGTCATGAACCACGCCTTTCAATGTTGGGTGCAGCTTGAGAAGAGAAAGAGTGACATGGCCAGTAGAACCACCGATATCCGCAACCACACTATCTTCTTTAACGGTTTCCCATGGATAGACGCGGGCCATCATGGAACGGCCACTGACTTCGCCCCAGCCGATCATGGCTTGATTGAAGCGCAGACCGTGTTTCTTTAATTGGTCAAAAACAGGCATATCCACTAAACAAGTAATCCTTACAGGACTCTGGCCTAGGAACTCAAATGGAGAGGCTTGATAAGCTGTGGTGAAAGGTGAACCAATAGGGAGGACGCAGTTGGTCTTCTCGGGGTCAGAAAACGTTTCATCAAGGTAGGCAAATGACTTGAGCCCTTCGTCTCCTCTGCGAGTATGTAGTTTCAGATGGTCAATATATATATATATATATATATATAAGAAAGTGGCTCACATATGGCCCACAAAAGACGCAACAGCGTCATGGCTTCGAAGCTTCCTGCTCAGGCGATTGCTAGCAAAGACTCCGGGAGAAACTGTTTAAAATGAATTCAAAGTCAGATATATTCAGGGTAAAGGATGAAAGGAAATCACTCTCAACGAATACGTGTTTCGTGGCAAGAAAACGAAGAATGCGGTGAAGCTTAGGTTCATTCAAACCTGCTTCTTTTGCGAGATCTGCCACGGAAACACCTTCCGGCTTCCTGTCAAGCTTATCGGCGATCTTATTAGTGATCACAGTGTTGAACGCAGCCACTTCCACATGCTATATTCGTCAGAACGGGTGAAGGCAAGCCGTAAAAAGGTAAAGCATACTCCAAACGATTTCTACAAGACGCGTGAATAGGGGATGTAATAGAGGCAGATAGAAACAACACACATTAATAATGGAGTGCCCTAGAACCAGTATTATAAGATGGTGCTAAAACCGATGAGAACGACGAACCTGGAGGAGCCAAAAGTGCGACTAGCTGGGCAGTCGCAGCTTCCAAGATCTTAACTTGCTTTGCAAATTCCAAGCTCGCATACTCCGGGATATCGAATGGCCCTTCAACAGCGTCATGGAGCGGTGGTAATTCTTTTCCAGCCTTGCTATATTCTTCAAGAATATTCGCTGTGGTCTTAGAAATAAGATCTGCAAGAAGGGTTGCCTCCTGAGCCATGCTGCGATTCTAGCGAGGAAGTTAAGTTAAGAAAGGAAGACTGGTGCTCGCATGCTCTCAAGTAAATATATGAGATCGCTGGCCCCAGGTCACGGCGTATTCAGATGTGACCTCTGACTTTATGAAGAAGGAACAGGCTTTGGTCATAATTTGATCGTCACTAAATATATCATCCAGTATTTGCAATCTGAAACAATGAGAAAGCACTTCCATCGGTTGATATCCATGAGGGGCGTTGGCCCTCAAACACTCCTCTTCCCTGCTATTACTGTCGTTTGCGGTCACGGGCAAAATCGACCGAATTCAGGATTTTTTGGACTTGAATTTTGAGAGACCGGAGGGCTCCTGAGACAATTTACCAAAATAAATTGCATCAAATGCAGTATTTTTTTGGTCACTAAAGCATACGATCACACGTAATGCAAAGGAGCTACTGAGGTCCGGAGTTACAGACATATTTGCCTGTGGTATGAGAAATTCGCGATTGAATAACTTTGCACAGACAAGATATTCTTAGACACTGATAATTTCGCTGAATCAGAAGTATTTCCTCTATCTATGTTCACTTTTATAGGGAGAAGGGGTTTGGAATGACAGATGTACCGAGGAAATAGCTGCGATTGCGCCCAAATATACTGCAACTTGTGAACCTGCCGCCCTGCAAACCGTTGGTCTTGAGGCTGCTAACGGCTGTTCCTTGCGGGATTGCTCATTCATTCCTGACCGATTCTCTCTATAAAGATTACCGCAATTTAGATAGAAGAAACTTTTTTGGTTCAGCTAAAATTACCAGTGTCTAGGAACATCTTTTCTGTGTAGAGCTATTCAGTCGCGACTTTCTCATATCACATGGCAAATATACATGTATCCTCAGTAGCTCATTTGCATTTCCTGTAATCCATACGGTTAAGTGACGAAAATTGCTCCATGTGATGGAATGTACTTGTCCAATTTGTCCCGGGAGCCCCCCTGGTCAAGTAAAAAGCCCAAGTCAAAAAAAAAAAAAACCTCAAACTGATTCAATTTTACCTGTTACTGCCATCATATATGCGAGTGACAGTAAACGAATAAGACCTGCCCAGGTTGAGATATTTTAGCGACGGCTAGCAAAAATTTGACCGTTCGTCCAAGATTCTGACTACTCGAGTAATTTTCTATCGCTGAAGCAACCGCCAGGAATTTCAGGGAAGACAAAAGAAAGCCGAAAGAGAATAATACGTCATAAATTTTTACATTGTATCTATGTCAAGCTGAGTCAAAGGCAAGTCTCTGCACCTTTCTTCTGCCCAGCCGCTCCATAGACATTTATACAGCAACAAACTCCACGAGAGTAACTTCACCGGCATCATGCACCTTCTCAAATTTGAAGCCAGTAGGCTCACTAGAGATAGATCAGTCTTGAAGGGACGAACGCCCGAGTAAACTCACATTAGGCTCTTGTACTCAGGTACAGTCCTCTCCATAGCATTTGCGAAGGCCATCATTTGCATATCTATGTAATAAGTTCGGATCCTCCCCATCCCCCAATTAGCAAGGAGAGGTTCAGGTGCCTGTTCGTGAGGCGCGTCCTTGACGCGTGCTGAGGTTGTAGGGGACACCTCGTGGACCAGAAGTTTGGATCCTGGTTTAGCGGCTTTGCGAACATTCTTGAGGATTGTCTGGCATTCAACATCGGGCCAGTCGTGAAGAACATGACGTATCTGACGATTCTCATTGAGTATTTCCATGAAAGCACATGGTCTCAGACTCACGTAGTAATAGTCCGCTTCGACAGGTGCCTCCTTGAAGAAATCGAGGGGAATAAGCTGGACACGGCCAGAGGAAAGAGCCTGAGGATTTTCTTTCTCCCAAAGAGTCTTACCGTCTTCTATGACTTTAGGGAGATCATGAACAACGCCTTTCAGCTTCGGGTGCAACTTGAGAAGCGAAAGAGTGACATGGCCTGTCGAACCACCGATATCCGCGACGATGCTGTCTTCTTTAACGGTTCCCCAGGGATAGCTACGGGCAAGCATTGAACGGCCACTAACTTCTCCCCAGCCGATCATGGCTTGATTGAGACGCGGACCGTGTTTCTTTAGTCCCATCAGATATGACCACATCTCCAAGGGAAGTGAAGGACTTACAGGGCTATTAGTGAAAAACTCGAATGGGGCAACCTTGTAGGCTGTTGTAAAAGGTGAATCCGTAGGAAGGACAGAATTGGTTTTCTCGGGGTCGGAGAAGGTCTCATCGAGGTAGGCAAATGACTTCAGTCCTTCATCCCCCCTTTCAATATGCCGCTTGAGACGACCTTGGAGGAAAAGGGACCATCAGAGAAACTCACGTGTGGCCTACATACGACGCAACAGCTTCATGGGTTCGGAGTTTATGGCTCAGGCGATTGTTAGCGAAGACTCGAGGAGAGACTGGCCCAAAATAAATCTGACACGGGACAAACTTAGTAATGAAATGGAATCACCTTCTGTAAATACATGCTTTGTTGCAAGAAAACGAAGGATTCTGTAGAGCTTAGCTTCATTCAGACCTGTATCTTTGGCGAGAGCTGCTACGTCCACGCCCTCAGGCTTCCCATCAAGCTTGTCGGCGATCTTGTTAGTGACGATAGTGTTGAATGCAGCTACTTCCATATGCTGAAATAGTCAGACTATTGTGAAGGCAGATAGCGAAGGGATGGAACCCACACCAAACGATTTCTATGCGACGTGTAAAGCGTGAAAAATTACCTCTAGGCAGAAGAAACAAACGCACGTTCATAATAGAATGGCCTTGTTAAATCCTTATACGAACGTTCGAAAAGAATCAGGAAAAGACGAACCTGGAGGAGCCAACAAGGTGACGAGCTGAGCAGTAGCAGCCTCCAAGATTTTCACCTGCTTTACAAATTCGAAACTTGCATTCTCTGGGAGATCAAACGGCCCTTCAACGGCATCCTTGAGTGCTGGCAACTCTTTTCCAGCCTTGTTATACTCTTCGAGAATATTTGCCGTAGTCTTGGAAATCAGATCCGCTAGAAGGGTAGCCTCCTGTGCCATGTTGAGATCCTCAGCAGAGTAGTGGGATACAGATGGTGTTAAGAGACGATGGTCTTCCAGGAACATCCATTAAATACCGTCATAAGATCCCGAACCTAGTCCCAAATTACTATGGAGCGTCCAAACGCAGCACCATCCGCGAGAAGACTGCTTTGGTCATAATCGGAACGTCATTGGATTTGTCATCCAGTTAGTAATTTGAAGAATGAGAAGAAAGGACGGCCTGCATTTTACTAGTTGATGTCAGGAAGATGTGCAAATGTCCGGTAGGGTCGAGGAATGTCATAGTTTGGACGTTATTGAGTTTTCACTTCATGTTAGTATTTTGAGGAAGAACAGAAGATGGTCATGAGGACCCTTTCCACCGCCACGGGCAAAGTAGCGAAAGGATCACTTCGGCAAAGTTCCCGCGGTAATCTCAGCCACTGAGTGAAACTCAGACACACACTAACAAGTCTAGTATCGGGATTCAACGGAAAATCATCTTTTAAGAAATTCTTCCTCATATACAGCTGATTAGCAGAACCCAATCATAAGATATGAACTCGTTCACATATCATTTCTAGCCTGGAAATCGAGAGGAACAAGTTTGACACGACAAGAGGAAAGTACTTCGGGATTCTCCTTCTCCCAAAATATCTTACCCTGTTCGATCACCTTGGGAAGATCGTGAACAATGCCTCTCAGCTTTGGTGTAACTTGAGAAGCGAGTGAGTGACATGCCTAGTCGAGCCCCCGATATCTGCGATGATACTATCATCTTTGACAGTTTCCCATGGATAGGCACGGGCCATCATAGAACGACCACTCACTTCTCCCCAGCCCATCATAGCTTGGTTCAAACGCAGACCGCGTTTCTTTCATTGTGTAAGACACCATCATACTTATAAGGCAAGTAATCCTTACAGGATTTTGAGCGAAGAACTTGAATGGTGAGATCTTAAAAAAGCCGTAGTAAAAGGTGAGCCAGTAGGAAGCGCGGAATTCGTCATTTCGCGGTCAGAGAAAGTTTCGTCGAGGTTAGCAAACGACTTGAGTCTCTCATCGCCTCTTGAAGTGGACAGTTTCAGGTGGAAACATAAGGCAAAAAAGGTATCAAAGCGACTCACACATGACCCACATACGACGCAACAGCGTCGTGAGTTCAAAGTCCATAGCTCCAGCGATTGTTGGCGAAGATCCCAGGAGAGACTGCGCAAAAAAAATCATAACAAAAAAATATCGCAGTGAAAAGGAAGCAACCTTCTGTGAATACATGCTTTGTGGCCAGAAAACGATAAAGTTTCGCTTCATTCAGACCAGTGTCCTTTGCGAGGTTTGCTACGGAAACACCCTCCGGTTTCCCATCAAGCTCGTCGGCGATCTTGTTAATGATTACGGTATTGAATGCAGCCACGTCACATGCTATATATGCCGGAACATCATAATAAAAGTCGCGAAAGGACGAAACAGACCCCGAACGATCTCTAAAAGACATGCAAAGTGTGAAACGGAAGCCCTGATAGACAGAAACCACATACATTGGTTACGGAGTGACCTTGGAGGGCGCCTATTCTTTCGTATCGAAACCGTTGAAAACGACGAACCTGGAGGAGCTAGCGAGGCGAAGAGCTGAGCGGTTGGCAGTTGCGGCCTCCAAGGTCTTGACTCGCTTGGCATATTTGGAACTTACATTCTCTGGGATATCAAACGGCCCTTCAACAGCATTTTTGAGCGCTGATAATTACTTTCCAGCTTTATTGTATTCCTCGAGAATATTCGCTGTAGCCTTAGATATGAGATCTGCGAGAAGGGTTGCTTCTTGTGTCACGCTGAAACCTGGCAGGTTCCAGATATAGCTGGTGAGTTCTTGTAGACTTTTTGGTAGAGTCTTAAAGGAACGTGGTCTTAAGTACAGTGGCATTTTGTGAGACTTAAGACCTCTATTGTGTGTTTCCTTGGAAAATCCGAATCTAATTCATGCCAAGTACAAAAAAGCGGTCCTGGCCGCACCTTTGCGTAACCTAATGGAACGACCAAGAATTGCATATTCGAAATGTTAATCCAAAGATCAACATCCTATTGATTTTAACATTTTCTTATAGCCTCGCATTATATCACTTCAGCCGTTACACATATATTTTCTGTCCTTCCGTTCCAGGGATATTTATACAGCAACAAACTCCACAAGAGTCACCTCTCCGGTATCGTGGACTTTCTCCAACTTGAATCCAACGGGCTCGCTATGAATAGTCAGTTCATGGAAATCTGGACCAGAGGGATTCAAACGCTCACATCAGACTCTTGAACTCCGCTACGGTCCTCTCCATAGAGTTGAGAACAGATAACATCTGCATATCTATGTAATAAGTTCTAGCCATTCCCATCCCCCAATTAGCAAGGAGGGGCTCTGGCGCCTGTTCATAGATTGCATCCTTGACACGCGCAGCGGTTTTAGGGGATACTTCATGGATGAGAAGTTTGGATCCTGGTTTAGCGGCTTTGCGAACATTCTTCAGGATGACCTGACATTCAGCGTCGGGCCAGTCATGAAGAACGTGTCGTAGCTAGGAGCCTCCTATTTAGTCTAACCTCGAAAAAACATCCAGACGCGAACTCACATAGTAGTAGTCCGCTTCGACGGGTACTTCCTTTAGGAAATCGAGAGGAACAAGTTTGACGCGACCAGATGAAAGTGCTTCGGGATTCTCTTTCTCCCAAAATACTTTACCCTCTTCTAACACCTTTGGGAGATCATGAACCACGCCCTTCAATTTTGGATGCTGCTTAAGAAGCGAGTGAGTGACATGACCAGTCGAACCACCAACATCCGCGACGACACTATCTTCTTTGACGGATTCCCAAGGGTAAACGCGTGCAAGCATCGCGCGACCAGTCACTTCTCCCCAGCCGATCATAGCTTGGTTGAAACGCAGGCCATGTTTCTATAGTCGAGTAAGAAACAATCATTTCTAAGAAACAAAGGAAAGAATTTACAGGACTCTGGCCAAAGAACTCAAATGGAGAGACCTTGTAAGCGGTAGTGAAAGCCGAGCCTGTTGGAAGAACGGAGTTGGTTTTCTCCGGGTCTGAGAACGTTTCATCGAGGTAGGCAAACGACTTGAATCCTTCGTCTCCACTTCGGGCTCACAGTTTGAGATGAAAAAAGAAGAAAGAAGGTCATAAAATGGCTTACGTATGACCAACGTAGGATGCGACCGCTTCATGACTTCGCAGCTTGTAACTCAAACGATTGTTAGCGAAGACTCCAGGCGAGACTATTTAAAAGTCAGTTCAAAATCAAATAGATCCGACCTAGATAATTGAATGAACTAACCCTCAGTAAAGACATGTTTTGTGGCAAGAAAACGGAGAATGCGATAAAGCTTCGGTTCGTTCAGACCTGTTTCTTTAGCAAGATCTGCCACAGAAACACCTTCAGGCTTCCCATCGAGCTTGTCGGCGATCTTATTAGTCACTACAGTGTTAAAAGCAGCAACTTCCATATGCTAAATTGGTCAGGAGATCGTAAAGGCAAGTAGTGAAAGGACAAAACATACGCCGAACGATTTCTACCAGACGTGTAAATAACGAAAACTAGTTTAGAAAAATCGAAACTACACACGTTCATAACGGTATGACCTTCAAACAACTCTTATCTAATGGTCTTAGAACGGGTGAGAGCAACGAACCTGGAGGAGCCAAAAGGGAGACGAGCTGAGCAGTTGCAGCCTCCAAGATCTTGACCTGTTTTGCAAATTCAAAGCTCGCATTCTCTGGGATATCGAATGGTCCTTCAACGGCGTCCTTGAGCGCTGGTAATTCCTTTCCAGCCTTGCTGTACTCCTCGAGAATATTCGCTGTAGTCTTGGAAATAAGGTCCGCCAGAAGAGTTGCTTCTTGTGCCATGCTGAGATCCAAAAATGAGGAGGTGTAGTAGTAGATGGCGGTAAAGGGAGAAGACTTGTATTCGAATGCGCCCATTTAACGAGATCCCGAACCGAACCAATGATCACCAGGTGCTATTGATCCCCACCACATCGGACAACATGAACAATCCTTCTCTCGATTATTGTCATAGTTTAGACGTGATTGGATTTATCATCCCATGATTCTCGTGTTCGAGTGCGATCAAAAAGGAAGATGAGCGTTCCCATCTTTGTTGGTGCCAATGGTGGCTAAAGCCAAGGCGTCACAGGACGTTCAAAGTATCCGTCGGGTCAAGTTTGTTTCTCATATTACATCACCTACTCCTCCAAACCAATTACCCAGCATTTAAAGGGTCTAATTCTGTCGTTCAAGGGGTATCTTAGCGCTTTGGATCCTTTACCTTCTGTGCCCGCTCTCGATGCATTTGTCGGCCACGTCGGCCATCCCAGGTGCATCTCGAGTGTATCTAATGGAACTGGGTAGAACTTTTGTATTCTGCGACAAACTATTCTACCGGCAAGTTCGCTGATTATCTAGAATTTCAGGATTATGGTATGCCATGACGTTCGGCATTACCACTGAAACAAGGTTTACCTCCTCAAAGTTAATCACGAATACTAAGTATTTCAGTTCTTAGACGCCTCATATTTATCCAAGGTCCTGGAATAAATGCAGCGTTTCACCATCCAGAGGCTCTAATGAGGACTTATGCGGGCAATGTGTTTTGCCTACACCCAATGTTGTCTGGCACAAGTCAGAGCCCGCAAATTCACACTCCAAGGTGGTAACAGTAAATGCTAGATACATTGATATAATACAGAGGTGCAGTAATATAAAGGGTATTAACCAACAAACTTTAAAACAACAGTTCTTGTCCTCTCTGGATCACTTTCTGGAATCTCCTCCTGTCCACTCACACACTCCAACTCCGTCAATCGCCTCCTCTTAACGGCGTCAAAGGGGTAGAAAACAGGTTCTTCTCCTTCCCTAGCTTTTCGCTTTCTGCCCGCGATCACGCCAAAATAACTGGACGGCGAAAAGGGGGCGAGGGCAGATGATGCCAAATCCAATTGCCTTCTCTTTTCTCCTAATTCCTTTAGCCTTTGCTTCCGATTTCTCAATCCCAAGGAAGGGTGAGTTCTTGAGGTGTCCCTCTATTAGAGTTTCATGTTAATCGGGTATAAAACAAAGGCCAAAAGATCTTACCTCAACCCATTGGCAATCAACAACTTCAATTGCACTCCCATCATGACCAACACCCCAACTTGCACTCTCCAAATCTCTACCATCATCTCTCTTTATCACATCCTCAGGCTGTTCCTTCCCAGGTTCGATAAACCTATAAGCCTCTCCGTACCCTCCCAAAAACCTGGCTAGGACCTCTTCTTTCACACCACCGCCAACTTTGGGTTGCTCATCTCCAGCCTCTTCACGCTCCCCGACCCAAATTCCGCCACTGGAAAGGGCACCTCTCCTTCCAACGACAAATCCTCCGCCGTCTTCTCCACCAAGACATCTCACCACTCTCAAACAGACTTTCAAGTCGTCTTTTCGCGTCCGATAATCGCTCCAACGAACCCAGCCTGAATGGACAAGGACCATGCACAGGTCTGAATCGTCTGTGTAGAAACGGCGTTTGGCTTTTGTGGATTTGGGTGAAGGTGATGATGAAGGGAGAAGACCCCCGCCCCAAATACGAGGCTGTTGGGGTTTCGTCAATGGGAAGTGAGAGCGTGGGATGTACACGGTGAGTGTTGTGGAAGTGTGTAAAAGGTGCGGATCTCTTTGTTCTTTTGGTGGGGCAGGGGCAACAGGAATAGCAGAAGGAGCAGGAGCAACAGGGGGTGGTGACGCTGCTTTGGTTGGCACTGGAGGTGGTGTAGGGGGCTTTGAGTCTTCAGGTTTCGTTGACGTCGGTTCATCAACAGTCATATTTTCAGCAGGAGGCTCAGCCGCAGGTGGTGCACTGGGAGGTTGACTTGGGGGCGGCGCAGTCTCTTCCCGCTCTTCGCCTTCCTCTAGTTCACCTTCTTCCTTGTCTGACTCCACTTTCTTCGCAGGATCAACAGACGACGTCGCTGGTGGCGCGCTGGGAGGTGCAGAAGGAATGCCGGTCATGACAGCAGGCGTGCTGGATGGTCCAGGCAATGGCGCAGAAGCAGGCGGGGCAGGAACATGCGAAGGGATGAGAGGATCTGCGGCACGAATAGGGGTCGGGGCGGCGACTTCTGTTTTCTCCTTCTCCGGAGAAGGCAAATTTTGAACGAGCGGAAAGCCAACTCCAATTTCCCATTGTCCCCAAATGAATGGGAAGGGAAGTGTAGGATAGACGAAGGTCCCAAGATGAAAGTGGTGGGCTGCTTTGTGTTCGCGTTCTGCAACAATAATTTCCTTTTCTGGAGCCCGACTTGGTCTAGCAGATTGGCTATCAAAGAGACTCTTGCCTTCCGGCTTGATCTCTATGGAAGGGCCGCTTTCTCTTCGTCGGCCTATACCATCTGGTGGACCTTGGTCAGGTGGCAAGACACTGCTTGACGGGGGTGAATGTCCAGGCCGGCTGTGGTTATGGTGGTGGTGGTGGTGGTGATGATGGTGATGATGCCCTGAGCCTCCAGCTTGCTGCACAGAGCGCGAATCTATAGGGGAAGACACACTCAATAGCCTGTCTGAGAGGAAATAAATGAGCGAACCTCTGGAACCATCTGTCTCCTTTCTTTCGGATAGGTACATGGGATTGGATGAAACAAATCCGGTGTGGAAGCTTCCATATGGTGGCCTTCTACTGTAAGGGTCCCTTTCACGGCTGCGATCGTGACGGTCGAGGATCTTCATCTGAGCGAGTTCGTGCTCGCGCATGTTTCGTTCGACCTCCTTCATATGTTCAGCCAATGTCAAGCCGTCGTCCCGTGATCTGTGCAAATGCTGGTGTTGAGCGTGGGCTGAAGCGTGGGCAGGTGGAAGAAGGGTCAAAGTTTCTGGAGGGCCAGAATGTCCTGGCCGTGGAAGGTAATACCGCTCCTTGTTGACAGTTGGTTCGCCTGAATTCGAGTCGTTAAGGGTAGGTGAAATGGCTGGAGAGTGAAGATGATGATGCATGTGATGATGGTGCGCTGATTCAATGCGTAAATCGTTCTGAGGAGGTGGTGGTGGAGGGGACGCGTGCTTGGAATTGCGGACGAAAGCAGAGGCGTGAGGTCGGGATGCTATGTGAATGATATAAACATATTAGATAATTCCGCTCAAAAAGAGAAAAATGGAATATCACAAACACGAACCATGTAGAACCCATTCTCTATCTCTTCTCTCTCTTTCTCGTAACCTCTCAAGTTCAGCGCTCTCTGACGTAGGAGGTCCCTTCCACGCTAACGACTGGTCCCTTGGCCGTTCTCGTTCTCGTTCCCGCTCTCGCTCTCTGTCTTGTGGAGGAAACCAGTTGCTACTAGAGCCAGAGGAACGGCCGTATATCGTTTGTGACCCAGGCGGAGCAGATGGCCACGGTTTGTCTTTTTGCTGGGGAACCGCGGGATTTCCATTTGATGAGGCAGGTCGACTGCCAGGTGCGTTTGTAGGCGGACTGGAGATTGAATCGCGCCGTCTGTCCTCAGATGGAGAGTCTTGTAAAAGCGCAGCGACGTTCATGTTCACCGAAGGAGATGAGCGCCAAGTAGAAGGAAGAGAGACACGCCTCGACCAACAATACTTCCGAGACGTGCTTCTTTGATCGTGATCTGTTTTTTTTTTTCGCCATCACGATTTCTCATTTCATCCGATTTAGACTAGCGTGGGGTGGAACCGATACTCAATAGGATTAGATTGTGTAGATACAAATACAAAAAACTGAACGATGTAAGAGAAGCACCAGTTGTTTCCAGCGTCGATCATAACAGATTGAGCTATACAGAAAGCAGCCTCTTTTGAGGCGAAAGAGCTGGATCAACCAGCCTACACCATGGAACCTCCACCCCACCAACTTAAATCCACATTCAACTCCACACAATATCGACGAAATTTCAGAACAACCGCCTATATATAACTGGTTTATATAGTTAACAACTAGGTAGACACTGCACCTTGCCTGGGATGCGCTGTTTCGAGATACAATTGAGAGTCAAACAAACAGAAGCCTCTTTTGAGGCCACAGCTACGCTCTCTCCTGTGTGACCATATGTTATGGTTCAGCCACTTGTCTAGTCAATTTTCTTCTCCACCAAGCGTTCATTCAACATATCAGAGGGAGCGGAAGCCACGCGTTGTTGGTTCGACGAATAACATTGGTTAAATACTCGTGTATGGGTAAAAAATATGGTAAGTTCAGAATTCAACAAAAGGAAATCTAAGTAGGGGGATATTCTATCGTGGAGTCCTGCCATGGAGTGATGGTACTTGTCTCTTGGCCAAGGTCCACAGGTGCATGTAGGGTCAAATAATTCTCGAAAGTGTCATGAGTCTGTAATCCGGAAGTAAATGAGCCATCAATGTTCTCAATATCAGAATGATGTTGGGGGGTTGGCAGTGTGCTGGGTTTCCAACCTTCCACTTGCGGCGACATTAATCCTGGATTGCTAAAAAGGGACGAGAAGGGTGACGAAAACGTGGTCATTTGCATCTCCTGGATTGTTGTCGAGGAAGCCACCTGAGTCATTGGTGCAGTGGTGAGAAAATCGATGAGTGAGGGGTGAGCATCGTCTAATGATCCTAAGGAAGAGGAATCGAAAGTGTAGGAAGAGGCTTCGCAGGGTTCGAGTGAGGTCGAATGAGATTCCATCGCCAAAAGCCTGTCCTGTCCACCAAAAATTGCCAGCTCATCATCTCCATAATTAGTGGGCGGTATGGAGATGCTTGGCTTAACAACGCCAGCCATTGCAGACGAATGCAGAGCTTGAGCTTCCTCTGCCTGAGCGAGAATCTTCTGCACAATCTTGGCTCCATTCTTTGTCCTGTGAGAGACAGTTTGCGCCGCCACTTCTTCAAATATAGCAGATGCAACTCTGAGCTCTTCTAAAGGACCGTTCCCAATAGTCGATGAAGGGGCATGAATGGCGATATCTCCTAGGACCATCTGAGCCAAAATTACAATATGTCGAATGGACGAAGCAGAAATAAAAAGAGCCAACTCACGGCAGCGTTGGATACTGAAGGGAATAATGAGAAATCGATTTGGTTTGGAGATTGAGAAAACAAAACAAACCGGCAGTCCAAGGATTGCAAAGTCTTGCAAATAATGCAGGAAATCGTTTATGGGCTGCTTGAAAGCTTCTGACAACCCATGATGCTGCGCGAAAGCTTGCTAAAAACCTTTAGGCAAAAATGAATCAGAGAAAAAAAAAGTTGAATTCAAATAACTCACGAAGGTGCATAACGGCTCTTCAAGGGATTGCCAGAAGAGTCTTTAAGTGCTTCAGATAGGTGACTGCGATGCTAAAATCAAGCATGAGCATCAGGGCTTGGATGAGTTGGAAAGCAAGTTACAATTGATATAAGCACTGAAAAAAAAAAACTGATGATGAACCTTTGCAATGCAGAAAATAGAACAGGACAAACTTCTTGAGCGAGCCACTCCCAAAGTGCACGTATGCATGAATTCTGGGAAGGTCAGGTTTGGCTGATCTTCAGCATCGACTAAGATCTTATTTAAGTGCGCAGGAATCTCTCTCGCTCGCACTTTGCGATCTAGCTCAAGAATCGACTCGTAATTTGCTGGAGTAGCAGCTAGTAACGTCTCAACCACGTCAAGGTAGCAATCACGTGCGGTCTCGTGCTTCCATCGAAAAACTGGAAGGGAGGTTTTAGGGATAAGGTAGAGCACTCAAATTGGCACTCACATCCAGTCGGAGACTGATCATGCGAATCCGATTGCCCCACGTCGTCTGGCAGTTCTGTATCGACATAACTCGGTCTAATAGACAGCGGACGCCCCGTAGACACACACTAAAACTAATTGAGCGAACTTAATTGGGACAAGTTGCCATTCGACCAACCTGATAAACTTCCGTCGACACTAACTCCCAGTACAACCACCTTCTGTTTTGCACAGTAGTCTCGTCAAGATTCCAGTGGGAAGGATCTCTGTGCAAACCAAGCCCTTGAGCCACTTTGCACGCCAGAGACAGGATAGTCCACTAAGCTGAGTCAGGTACATATAAAGGCGTATACGACAAAAACGAACACTTGGACTCATTGTAGTAGTAGAAGCTGCACCACGAAGTTCGCTGTAGATGATAAGAAGGAACAGCGCTTGCACAGATGCCACTTCAGGTGAAAAGAGTAGGGACTGCATGGAAAGGCACGCCATCCCTATTCGAAAATATCTCTCAGCTTCTATCCAATCTGCCAAATTCAGGCGTAAGATGAGTGAGGCTAAATAAATGGAGGGAAGAATGACATACAATGCTCTTGAGTTAATTCCAACCATGCACCAATGGCTAAGGCCAAGAAGATAACCGCGCATCGATGGGGACGGATTATTATTGAAAGAATAGGAACGCTTGGATTTGTATGGGAATCCATGAGATATTGGTACACGGGAGACAGGTATGCTTGGAACAGCTCCTCTCGTAGGATGGGCATTAAATACGTTGGGTAGTGCTCGTAAAAGTTTTCGCAGAGGAACCAAGCTCGCTTTTTTTCGGGAAAATCATTAAGAATGGCGGAGGCAAAAGATTCCATGCTAAGAGTAGAACTAAGGGAGGTCTTGGTGGGGGTACTCTCAAGCCTGGAGTCTAGCTCTGGTTGTGGGGAAACGTGTGACGTTGCAACTCTATCTCCGGCTCCTACAACCTGAAGAATAGCATGAGATTTAGTCAAAAAAGAGATAGGTAAGACGAGTTTACCTGATGCAACGCCTGTGGCATGTTTGCGTGAATTCACGAATGAAAGGAGCGATGAACAAGTACCTCAATCATAGCGGACGGCCCGAAATATTTAAGCTCTCCAGATTCACTAACTGTCAAGGATCCTAGCACGTCGGTAACTTTGTCAACTTCAGGATCGTCTTGTGGTTGTCCCCTTTGTGGAGATTCTGCGAGCAAGGGATGAATATCCTTCGATGTGCAAGAATGGGCTAACGCTAGCGCATTTTCAAGTTGTAAGTTTCTGTTAATAGTATAAGGATATTATGTTATTCGAACAGCAAAAATACAGGACCGTTCGCGGAGCCGAGTGATGTCATCCTGTGTTCTTTGCTCAGAGCTGCCTTCTGCAAGGATAGCTTTGTACGCTTGGCGACTGATGAGAATTCCTAAGAGCGTAAAATGAGAAGAATGAAGAGAACTAAGGAGCGCCGTTGCTCACCAGTGGGACTTGTGAGAAAGGGGGCAAGAAAGCCTGCAAGTGAGCAAACATGCTAGTAATTATTTCCGTCAGTGAGCTCACCAGACGCCCGAGCATTCTCTTCGAACTACGTGATGGAGTCAGAATCTACAGATGTAGCGTTCGTTTAATCTTCGATACCGCAGGAACCGCAAGGAACCTTTTTAAAAAGTGAGCCAAACCCGGTGAGAAAGTACTGAGATACAAACTTTCTTGTCGCATTTTAGCTAGGAGTTTTGAAGATAAATTTTGAAGTTATAGGTTAAAGATAGGGAAATGCACTTTCATCCGCCTGCATTCAGCACAGGCCACCTGGAAACTAGATGAAAAGCAGGACGAGGGAAGGAGATTGGAGCCGACCAAGCCTCGAGACATTCGAGAAATAATGTCCTTTCTTTTTTGTTCAGGACGAAGAACAGTTGCCATGATAATGGTAGGAAGGAAAAGAGCAATTAATTAGGACCCTTGGCGAAAAGGGTTCATTGGAAATCCTTTATTTAGGACTTAGACATGTTCATTGCTTTACAAGTCCACGATCACGGTCAGGCGCCCACAACACATGGCAAGCGAAACATCACGAGACTCTCCTCGAGACTGCCTTTGTCATCTACATCACTTACGCCGTCGTCCAGCTAGTGTAAACGACAGATCGCCTCTCCCACCCCCGCGGCCCCCGAAGCCGCCAATGACATTACTGGCTGGTTGCAGGATATTTAGCCTTTGCATTTACGTTCTTCGTAAGACTTCTGCAGTAGTTTGGAGCTTAATAATGTGCTTTAAGGTGGCCAAGTTAGAAGAGAGAGGGGATGCTTGTGCTACCGCTAATGTGTTGGACGATGGACTCTGAAGCTATCGAATCCAGACTGATGTACGTGCAGTCCTCCCGCCAAGCTCTAACCCATTATCCAGAACAGTTCTGGTCGATCTCTTCCCAATCATATTTGTTGGTTTAAACGGTCCGATGGCCCAGAATAAAACGTGATATTTGCCTGTATAAATTACCAATACATTTCTAGCTAGTGGTCACCAGGGGCCGTCAATATTCCATGATTCGACAGTAGGTTGTATTAATAGCCCACCCTCGAGATTAACTTGACCCTTTCGTGTCTCGATACATAAGTCGCACTGGACTTTCACTAATGGCACGAGACCAAGGAGGTGCAAAGAGAAGCGGCGTCAGTTTAAACCGACCCCCAACTTTCTTGTTAATCTTTTTAACCTCTGTTTCCGCGCATTTTCTGCCCAGGACCATAAATGCAAGTCCTCCGAAAAAGCAACTTCTCCCCAGTCATCCAAGGGAAGGTCACGGGGGTGCCAGCGAGCCTGGAACACTGCACTCTCAGGCAGCTCACCAAGGTTGGTATAGGACTCTTCCACTTGCTCGGGTAATACTCCGAGTTGATGAGGGAAGTAATAAACGACTCTAAAGTCGTCCATTCCGACCAAGGATTCGGAAGATGCCAAGTCCGAATCCCTGGTATCAGAACAAATGACGACAATGAGTTGGATAGAAAATGAAGGCAAGGCAAATAAGTGCTCCAATTGGCGGAAAAAATATTCTCGAGGAGAGGGTCGAGACATACTGCCTATTGCATCTGTTACAGCCACCTCTTCAAGACGAGGGAAGTGCGTAAAGTCAATCATCTCCACAGCATGGAGCTCCGTAGGATATGCACCGCTATCCAACCATGTCCCTTTAAGGACCAAAGAAAGTCTAGTCAGAGAATTAGCCCACAAAATATCTGCACCGCTCTTTTGGAGAGCGACAAAGAGGGAGACATTTGCCTCGAAAAACGAGACATTCCTAAGCGCAGCGATGACGGGAAGCACTTCGGGGACTGGCACAAATTCACAGCGAAGGCGTTGAAGACTTTCAACGCATTCACCTAGAATTTCTAAGGCTCGTTTATCCTTTCCAGTGTCGAAAAACGAGGAGGCCATCGTAATTCGTTTGATCCACGATTTCGGCCTTGGTTGAGGGAGGGCAAGAAAATTATACGAAGGACCGAAAAGGGTGAACTTGAGAACATAGACTGTTTCAAAAAGTCGAGGATAAATGCTAGTTCATGACAAGTCCTTGCATTAGTGGAAAGTCCGTGATGGCTAGAAATGACTCAGGTTCAGCCAAGACTCACCATGAATGGGCTAGCCGATTAATTAACAGCAAAGGAGCAAGTTTACGATGTGTGCGACACGCAAAAACAAGATGATTGTAGATCTGGATCCAAATTTCCGGAGGAAAAAATGTCATGATGGTGGGTAGTTGGAAGTGAGTCTCCTTGATGGAAGTCAGAGTCAAAGGTCGCATATTCATTTCTCCGAGCCATACATACCTTGGCCACTGACGGCTCGGGCCATTCATTTTGTTAGACGTTGTCACCGCTCTACCCGTTTCCTTGGGGCATAAAAATCCCCGTTGAGCCCGGCGCTTGTCGCCTGGGCTTGTTCTTGACCTCGATGTTCATCTGTTGTTCGGCTGCCATTCAAGTTCAGATATTGAACACTTCTTGTTGTTAACTGTTTGGCCGCATTTCATTCCGCCGCCAATGCGGTCTCGGAACGAGGCACCCGTCCATTTGAATCGAGTCTGCCAGCAACACAAAATAGCTGCCTTGTCCAGATAGGCTACTTTCATAGCTTCCGTTCTCCGTTCGCTCTGGCATGGTGACAGCTTTATTGAGAGAGACAGCGTGGCTAGCCAAGAAGTTGGGAACTGTTTATGTAAGTCCGAGTTTCCAAGAGACTCTCGGGGAAGGTTCAAGGATTACTTGCGCTTAAATGCTAACTGTATCGCCTCGTTCACCAGCATGGTGCTTCTTACCTTCGGGATCTACATTGACATTAATCTAGGAACTTGTGCGCTGGCAAACATGTCCTCGAACAATCGTCGCCACATTGTTACCGATGAACAATCCTGTTTTAGTTGATCAAAGTCTTGTGGTTCTCGTCTTTGTTTTTTGGGAAGCGACGTCGAGTGAAATTTGCTTTACTGCCCGTCAAACTGCCCCACGCCTATTTGTCCGAGGCTCGTGTCACCAATCTGCTTGAGCAGATGTGTTCCCGTTCGCGATTGAGGCATATTTTAAAACTTCTGTCCCATTTCCTTTATAAGTGAGAGGACTTGGTTGATGAATTCCTCAATTTCACTCCTCTGAGTGAGCCCCGGTTTTTCCTTTTTCTTTTTCGTCATGCTCCGTCTCGTTTCCGCGTCGTCCCTCTTTATTGCGGCTGCCAACGCCGCCGTGAACCCTGTCGTTAATACTGTTAAGGATCTTTTCATTGTTAACAAAGAAGTCTCTCCCGACGGATTCAACCGAAAGTTTGTGCTTTCTTCTGGTTTCTTGCAAAGCTTTACCTGTTCCCCAGTGCTGTTCTAGCTGGCAGCTCAGCCACTGATAGCTCCATTATCGGTCCTCTCATTACCGGCCTAAAGGTTCTACATTCTTTGGTTTCTTTTGAATCCCTTCACTTACAGTTCTTAGGGCGGAACGTACAACATCAATGTACACAACCAGCTTACCAACCCCGATATGATTTTGGGAACCAGCATTCACTGGCATGGTCTCCTTCAACGTGGCTCTACTTGGGCTGATGGACCAGCCTTCGTCAACCAATGCCCCATTGCGCCTGGTGAAACATTTGCTTACCAATTTAACTCACCCGATGAGGCTGGCACCTATTGGTATGATTTTGGGGATATAATCCTGGCGCAATTTTTCTCAAAACGTTCGTCAGGTATCACTCTCATATCGGTCTCCAATATTGTGATGGTCTTCGTGGCCCATTCATCATCTACGACAAGAACGACCCGCATAAAAATCTTTACGACGTTGACGATGGTATGACCAGTCAAACATGGAGATCTTCAATTTGCCTGACACGTCCCTAGACACCACTGTCATCACTGTCGCTGACTGGTACCACATGCTTGCAAAAGACTTTTCAGGACCATCCTTCCCTGATGCTATGCTTATCAACGGAAAGGTGAGATTTTGCCTAAGAATATGATTGAAAGTGTCTAACACCTTTCAATAGGGTCGATACAATGGTGGTCCGGCCGTGGATCTCTCTGTTGTCTCTGTCAAACGCAATAAACGTTACCGTATGCGCTTGCTTTCGGTTTCTTGCGACGTGAACTTTATGTTCCAGATCATGGGACATGACCTCAACATTATCGAGGCTGACGGTATTGCTACCCAACCCCACACTGTTCGAAGCATCCGAGTTCTCGCTGGCCAGCGTTACTCTTTCGTTCTTAATGCTAACCAACCCGTGGGCAACTATTGGATTCGTGCGAAGCCCGCTGTCAGCAATGGCTTGGACACTTTTGATGGCGGCCTTAGCAGTGGTATTCTCCGCTATGTGTTCGTGTCATCTTTTTCATGCCCGGCGTCTCACGTTGATTGACTATCTTGGCAGCGGTGCTCCTGCTGCCGAACCTCCTGCCACCCAGACCGAAGACCCGGCTGTTAGACAACTCAAGGAAAGCGACCTCCACGCCTTAACCAATGCCAAAGCTCCTGGCGTCCCACGACCTGGTGCTGCCGATATCAACCTCAATCTCGTCATGGGCTTCGACCTAAGTTCGTCGTATTACACTGATGAGTAGATCTTTACTAACCACCTCCTCCAGCGAACGGCCCAGCATTTACCGTCAACGGAGTTTCGTGGGCCTCTCCGGAATTGCCGGTGCTGAACCAGATTCTCTCTGGAGCTAGCACGGCCCAACAATTACTCCCGGCCAGTTCTATCATCGAACTTCCTAAGAACAAAGTTGTTGAGGTTAGCATTCCTGGAGGTCTTGCTCCCAGTGCCCCTCATCCCATTCATTTACACGTAAGTGGATATAACACAAAGTGACTACAATTCCTCACACCATCGCGCAGGGTCATGCCTTCTCTGTTGTTCGATCAGAGGGAAGCAGCAACTACAACTACCTGAACCCCGTGAGGGTATGTAATACGGCGTTCTATCTCTTTTATTGTTTCCTAATGTGCTTGTAGCGTGACGTCGTATCGACTGGTGACATCGGCGACAATGTCACCATTCGATTTACCACTGACAATGCTGGAGCGTGGTTCCTTCACTGCCATATTGTGCGATACTGTTCAGACGACCTGTTTTTGGTTACTGATTCCTGTTTTTAGGACCCTCATTTGGAGCTTGGATTTGCTGTAGTCTTTGCTGAATCTGTACCCGATGTTCAAGCACCCGGTGCAGCTCCCCCGAGTACGTTTTCAACAATTTTCGCTTTCTCTTTCGTTACTGACTTTTTTCAGCTGCTTGGCAAGATCTTTGCCCCACTTGGGCTAGACTCAGTGCAGATAAGACACAAATTACGTCTGGTAATTTATCGGACACAGCTCTCGGTAACGCTCTTGCGGACGAAGCAAAAGCCAAAGGCCTCACCGTCTCATAAAATTCTCCGTCTGCAAGCAGATTAATTTCCCCCCCTCTTTTTTATGATTCTAAATACTCGTTCCGCTTTGTGGTATGGTTCCACTACCTCTCGTTCACCCTAATTAGCTGCCTCGTATAGATAAAATGTACTCTAGTAATAGTATTATTTAGTTTTTTTGCCTCGGGAATTTTGTGAATCTAATGGAAGGAAATACTCGACAAACTGGGCCTGCTTTAGGCAACCGCACAGTTTGACTTTCTGTTCTTCTTTGGAGGAGGAGCCACTAAATGGAGTTAGGCACGATTAAGGAGGGTTAGACGAATCACCGAACATGCAAGCCTAACAGCCTTTTCAAAGACTTCATTCACGCCTTCAAATGTTTTTGCTGAGCACTCCAGATATGCTTCTGCATGAAATGCGGTCTTCGCGAAAATTTGACCTTGACAAGTTTGCATCATGGCTTTGCGTCTGTTGGAATGTTCAGGAAGATACGTTATTGGGATGACTATGTCTGACCTTTGCCTCAGTTCTTCAATACGGTCTTCATCATCTCTTATATCAGAACGCAATCCCACTACGATAAACTTCGTATTGTCTCCTGCATATGGTCGAAACTTCTCATACCACTAATTGCCGTTACGATGGGGCCGCAGAGAGGAGCAGACGCGCTTACTTTTTCCCCAAGATTTTCGCGCGCGTCCTCGTCATCAATTGGGAAGCAAAGTAAGAAGACATCCACGTCATCATGTAACGAATAGAAATGTTTTTGTGCTACTCTGTCGTCGAAAGACCAATAATCGTGGGATTTGACGAGTTGAAGCATAATTGTCGTTTGTTTTTGGCTGTCTAGTTGTACGTTGTACAGGAAGGGATCAAAAACGTATTCCCATAGATCTGAATGAAAGAGTATGAGTTAGTATAAAGATGACCCTTCGAAGCACTTTGTTGTGAGGGTCTTACTTTGAGGAAGAACTGCCTGAATACCATTGAGAGCTTCAGGAACGTGAAGTTGGCGCAATTAGATATTTAGACTTACATTCGGTTGCATTTTCATAAAAGCACGAATAAGAGTTCCCTAATTCATGCCCTTGTAAAAGAAAAGGGAAGTAGTCACGGAGGAGGCAAGAAACCTTTCCCGTTTCCGGATCCCCTAACAAGACACCTATAAAAACAAATCATGTCTCAGTTCCAACGCTTTGCAAGCATAAACGAAATTTGTACATTTGACTTCCTGACGGCCCAAACCAGTTTCCATGTAAAGTCAAGGGAACCAGATGGATGTTCGAAGGAAGATGATTATCAAACATACACTCCCCTTTGGCTCCATGTCTTTCAAATTGGCGTACAAAACGACTTCTTCTCCTCTTTTCTGGATGGCTCTGCTCACTTCCCAAAATATAATTCTCGACACTGTGTGAACTTCCCCCCAATCATTGTCTGGGAGATCCAACAACCCTGAGTGAGAAGCAAAATCTGGTTCCAAAAACCAATTAGGGAGCTCCCTAGTTCGGATAAGTGATTGCTTGAGGTCTACTCCAGAGGGAGCGCTGAAGGCTTCGTCATGTCGTCTTCGTGATGGTAGGATGGAGTCGAAGCTTTGAGCGGGAGCTGTCATGGTAGCTGCAAGGACATAGTCGAGCGCGTGAGGCGTCTTTACATTTCGGTGAACCCTTCAATTATATTTCCATGGTAATTCCGTCTATTATAGTGCTCAGATCCGTTATGGTTGTATATCCACGACTTGGAAAATAACGAGAACCCAGCCCATAATCAATCAGGAGTGGACCTTGTCAAAACAATTTTCTCGAAATGCTCCTGGTTGAGTCTCTTATTTCCAGCTTATTACATGCTCATGCGATACTGGAGGTGAAAGGAGTCGGGATAAGAAGGGTAAACCGATGTGGCAACCCGACTGTGTGATGAATACAACCTGATGGTGGCTCTCACCGCTCAGATATGTGGTGAGGGCAGAATATCAAGTTCACATTTTGTACGATTCGGGAATTTTTCAATATGTATCTTGCTTATAAATCTTTTTATTGGTGCCTGAACGGCAAATTTCTAGTTATAAACATCACGATGCCTTGGTCAGCGTGGTGATGTTGCTGACTGTATGTCAGCCGGCATCTCCTCTTAGGATTGACTATGCAATAGCTGTCAGTTCTTTCCATTCCCTTCCATGATTACCTTGTACGACATTCCCTGCACAAAGCCAGAAGTCTGTTGGAGTCCTAATGTTCTCAAAACTCGGTTCGTCCTTACCTTTGAGCTGATTCCTGGCTCTCACCTTACTCAAGACTGTGTTTGGAACTAAAAGGTACTTTTATTACTTCAAACTGATGATTCTATGACTTAGAAACTTAGGTTTACCATTCACGACCGAATGGATTGAGTGTCCCGATATCGAAGCAACTTGCAAGAAAGTTGGTGCTCTACCCACCAGGAATCGAGCCGACGGGTCACCTTATTATTCATGCCCCTTCATCCTCGATTCCATGACAGGAAAAGTTGTGGCCGATAGCTGGGAAATTGCTCTCTACTTAGATGAAACATATCTTGATACTCCACGATTAATTCCTCGGGGTCAGAAAGCAACCATTCAAGTATTGTCTGATCATGTCCAAACAATGCTCGGAAGAGCTTTGTTTCCTTACAATGGCATTCAGACTATAGCTGTCCTTAACCCAGCTTCTCGGGCTCACTTTCGTTGGGCAAGAACACTGGAGTCTCATGGTAAAACTTTGGAGTCCCGACGTGAGGAAGCTAGCTGGGAATCGGTTGAGGAATGTTTTGACGGACTTGAACGGCTCGCTAGACTCAACGAAACGGATGGCCGTTCAAACGGCTTCTTTGTGGGGTCAGAGATGACGTGGGTGGATATCGTTCTTTGCGCTTGTTTGGGGTGGGTGCGTGCTCTGCACGGAACAGATTCTCAACTATGGAAAGACCTGGAAAGTCTGAATGGTGGTCGATGGATCAAGTTCCTGGAGCAAGCAGATACACTTACAAGGAGTAAAAGCATAAATTTAGCTAAGTAGCGCATATGTAGAGCACCATACTTTGAGTGAGTGTTCTTGTTATTGAGATAAGGTACAAAGTCTTTACATTCGAGAATGGGCAACACAAGAGAGCGATATTTGTTCCCATATTTCAGGAGGGAGCACAGTAAGCCTAGCCATGTCGTAGTCTTGACAGCCATAAGTGGCAATAAGGACAAGAAAAAACATCTTCTGTTACAGTGTTGACCGAGACCTTGTGTGATGGATGCCTGATAAATGTTGAGACAAGGTGATAGGGGAACTTGTTTTCTACCTCCACCATGCTACCTCCAAACGAGATTCTAGAACTCATCCTATGCCACATCAAAGATTCGGGCACTCTCAAATCACTATGTTTAGCTCATTCAATATTCCTCCCTCATTGCCAACCTCGACTTTTCGCAACTGGCTTAACGTTCGACAAACGGCGCAAACCCCTGGCCTTCTTTGAGCTTCTGGAGGATTATCCGAGCGCTTCATTAGCGCTGATACCTCATATTCATAGACTCACACTGGTGAACCCAACGAAGTCAATGTACCGTCTCGGCGAAGTCATTGCCTTACTTGTTTTTCTCAAAGAACTTATTCTTGGACCAGGCTAGATTCTTCTCTGTTTACTGGTCACTGACAGAGTGTCTGACACTTTATTTAGATAAAGAACGATTTGAGTGGTCGTGGTATTCGGAAGATCCCGTTCATTATGATGTCCTCACTGCTGTGAAGGACAACGCTCCTCCTCTAGACCGTCTTGTTCTTCGTGACGTTGCGAATACCACCACGGTATTTGCGCTTCTTTTAACACCCCCTACACAAATCCCAGAAATTGTATTCCGGCACACAAGGCATGTACTGGAAGAGTTCACGAGCCGTCTACCCGATCATGTCGTCTCTGTCACTTGGGACGATTTAAGGTTACCATATCACTGGCTAAACCGACGTTGGAACATGAATCGCTATTTATCTTCCAATACCCTTCGTTATGTTCGCATAGTGAACCTGGAAAATTGGGCGAAAGGTAGGTGTTGTTGAGAAGACATTCAACCGCCCTAATGGAAGTATTAGGTTCCGAATGTTCAGGTCTTTTCGAACAATTATCGCGGATCGAAGACTTGATTTTAGAGTCAAGGCATGAGGACATGTATAGTGCTTATAGCCAGAACTCGCATTCCTTGTTTGGATGGGTGGATCTTACCCACATTCCGAATTGGGCCCCTCTGCGTCGGACTACGTTCATATTTAACAACCTTGGGAAGTTTTGGTCTCGTCAGGATCTTTGGGTACACCCTGGTTGGGAAAGGCTGGACCAATGGTTTTCGAAACGACTATTGTTCGAAGGACTAGAGATTCAGTTCCTTGGAGAACTTTTCTTCCGTGGAGGTGGACGCACCTCGCGGGATGAGGTACCTACATTGGAACAACCAGACGTCGTTTTGTCCCAGCGTTTTCCGAGATTAGATTCAATTAGAAAGCTGACTGTCTTCGAGGAATAGGCAATCTATACAGCCCACAATGTCTTTGGCATCGAAAGATGTCTATGTGCGAAAATTACCAGCTTCATCTCAGGTCTTGTCGAGGTCTCACCACTCTCGCAGAACTCAGTGAAGAACACAAATCCTGTGAATGTTCATAATCCTGTTGCCAACCCCCTCTTCCCGTTGTGCCGCTTCAGTAGAGTGAAAGGGGAGAATGATTTACAGCTGTTTGCATAAAGGTTGGCACTCCGCCGAAACCTCAAAACCTCAAAACCTCGAAACCCTAGCCTCCGGCGCATGAATTCTTGATGAAGGGGAGAATTTTTTTTTTGAGGTTTCAAGGTTTCGAGGTTCTCGCAGAGGGCCAACCTTTATGCAAACAGCTGTAATGTTGACCGCAATGAGGTTATGTTGGATGGTCGACAAACGTGTATGCAACGCCGACATGGGAAGAATCCCAAGGGGTATCAGTCATTTTTTTGTGATTCTGATCAGCCATCTTAATATGGGTCAACTGCTTTGCTCAGGTGCTCCACAACTATGAATTCTGTATGTAGGTGCAGCCAACGAAGTCCGTTAATTTTTAAGGGTTGAGTTGTATAGTAAAAGTTTCCTTTAGAGTCCTCAGTAAAACTATCAATCACTCTGAAATTCGATTGGGACCGTTTTAGATCCCGCGACAACGGTCCACTGCTCCATCACTTTGTACTCTATCTGACCGCGGATCATATCGACTTGCGTTTGGTATTTAGTAATAGGGTTCCTGAATCACTGGAATCTTCAGCGCCCACTCAACTTTCAGGCCATGTCTCATCAAGCCTTAGACCAGACGCCGTCGTCCTCTTCAAAGCCAAGTAACGACGACAGTCAAGACCTCCCACCATACTCTCCTTATGATGATTCGCCTGTTTCACCGACTTCGTCCTATCCTCCTACGAGCCCATCCAGCAGTCTTGCGCCCTCGGCACCTGTTTCACCTTCCACCGACAAACATGAGGATCCACCAAACCAAGACAAAAGCCACGCTGAAGACAATACCCTCGAAGAGAAGCTGATTGATTGTACACCAGTATGGAATCGACTTCCGCCACCCGAGTTGTTATGCGTTTCCTTCACTCCAACGTGCACTATCCCCACTTACGGTAACTCGTTGAGCAAAGGGTTTCCTGCCATACCCCCACATATTAACGTGCGACCTCACCCTTTCACCTCCAATGACGTCACTGACCAAGACTGGAAATTGTACGTTGACATTTTCATATTTTACTTAGTCCAGATAAGTAGTTAATAAGGGTCTTTAGATTTATCACTCATCTTCAAGAAACAGCTCGGGTCACCAAGAAAGAAAAACAAAAAGCGAATTCCTCCATACCCATGCTAGGAGTAATCCCTTTAGTTGGTAAGTATGCTTTTGGTAAATTTGAGACCATGAAGCAATAAAACTGCCTAGGTCCTGCTGTGAGATATGGAGTTCGTTCATATCTGGCATCGAAAAAGCCAGCATCCGCAGGGCAAGTTGTTGACACTTGGAATCGCGTACGTATTCATTAGCCGTCAATACATTCATATTCTAACTTGTTGACGAATCAGATGTTTTTCCACCCGAGGAAATTAGAGGTTTCTCTCTGGAAAGGCTCAAAATGTTACTCGCATTCTCAAATGTCCGATGATACTGTAGCCCCTCCTCCTCCGACCCCGTTTATCCTTACACCTTTGGAAGCCGCTAAACGTGGGGATGTCAAAGGGAAGAAACAGCAGAAAGAAAAGGAGGGAGCACCTGACGCAAGTGGCTCACAGCCTATCAAGGTGTTGCCGAGTATGATGGGTAAAGACAATGACGACCGGTGGAGACTATATGTTGCTCCATTTAATGGGTACCTCAAACCTCTCGACGAGATATCTTGATTCTTCCTTCACTCGTACTACCTAAGTCGAATAGTAGTTTACATTATTCCCTTTCAGGACATAGCGTTACATAAGAGAGTCTCAATTTGGAAGTTTTTGTGAAGGCAACATGATCCTATAACATAAAAAGTGGGAAAGTGCTTTAATCCTAGAGAATGAACACCCTTTTTTTTGCAGAGACCTGCCAACTCAATAAGTCAGGACAAGTCTGTCCATCGGGAGGGATACATCTTGGTATCTAAGCCGACAAGACACCCCTCGACCACCCGCACAGTTGCCCATCGGTGTTTCCTTGGTGCCACATCAACGCACAAATCAGGTTTCGCTCGCCCCTTTGCACCGTTCAGTGCTTTTTTCAGCGCGGAGTACAACCCATGTTGTTCCTCTTCCGTCCACCCACGACACTGGTAAAATTTATCAATATCTTCCCGCAATGCTTTCGTTATGGCTTGGCGAACGTCTCGACGCAATCGCGAGGCTGACTTGCCCAGTCCAACTAACCGATATGTACCGCGCGACCTGTACGACGCCCCCTCTGTCCAGAAATTGGGTCTGGTCGAGTAGTTAAGGATATCTAACCATGGTTCCTGCTGAATATTTGAAAATGTCAGCTCTGACATTTTCGGGAGCAAGAGAAGAGCGGCGCGGAAAAGTGAAAGGGTCACACGGGGAAGGTTTAACTGCAGCTTTTCGACCCTACTTCCTCCCCGAGCAAGCTCGACCAGGAGGTGAAAGGCGTCGTCCGTATGCATTCCTTCTCCAATGGTGAGGCGGCGAAGGCTCGTACAACGTTGAATGATGCGAGAAGCCTGTCTGCTTTCATGACGATCGAGTGAAAAAATTTCACAATAGACCTTATACGTCAAGAACAGTTCTTGAAGGTCGCCAAAGACGAGCAAACCTCGCAACAGACTCTGGTCTTGATTTGGACTTGTGCTGAGGCTCAAGCTCTCAAGCCGCATCACATGAGAGAGAAGAAATGGAAGCATGACTGGGTCATGACCGACTGAGGAGGCAGAGATATGTAGTCCTTTAAGATGAGGAAAGGCATTGGGGTGAAGGAATGCGGGGTCCAAATTCCAGAACCCATCGGAATAAAAGGAATGCAGACCCAAGTTCTCTAGCTCTGGTGGAAGGATGGTTTTGAGCGCGGAAAACATTTTCACGATTATAGAGCCATCGACTTTTGAGTATGGCATTCCGAACTCCAAATCGAGGATGTGGGGAGGATGGATTGCTCCTTCCCAGCAGCGGTGTCCATAAGTGAGAACAAAAGTCTTCAAATTGGCGCAATACACGTTTTCCGGGATAGCATGGAGCACCGACGGGGAGAAGAATTGTAGTTCGAGATGGACCAGAGTATTTGCAAAAGTTCGCCAGGCCAAACTCACATAAGGTCGGACCCACCATTGGGCACAGTGAATGGTAAGATTGAGAAGTTTGATGTCAGGGTTTAGGAGAATGTCCTTATCAAGGAGTATTGCCCTACCCGTGTTGTGTTTTGGAAGATCTTTTGGATTTTCGTATGCCTCCAAGTCTGAATGTAGGTGGATGGTATGAATGTGTCCTGCAATTGGAAGGGTCGAGTCACTGAAAACTTCTTTAGGGATAGAGTAACAGCAGATATGTTTTTGGTACACTTACCATATGCGCTCAAGAACGTCATTGGTGGACCGTGACGTTTTGTTTCGAGGGGTGAGAGAAATGGAGCCATACCTGGCTCGAGCTGCGCAAGAATAAACCCTCCGGTTGAGGGAACGAATTTTCCAAAGCTGCGGTTTTGGCATGTCGAGGAGTACCAGTTCCCATAATTCAAAAGGCAGGTCAACCCCAGTTCTTGGTGCTCTCCTAGCTTGACGGTTGGCTGAGGGTATCCTATCCAGCAGGTGTGGCCGTCGTTGGCAACAAGCACTGATTCTTATCCCATGTTATTATGCGTGATAGCAATCGAATATCGGGACAGGGAACATCCAGAGCACCCAGCGGGACGTCGGTGCTGTCGAACAAAGCAAGCTCACGAGAAGGAGGATTCCCCCGGCCTAACCTCCGAATCCACACCAAGCACCGACGAGTTCGCTGGTGTTGCCGAGGTGCAGGCGCTGTGGGCTGCTAACTCCTCCCTTCCTCTTTTTGATCCATCTACCCATCCAGACGCTTTCAAAACTACCAGAGTTGTCGTTTGTTAGATAGAATTCGCAAATTTCATTGCTACCTCACTCATTTACTTACTATTTCCATTACTACATCGTTATTCGAGCGAGTGGGAGTGTTAAACTACTTATTTTTACAAACTTTACGCTCTCTACCATTCCTATCACTGATAGCGCACCATTCTTACGTGTGCGCTTATTTCTTTAGTCTTTCTTCTTGACGTCACGTAGACGTTAATCGAGTTGCGTTTTTCCCTCGTTTATCAGGTGCGTGATGTGGGTCTGATCTCTGTTCAGCTCTGGTTCCGCCAGAATTTGCAGTCACGTAAAAGGATATGATCTGTATTTCAACCCTTCTGAATCACTTTTTCTCAAATCATCATCTTAAAATACAATTCAAGTCTCCTACTTGTACCAAATTTCGCAATATTTATCTCCTTTCAACATAGCAGTACTCATACCGTTGGTCGTCAAAATCGTGAGCTCAGCTTCCAACCAGGATTTCCTTCACTTGTACTATGTAATCAATTTTTCCATTCAGGGTTATGGCAATAGCTCAGAGGGTTGGTTCCAATTTAAGTTACTTGTAGACAGAACATGTATAATGGTGAGAAGGGACTCGGTGTTAGAGAAACAACTCAGAAGACAAGTTGGTCCATCGGGAAGGATACATCTTGGTGTCCAAGCCAACGAGACACCCTTCAACCACCTGCATGGTTGCCCACGGATGATTCCTTGCAGCTATATCAACACACAAATCAGATTTCTCTTGTCCCTTCGCACCGTTCAGTGCTTTCTTCAAAGCAGAGAATAATTCATGTTGTTCCTCTTTCGTCCACCAGCGAGTCTTATAAAAAGTATCAATATCTTCCCGCAACGCCTTCGTCATAGCTTGACGAACGTCGCGATTCAATCTCGAAGCAGACTTGCCCAGTCCAATCAACTGGTAGGTGCTTGGGGAACTGTACGAACACTGTTCTCTCCAAAACTTGGGTCTAGTCGAGTAGCTGAGGATATCCAATGAAGCTGGTTGCCGAATACCTGAAAAAATGAGGTTTAAAACGTGCGAAAGCAGGAGAAGAGCAGCGCGAAAAATTGGAAGTTTTACAACGGGTATATTTAACTCCAGCTCCTCAACCATACTTCCTCCGCGAGCAAGTTCGACCACGAGATGAAAGGCCTCTAGCGTATGCATACCCTCTCCAATGATGAGGCGTCGAAGGCTAGTACAACGCTGGATGATGGGAGAAGCGTGCTTGCTTTGGCGACGATCGAGTGCAAAAATATCACAATAGACCTTATACGTCAAGAAGAGTTCTTGGAGATTGCCACCTATAGGCAAATTACGTAACGGAATCTGGTCTTGATATGTAGTTGTCGTGAGGCTCAAGCTCTCCAGCCGCAGCGCATGGGGGAGAAGAAATGGAAGCATGACTGAGTCTTGGGCGATTGATGAAGTAGATACTTGTAGGCTTTTCAAACGAGGAAAGTTATCAGGGCGAAGGTACGACGGGTCGAGATTCCAAAAACCGAGCGAGGAAGAAAATGAGTGAAGACCCAAACTTTCAAGGTCCGGTGGAACGATGACTTTCAGCAGAGCAAAAAATGCCTGGATCAGAGAGTCATCGAGTTCTGGGTACGGCAATTCTGACTCCAAGTCAAGTACATGCGGAGACCGGATTGTTCTTTCCCAGCCACACCTTCCGAAAATGAGAACAAGGGTCTTCAAATTGGCGCAATACACTTTCTCAGGGACAGCTTGGAGTATCGAAGGGGAGAAAAATTGTAGTTCGAGGTGGACGAGAGTATCAGCGAAGGTTTTCCAGGCCAAGCGGACATACGGCCTGACCCACCATTGGGCACAATGAATGGTGAGGTGGCATATTTTGATGTTAGGATTTAGGAGAATGTCCCGGTCAAAGAGGATTGTCTTGCCTGATTTTTGGTGTTTTGCTGGTCCTTTTGGATCATCATATGCCTCAAAGTCTGAATGAAGGTGGAGAGTATGAACGTTTCGCGCAATTGGAAGCGTTGGGGCACTCGAAACTCCTTTAGCAGCAGAATAACAAGGAATACAGTTTTAGGAACACTCACCAAATTCGCTCTAAAACGTCATGGGCAGAACCTGACATTATGCTTCGAGGAGTAAGAGAAATAGAGTTATGTGTGGTTCGAGCCGCTATAAAATAGATACTCCGATTGAGCGAACGCATCATCCAAAGCTGGGCCTTCGGAATGTCACGGAGTATCATTTCCCATAATTCAAAGGGAAGTTCAATGCCCATTCCTGGTGCCCTCCGAGGTCTTCGGTTGGCGGAAGGCATCCCGAACAGCAGAGTTGGGTATGGTTGGGAGCAAAGAGCTGATCCTTACCTGATGATATTATGCGTGATAACAACTGAATTTCCAGAGAGGAAACAGCCATGATACCTGGTAGGCCATGAGTAGACGTCGATGCATGATCTGAGTTGGCCCAACTTGTCCTCTTCAACTTTCCAGGTTCAAACATGAAACCTGAATCCAGAAAAGTTACATGATCCTCTGTAGGCGGGTCAACACGGCCATGCGTTAACCATTCCACCACAAAAGGAACATATCAGTGAAGCTAGTGTTCACTGATACAATGGCCGTATATAAGCTACAGGTGGATCTGTAGGAAGCACCAACCTTACATCCTCATATGATCAAATACCTCTCGATCACCAATACCAATCTTTTGTTCTTTTTCGAATCGCTCTTAATTACACTACAACCAGCGCCAAAATTCAATTCCTTTCAAATATAAGAAATCAAACTGTTAGCCTCCACTAAAATAAGGTATCAATTTCTCCTAAAATCAACCCTTTCAATCCCACCAATACCATCACCGCCTCACATTCTCTCCATCCATCAAATTTAGGGATCCCTCTCTCAAATAAGATCTTCTACCCTCTATCAGTGCCCTAGTATTGTGCGAAATCCTCAGCCTTCAACTGGGTCAAAGTGGAGGCTTAATTGGCTGCAAGTTTTAGGAATATATCTCCGCTGAGCATGGCTTAGAACCCACTGGAACTTGTACCGGTCAAGGTAACTTATAGCTTAAGCCTATGAAGACTTACTTCAGTGAGCTGAGGTGGCGTAAATCCATTCCTCGCGCAGTCGCTGTGGATCTTGATCAGGAACCTAGGGCTACGTTCTTCAGAGTTCGATTGGTCGCATGTTTGTCCAGATAATGTCGTTATTGGTCTTGGTGGTGGTAGGAATGACTGGGCATGGGGCGTGAATAGAACGATTGTGAGCGACTCGTTTGACTGATTGTTAACAAAACTATACTCATGGAGCAGAGCTCTAGGGCCCATTTGTTGAAGTTGTTCGACGTGAAGCTGAAAAGAGCGAGAGCCTTGAAGGCTTTCAAATCATTCCGGCCACAAGAGAAGGTCTTGCAGACCTTCTTCCTTCCAGAATATCTTAATTGTCGGAATCAAGTCTCGAATATCCTTGGAGATGGGTTTCTGGGCACCAAGGGTCGATGGATGGTTGCAATAGAAGTGAGAAGAGCAGAACAGAGCAGATGGCTACCAGAATGAAAGAATGAAGAGAGAGTTGGAAGTCGACAACACTGAGCGAAGCGAGAGACAAAATGGACAGGCCAAAAGTGTGTATACGAGGACTCTAGAGTCCGAGATGAGAGCAAGAGACAAGAAAGATAAGTACAGGAGCCGTCCATAAGTCGTGAGTAAGATACCATCCTTACAGTGGTCATGCTAAGGATTAAACAAAAAAATGGTCGTGACGATGAAGAGAGACGGTTTGGCGGACCGATGGTATTCGTGGAGGTACAAAGAAAACTGCGATGGACGGCTGACAAATAGGACTTGTATATTATCTTAAGATGGCTTCAATTTTCAAGTACTCGTGGAAGAAATATGAGCCGAGGACATGAGAGGTAGGAAATTACACCTTGCTCGATAATGAACATCCGCTCCTCGGAAAGACTCGCCCACTGAGTAAGTCAAGACAGGTCTGTCCATCGAGACGGATACATCTTGGTGTCCAAGTCAACAAGACAACTCTCGACCACCTGCATGGTTGCCCACTGATGATTCCTTGCTGCCACATTAAGGCACAAATCAGGCTTTGCTTGTGCCTTTGCTCCGTTCAGTGCCTTTTTCAACGCAGAAAACAACTCGTGTTGTTCCGCTTTCGTCCACAAGCAGGTCTCGTAGAAGCCGTCAATATCTTCCCGTAATGCTTTCGTCATCGCTTGACGAACTTCGCGACATAAACGCGAAGCAGTTTTTCCTAGTCCTATCAGCCGGTATGTAATGTGTGTCGAGTAACACAATTGCGTTCTCCAAAAATTGGGCCTGGTTGAGGAGTTGAGGATATCGCGCCAGGCTGTTTGCCTAATATGCGAAAACGTGAGATTTGCAAGATGCGGGAGCAAGAGATGAGCGGCACGAAAAAGTGAAAGGTAGACATAGGGAATATTTAACTCCAGTTCTTCCACCCTACTACCTCCTCGGGCAAGTTCGACTATGAGGTGAAAGGCCTCGTTTGGACCCAGTCCTTCTCCAATGATGAGGCGGCGAAGGCTTGTACAACGTTGAATGATACGAGAAGCTTTCCTGCTTTCAAGATCGAGTGAAAAAATATCACAAAAGACCTTATACGTCAAGAACAGTTCTTGGAGGTTGCTAGAAATAGGCAAATCTCTCAAAAGACTCTGGGTCTGAGATGTAAATGTTGTAAGACGAAAGCTTTCAAGCTGCCCGACATGAAAGCGCAGAAATGGAAGCATGGCTGTGTCATCACCGACAGAGAAGGCAGATATATGGAGTCCCTTGAGATGGGGAAAGGTGGTATAAGGGTGAAGGAATGAGCGATCCAAATTCCAAAACCCATGCGAGTAAGAGAATGAGTGAAGACCTAGGCTCTCTAGCTCTCGTGGAAGGATGGTTTTAAGCGCAGAAAACATTTTCGAAATCAGAGAATCATTGACTTCTGAGTATGGCATTTTTGCTTCCAAATCGAGGATGTGGGGAGGATGTATTGCTCCGGGCCAGACGCTCCGCCCATATGTGAGAACGAAGGTCTTCAAATTGACACAATATACGTTTTCCGGGATAGCATGGAGTACCGACGGTGAAAAGAATTGCAGTTCGAGATGGACCAGAGTATTTGCAAAAGTTCGCCAGGCCAAACTCACGTAAGGTCGGACCCACCATTGGGCACAGTGAATGGTGAGATTGAGAAGTTTGATGTCAGGGTTTAGGAGAATGTCCTTATCAAGGAGTATTGCCCTGCCTGTGCTGTGCTGTGGAAGATCTTTTGGATTTTCGTATGCCTTCAAATCTGAATGAAGGTGAATGGTATGAACGAGTCCTGCAATTGGAAGCGTCGAGTCGCTGAAATCATTCTTAGTGACATAGCAAAAACAAGATATGATTTCGGTACACTCACCATATCCGTTCAAGAACGTCATTGGTGGACCTTGATGTTTTGTTTCGAGGTGTGAGATAAATGGAGCCATACCTGGCTCGAGCTGCGCAAGAATAAACCCTCCGGTTGAGGGAACGAATTTTCCAAAGCTGCGGTTTTGGCATGTCGAGGAGTACCAGTTCCCATAATTCAAAGGGCAGGTCAACTCCAGTTCCTGGTGCTCTCCGAGGCCGACGGTTGGCTGATGGCATTCTATCCAGCAGGGCTGGCTGTGGTTGGTGGCAAGCGAAGATTCTTATACCATGTTGTTATGTGTGATAGCAATCGAATTTTTTGGGGGTGAACCAGCCTTAGCGCCCAGCGGAACATGCATGGACATGGACGCGTGATTCCCGCTACTTTAGTATTCCCGCTACTTTAGTAGAGGGTTTTAGGGTGCTTTCAAAAAATGTGACTTCACGGCACGTGCTCAGTGTGACCGCTGAGTCATCGATCTTCTCTTGTCTCTTCCATCCACCTCCTCCCCAATTCGCAGTCAAAATGTATCCTTCCAAGCAGACTCTACTCTATAACTTCCGTGCCCCCATCTAATGCACGTTGCGTCCTGGAACCGACCAGCCTTGATCATCTATTGTTTCTCCGTTATCGTTCCAACTGGCGGCGGCGCGTTCACAACCAGTATTCTATGACATTAAATACCCAACACCATATAAAAACCAAGACTCGTCCAACCCTTCAACAACTCTATTAAAGCACAACTGCCTAAGCTTCTTGCTGAATGAAATCCTCCTGAACTAGTGACGATGGGATGGTGGATTGCATGACCAGTGAGCCAACCAACACACATAGAAGGTAATTTGCTTGTATTCAATTCACGCAAACTTAACTTCGAACGAAGCATGTCGTTTAGAAGCGGAAGAAGAATAACGATGCCGCTGATCTCTGTCCCTCTCCTGATATATTCCCTCTCGTCATCCTATGGAATGCATTCCATGTCCCCCTCAAGCTACTTGTACTCAAAATACCTTGAGCGGTGAGAAGGGCTTCCTTCTTCGGAACTGCGATACCTTTCGTCCGCTCCCTCAGTGCTTTCTACAGTGTTAACATCATATTGGTGCTCTCTTCCGTCAAACCCACGCAAAGCTCCCCCAACTCAACATCTGAAGGGAGGACGAGTAGTTCATTAGCATGTGGAACTGAATGGAAGACTGCCTCCCCTATCGATACCCAGCCCTACGTTTCTTTGGAAGCAAAGGAGAAAAAGCACAACTTATTCAACTTACTTATCCCTGTTCTCACACCATTCTCGATTATATTTTTTGGATAGCGTTTACCTACCTATTTATGCATTTTGTTATTTTGTAGGGCCTGCTAACTTAGCCTTATGTCCTACTAGACGTACCTTAAAATCTTTGTACTCTGACTTGCCCAATACAAGTCTTCTTCTTGTACTTTTGCTGGGGTTTGTTCTTTCAGTAGCGGGCTTTGCTGCGGATGCAGCGCTATGGCATGTGTGAATTGGTCTGACTTCTCCTCTTCAGCCCCGTTCTTCCGATTCATGTAATCACGTGAATTTCTGATTTCTCTCAGTTACGCTTTCGTATCCTGAGCCACTAAAGAAATGCTACTTGTCCGTTCTTAAATCAACATCATGAAGAAAAAAAAAATAAGTGTGTTGCTTTCAAATTTGAGCACTCAAACCGTTCGCCTCCAAAATCGCGCGCTCAGCTCCGTCCCAGTGTTTCCTCCTTCCACCAGGAAATAGTCTCCACAAAAATGGTGTATCAACTCCTCCTAAAATCAACGCTTTCAATCCCCACCAATGCCACCACCACTTCACATTCTCTCCAACCCTCGCACCGCTAACCTTATCCAAAAACGCGAAAAGACCAGCATTAGGAACACTCCCAATGAAGAATGGGCCACGTTGAAGCCTTGCTTCGAACCAACTGTTCTTTTGCTCCGTCTCACGCAGTATGGCCCCTGAAGGAGGGAGTTTGTAGTTGGAGGAGAATACTTGAGCTATAGCCATGGAGACGAGATCGAAGAATCCGCATCCAGCTGTTTCGCGAGAGAGGTGGCCGACGTAGGCTAGAGAGGTTGGGTAGGTCGCGTCGAAGATGTTCCAGTAAAGGTCTGAATTAGGTATGCGAGCGTCGTCGCCATTGGTGCCTAGTTTCAGCTTTAACTTGAGTTCAGGAGAGGAAGCACGCGGGGACGAGCGACTTGGGTGGTAAGATGACATGAAGTTATGGGGCTGGTGATATCCGGTGGCGAAGATGACCGCATCGACGTCTTCCAAGGACAACGTCTGTGAATGATGTTCTCTGGAACGGACCTCCAACGATTTTGGTCCGGTAAACCGAACAATCTCCCCTATAGGAACGACTTGACCAAAACGCATCTTTTCGACAATGTCGTCGGAGATGGTAATGCCAGAACGCAACGGTGACTTTGGTGGGGAAAGATGCCATTGTGGATCGAGAGGTTGTAGTTTCACTTGCATTTTCTGCAAAAAGGAAGGTCGGAAGAGATAATCACGAAAGTTCGGGAAGAAATATTCGATTGTAGACATTATGCTGAAACGTCGAAGAGTTGTCGTCTGGTCAAATGGAGTCCCACTCATAGTGCGACGTGGTGCCTGAAAAGGATCGAACTGAGTACAGGAAAATATGCTCAGTACAACATACGATAAGAATTCCACCCCGATGAGACGCGTAGATGTTGGAGGCATGCCCTACGAGGTCCACAGCAATATCGGAGCCTGAGAACGCCAATCCCACTATGACTACTTTCAGATCACTGAAAGGCTTTGGCCTGGAAGATGTGAGTCCAAGTAGGATGAGGAGTACGGAGAAAAAAACATGCCCTTTGTAAGCCTGAGCATGGACCTGAATGCCATGAAACAATTCTCGGCCAGGAATGTCAGGGAATTTGGGAGCGCTATAGGCACCGTTTGCAATGACAAGCCGTTTTACTTCAAGCATTCCCTCTCCAGCACCTTGCCCAACCGATTTCCATTTGACGACCCAAGCGTCACGTCCTGCTTCCTCATGCCGAGCCACATCGAGGACCTTGATTCCGAAATAGAGCGACGAACGCAAATCGAATTGGTCCACATAAGATTCCAGATAGTCGAGGACTTGTTTCCATGAAGGAAAGTCAGGTGTGGTGTCTGGGTATGGCAAGTCTGTGTAAGATGATTTTTGCTTGGAGATGTTGGCACGCGTTGTGAGGAGTACGCTCGTTAGGTTGGGGTCCGAAGTAAATCGCCACACGCCACCGAAGGAGTCACGTTCGTCGAGGACAATGGTATTAGTCAGCCCAACTTCATGGAGGTTTTTAACGGCAGTTAGTCCTGCAGCACCTGAGTATGGGCGTAAGCTTCAGGTATATATGGAATAGAGAATTTCTGCACGTACCTGCACCAATTACGAGACAATCGACAGAAGAAGGGATAGGCTGATTTCTACTCTCCATGGTTCACAAACATGAAGTCAAGAGAGAAGCTGGCCTTAAACGGCGCATCGTGGCAAATGGCGACATCACCCCGTTGTAAGGTGACAAACCTGGCTCGGTGTCCAGTCACGCCGGGCGGAAGAGAGCCTTAGAAATTATAGTGCTCTCAGACTTCCGTGAGTGTTGAGAGCAGGTGTCGGAAGAAAGTGGGTCTAAACATTTGCTCTTTACCCTGCAACGGCCACCTTCCCTCACATCCCGCTCTCGTGTTGACTACATTACCTTCGCCTTGGTCTCTCTTTATTCTCCATCCATCAGCTTTGAGTGCCCTTCTCTCGAATGAGATCTTCTGCCCTCTTTCAGCACCTCAGGAATGCGTGAAATCATTAGTCTTCAAGTTGGTCAAAGTGGAAACTCGATTGGTTGCAAATTCTGGGAATCTATCTCAGCAGAGCATGGCTTAGAACACACTGGAACTTATACCGGCCAGAATGACCTACAGCTCGAGCATATTGATGTTTACTTCAATGAACTGAGGTCCCGCAAATACATTCCCCGGGCAATCGTTGTCGACCTTGAACCGTGGACACGGGATTCCGTTCTGCAGAGTGCCATTGGTCGTATGTTTCGTCCAGATGATGTTGTTGTTGGCCAAGGTGGTGGTGGAAATAACTGGGCAAGAGGCCGTGAGTAGAACTTTTCTTGGGCAATTGATTGTATCTTATCATCTGATTGTTCATACTAGACTATACAGAGGGAGCAGAGCTCTCGGACCCAATTATTGATATTGTTCGACGCGAAGCTGAAAAGAGCGAGAGGCTCGAAGGCTTTCAACTCACTCACTGTCCCGGAGGTGCCACAGGAGGAGGACTTGCAAGCCTCCTTCTTGCCAGAATCAGAGAGGAATATCCCAGTCACATGATGACTACCTTCACCGTGACTCCGGCTTCCAAAGCTGAGATCAACCTGGAACCATACAATTTCATCCTCACTTCGATGTACCTGATCGAGAACTGCGATGCGTGTTTTTTAATCGACAACGAAGCTCTCTACGATATCATTTTTCAGAAGTTTAAGCTGAGATCACCTTCTTTCTCCGATTTCAATTCTGTTATTTCGCAGGTTATGGCCGGAATTACCGCCTCCCTCCGATTTCCTTCACAGGCCACAAGTAATTCAGATCTCAGACGACTTTGTAGGAACATGGTTCCCTTGCCTCGACTCCATTTTTTAGAAACAAGTGCTGCTCCCTTAGCTGCTGGAAGTGTAAAACGCAACGACGTCACCCTTCCTGAACTGTCTACCTCAATATTTGACCGTATAAACTCTATGTCTGCTTTCAAGACAACGAAACCAGGGGAACAATACCTCTCTCTTTCAATCTTAGTGCGCGGACATGTCCCGTTTGACGATGTTCAAACCCAGATACATCAAGCTCGACTTGCTTCACCCCTCCATCACCAAACAGACTCAATACCAGGAGAAACTCAAGTCTCTCAAAGCAACGTTGCTCCCAAAGGATTTAACATGGCAGCCACACTTCTTGGAAATACAACAGCTATTCGGGGAACATTCAAACATTTCAATGATTCATTCATCCGTATGCTTAGAAGAAAGGCATTTTTGCATGCGTATACTCACGAAGGGGTGGATGAGATGGAATTTACAGAAGCTGAATCAAATGTGAGTGACTTAATTGTAGAGTATCAGGAGATGCTCGGGGCCACCACAAGCGAGTTGGAGGAGGACGAGTAGTTAGTCTATAGTCAATTCCAAAAGTAATGAGAACCTCACAACAACTTTTGTGACAAAGAAAAAAGTACAAAACAATGGTCAGGTGCCAGGTTGGGTTCAAGGAATTTGAGGCAAGTGTTCATCACTTTCTCATTAGAGTCAGAATCGACTGTAATGCCATCCAATTACCTGCGTTGTCTACATGTAATGGTTGGTGCAGTAAAAAATGAGGCTTGATTCCTAAACGCAGGATAAAAAGTCAACATCTTCCCAAATGCACCCAGAACCAGTATTATGACCGCAATTGAAGGCTGAAGAATATTCTTAGTCACCATGAGGGGCCAAAGGTGGTATCAGTGCACTTTCATAGGGTGTTTGCCATGAAAATGCAAGACCTCCAGAATATTTTACTTTGTCACAAGAACAGTCGGTGACATCTGGTCAAATTACGACACGATTCTTAATTCCATAGGCGAATTATAATTGTATATCAACGAACATTGCATTGGACATTATGTTTCACGCCTTTAATAAAGTTTCTCCTACTTATAGATAATCGAAATAAGGACCTCAACTGCTACTCCTCATCCTCTTCTTCCCCATCCTCTCCTGATTCCTCTTCTTCCTCATCCTCTTCTGATACATTTAACGGACCGACGTATATGTCTGGGAATTGAAACTGTACTACGTCTTCTTCTTCCTCTGAAGCCCTTGAAATCAGGAACTGTGTCTGCATCAAAGGCACCAAAACTAAATCTCACCGTCTTTCAACCCTTGAGCTCGCCTCTCCAACACTCTTAGTCCTGGAGCCCACATGGACCCTACGCCTTCAACCATCTGGTTCCAATTATCCATCCATTCGTCTGCTGACGGAAAGTGGGATTGAACGACAAAGAATCGTCGATAGGCTTCTTTGTATTGGAGGTCCATCAATTCCGTTCCCTTCCATGCCCTTCCCGTTAACCAAACGCAAAGAAGGTGGTGGCGACGAGATTCAATAAACTCGAGGATTCTTGGGATACTTGAAGATAGAAACTGCCTATACCCAGAAGCAAATGGTCCAAAAGCCACATGCGTTAGGCAGGGTAGAGCATCTGTGTCTAAAAGCTCAAGAGGTGGAAAATGATCTGCCCCGAGGTCCAGATGTGTTAGGCTCCATGGCAATGTCTTACCAAGGCTGGCTCTTGTCTTAGTGAGGCAGATAAAACAGTCTGCGAATGGGACTCCGAGAAGAGTCAGCCCTTCGAGATTCGCAATGCTTTCCTGGAGGTCTGGCTTCTCGTTGCCTTGATAAAATGGGTTCCCGCATAAACCAAGGTACTTTACCCGTGGACAAGCGTTAATAAGCTTGGTTAAATTTTCAGTAGGCATCTCGTTGTGGTCCAGATTCTCGAACGAGATAGAACGGACAGCATTAGTGAGAAAGTTAGGGCCACGAGCGTTGGAAATGGCAAGAATGGCTGGTATGACGGCCGAAGTTTTGTGGTATAGGTCAATGTGGCGATATATAAGCGGCTCAATCCTACCGTATTAATTAGCAAATAGAGGAAAGACTCGAACAAGGAAGATTGTGAGACGAGCCGCGCACCATTGCTGTACATGTTTGGCAACAAGGATTAAGGTGAAAGGCATAGTTTTGGGATCCGCATATGCGGAGAACTCGAATATCTCGCGTTCTACGTCTGGATGAAATAGGGGATCCATGAGCCTTCGTGGTAGGCTAGTCGGTGGTGGTAGGAATCAAGGGAGTTATCCAGCGGAGGGGCGGTGTCTCTAGATTCCATTCGACGTCGACTAATATCTACATTGCATCTCGAAAACAGCGACCTCGATTAGGAGAAGAGGGAATGCAGTCATAGACCCACTCTACTTGAAGGAAATATATTTGGGTTTCGATGTTATAGTGTAATGATTTGAAGTCATGGAACAGAGTTAGGAAAAGTATTACGCAGCTAAGTGATAAGATGAAAAGCGAGTAAGTGAATATGCTCGCAGATTCGCCGCAAAAACAGAGGAACCCACGAAGCAGTATGATCTGAAAAGTAACAGTAGGACAGGCGAAGGAAGGGAGAAGAGAAAGACTTCTTTGCAAGAGAGAGAAGCGAGTTGACGTGAGGTGAGTTGCAGCGGATTCTAGGACTTGCAAATAGGCAGATTTCCCACAACAAGAATCTGGGGATTAACTTGCATAACTCAGCATGATAACTGCAGATGCTCAAGGAAAAACTGTTTCGAAAAAATGTCAAAAACGAGTTCAAAAGTCTCAAGACCCTGGCATCCCAGACGTATGATACTGGACCTGTTAAATGGACCTGCTCCTTTTTTTTAGTATGTAGCTGACCATTGAAAGGAATATCACGCTATATTGCTGTGAACAGCGTTTCTAGATCTCGAAACAAGGAGCAAACCCAACGAATTCTTAAATTCGCGATTCAAATCCGGCACAATTAATAATAGCTCATAACGCTCGCCTTGCGATCACATCTCACGGTCTAATAGTGCTCTACCTCACGCCCGTCCACCCTTATATGGGAAGGAGACTTCACATAGTTAGCGGCGAGTGAATTCTGGTGAAATTTCGATCTTTTTAGCCCCCTGCCGGGCTCTACAAGTACTCAAAAGGTTTGGGCTCAACCTGCGGCTAAAGGTAAGCTCGAAAATCCAGTCGACCTAAACAACATGGAAATTTATCATATCTGGCAATAATTCATGAAATAGTTGGGGTATCGTAATAGACTAACTTTTGAAGGTCTATGACATATATAAACGTTGCCCTCATACCCTCGTATATGCGAGTCTCGTCTTTGGATGGTATAGGGCTCAATCTCGTTACGCGATGGTTATAGGAGTCAAGTTGCGCACATCAAAGTTGCCAATGTAAGCCAAATTCTGCCTCCGCAAGATCGAGGGTAGCCGTTTGTTGCGATATTATCCAAGTGTTGGCGGGTCTATACAAATAGGCGGTAAGGGTATCTGGGAGCCACATGATTCGATTCTTGGTGCCAGACTGGATAACCCAACCATCTTTGGTTACAGTCCAATCGAACTAGGGAAAGAATAAGCATGATTGCAGTAATCCCAAAAACAAAAAAGTAACCTGGTGCTGCGGGGGTGTAGAAAACACCATTCCAGAATCTATGGTATTTTTATGGGCGGAACTAGTAGAACCGACGTCGTGGGTGGAAGACTCCACCTTCTGGAGCTCATCGGCTGAGCTAAAATCCCAAACCCTCACAGAACGGTCATTAGAGCCAGACACAATGCGAGTGTTATCCAAGAAGGCAACCGATTTGACTAGCTTTGAGTGACCATCGAGCTGCTTGATTTCTTTTTCCAGCTCGACGTCCCAGACCCGCACGGTGCAATCATCAGAGCCAGACACAATGCGGATGCCGTCAGATGAGAAGGCTACCGAGTTGACACTACCTTTATGACCAGTGAGGTTCTTGACTTCCTCCCCCGTCTCAACATCCCAGACCCGTACAGAGCCATCAACGGAGCCGAACGCAATGCGAGTACCATCAGAAGATAAGGCAACGCATTTGAGCTCAGTCGGATTCATTGCTTGGACGTCAGGAGATAGGGGAATTGAATTGAACCAAGTTGGTTTGTGAGCTCTAATTTCTTGTCCCAACTCAATATCCCAGACCCGCATAGAATTGTCGGACGAGCCAGATACGATGCGAGTCCCATCAAGAGAGAAGATGACAGAGTGAACATATTTTGTGTGGCAGCTGAATCGCCTGATTTCCTCTCCCATCTCGACATTCCAGACTCGCACAGAATTGTCAAACGAGCCAGACGCAATGCGAGTGCCGTCACGGGAGAAGGCAGCGCACTTAACCCAATATGTATGTCCGCTGAGTGCCTTGACTTCCTTGCCCAACTCGACATCCCAGACTCGCACAGAATTGTCATACGAGCCAGACACGATGCGAAGGCCATCAGAGGAGAAGGCAACGGATGCGACCGTTTCCGTGTGACCTTTGAGAACCTTAATTTCCTTTCTGGTCTGGACATCCCAGAGCCGCACAGAGCGTTCAGAGCTAAACGCAATGAGAGTACCGTCAGGGGAGGATGCGACGGATCCAACTGTATGTGAATGACTTGTGGGGACCTTGATCTTTTCTCCCGATTCAGCATCCCAGACTCGTACAGAACGGTCATCAGAACCAGACGCAATGCGAGTGCCGTCGGAGGAAAAGGCGACAGAATTGACGCGTTGTGTATGACCCTTCATCTCCTTGATCTCCTCTCCCGAATCGACATCCCAGACTCGCACAGAGTAATCATCAGAGCCAGACACAATGCGAGTGCCGTCGGAGGAAAAGGCGATGGAATTGATTACGCTTGTGTGCCCGTTGAGTGTCTTGATACTCTCGCCCGACTCGATATCCCACACCCGTGCGGAGCTATCAGCGGAGCCAGACACGATGCGAGTGCCATCAGGGGAAATGGCGACGGCTTTGACCCAATTTGTGTGCCCGGTGAGTACCCTGACTTCCTCTCCGTTCTTGGCATCCCATATTCGCACAGAATGGTCGTATGAGCATGACACAATGCGAGTGCAGTTGAGGGAGAAGGCAACGAATGTGACCCCTTGCGCGTGACCGTTGAGTGCCATGATTTGTTCTCCCAACGCGACATCCCAAACCCGTATAGAACAGTCGGAAGAGCCAGACACAATGCGAGCGCCATCAGAGGAGAAGGTAACGGATTCGATTGACTTAATGTGACCAGTGAGGTGCCTGATTTTCTCTCCCGTCTCGACATCCCAGATTCCCACAGCGCCGTACAGGGAGCCAGACACAATGCGGGTACCGTCAGGGGAGAAAGCAACGGATGCGATCTCTAGCATTTTACCCTTGAGTACCGCGATTTCTTCTCCTAACTCCACATCCCAAATCCGTACAGAATGGTCGCTAGACCCAGACACAACACGAGTGCCGTCAGGAGAGAACGCAACGGAATTGACAAAATTTGAGTGACCGTTGAGGGTCATCAACAATTGGGTACCAATACCGGTTGTATATATGGCCGGAAGATGTTCAAACCGTGTCCGCCATTTTTGTAACAAAGGGAAGCGTGGCGCTGTGTAAACTAGAGTCGACATGTAAAGGTGGGGAGATGACTTCGAAGCAGGACTGCCTTTGAAAACAGTGGAAAAATGTACGGCCGCGGATAAATCTTTGCGTAGATCAGATGCTTCAGGAAAATGCTATATTTAGATCAGAAACAACTTCCGTTTGGTCCAAGCAAAGACTCACCCGAAGCGTATACTGTCGTACGACTTTGAGGAGGCTCGCACACAATCCCGACTGTTGCACTAAGTTCATCGCTTCAATCCAGAACAAGACCTTCTGGTCCAAAAAATCTTCAATATCCTCTTGGACTCCTTCTCCCACACTCTTCGACGTATGAATGGCCCAATACCGGCAAGCGTATCGCAGGACATGCGAGATATGATCTTTCATCCGCCTTTCTATATCCTCCACCTCAGAATCTAATGGAAACGAGGAAGGGAGCTGGCATATATTGAACTTCAGCTGGGATCGCATGATGCGGAAACATCGGCGAGCAAGAAGTGCGTTTTGTGAGTGAAGATTACAGGATGCGTCCAAATTTCTTCCGGGAAGTGTGATCGTGGTGCTTGCAGGAGAGAGGAGGAAATCGAGAAAAGAAGCATGGTACCAGGTGATACGTCCTTCTGAAATCGAGAGTACCGCGTGCAGCCTGCTAAGAAGATCTTCCACCATTTCCTGGACATCCTCCTGGTCGTCGCTCTCCTTCAACACAAGATTAACCAAAACATCAATAGAGACACGATCCTCCGTGCAAATAATCGTATGAAGAAGGTCTAGACGATCGGAGAGGTCGTCGTCATCCGTAAGTTGGAAGGCGTCACGAAGTACCTGACAATATAAATTATTGACAGGGCTGGCGATGACATTGTGTCGGGCAAGACCATTAAGAACTCCTTGTAAAGCTTTACGTTGTTGTTTTTTGGTAGTTCTAGACGTGGGATCGGCCATGCGGACAGCTGTAGATGCGAAAATGAAGAGTCCATCCGCTTTAGCAGCAATGCGTCTAAGTAGCTCAGAATCAGCAGGTGTTTGGAGATCCGGAAGACGGTGTTGGAGATATCGATTAATATCCTGTTCAACTTCGTTCGTCGGGATGTCGAAGAGGCAGCAAATAGCCTCAGAAGGTAGTGACCTGTAGACCTTAGCAAGTTCTGGGTGTGGTCGGCTGGTGATGAAGAATTTGATGCCTTTGAGATAGCCTTGCTCGACAGCCGCCAATAAACTCTTCAAGAAAGCATATCCACCGGATGTTCCGTCTTTCCCTTGAGAGATAATCTCGTCAAGGGCATCAACGATGACAAGGAATGGGGGAACGTCGGTAGAACGGCTGCTAGAGGAGGACTCCCAGGGTTGAGTGAGGAGAGAGTCCATTTGGTTGGTAATTATTTCTAACGAATCAACGATATTGGCATCCTTCAAGAGCTCGGATGCATAGAACGGACACAGTTTTGCCAATCGATATGCTATCGTCGGGATGATGTGGACCTGCTGGTTGGTGTCTGTGAACTTCCGAGAGCAGAAAAAAGTGACCACAGGTGGAAGGGCGGCATTTTCATCGAATTTCATAGCGATTGTTCGAGCAATGGTCGACTTCCCAGCACCGCCTTCGCCGACCATCCAGAAGACAGCCGGGGAGCTAGGGCTCCGATCGCAAGCCCAAGTCGTGATGCGCTCGAGAATTGGCTGACGCGTATCAGGCGCGCAGTACGCCCGGTCGACACCGTCAGGAGTCGCATCCATGATGTCAATATTATACTGAGCATGCCGAGATCGAAACCAATGTTCCCGGAGAATCGTCTGTCACGCGCTAGTTAGATGTATGCAAGCGCTTTATGACATGATGCATACCTGTTGAATCTCCGTGAGTTTCGGTTGCGTACCACTTGCTTCTCTCACGCCTACAACGACTGACTTCATCTTTGTGGATGATTGAATAAAACGTGCGTTAAGAAATTAAAAATATTTATCACTTACCGTAAATCGACCAACGAAGAAGGTTAGCTTCCTCTCGATTCGTCTCATGTCTTCTCCATCTGTGTCGCGTTTAACGTATGCCTTCCAACGAGATTGGTTTTTGAGTGGCTCCAAATCATTTAGGAGAATAGATTCCAGGTAGCTGGATGCTGGATTAGCTTGTATTTTTTATAGTTAGAGAGAGAAAGGTTACCTTTGAAAGGACCTCAGCTCAGCTTTTAGTCCTTCCAACCGAGACTCTCCCTCTGCAGCATAAAGGTCCGCGAGACATTCAACGATAGTATCCGCATATTCTGACACCATTGAAATGATCTCGTTGCAACGCTCTTTGTTTCCTTGAACTTCCTGCGCTTAAATATTAGCATGTAGTTGAAGGATAAGGACCATTTCCACACCTCGTGGATTTGGATTATCTGATTTACGACACCAGTTACAGCCTTGATGTAGGGGAGCTTATCGAAAGCCTCTGCTATGTCCTTGGAGATTCGGCAGCCAGCAGCAAGATTGTTCAGCACCAGATCTTGCTTGGGAGTAGTCTGGACCGATGTGGTTGAGGTTGCTAGCCCAGAATTAGAAGTAGCAGAGGGATTTCCGGGAGCGAGAAGAGGGCGAAGGGTGGATTTGAAAGCCCTAAAGATGGATTTGGATTTCGGCATGAGCTGGCAGAACAGAACGAGAGTAAGATGGTAAGATTCCAATAGGCCTGTTTATAAGCTAAACGCTTTATTGTACTTGACTACTTTGTTACCGGATATGGACGTGGATTGAATGAAGCTCAACGAAGCCTCTCTTGACCCGTCGCTCTGTCAAGAGTAAAATGTGGTATCCTCATAAGGATATCAATTGTTACCAACCAACGATTTACAACCTTGTTTTTGACATACGAAGGACGTATGTTTGGATGTGGGGCCGCATCGACGCAGTGACAAGTGAAGCTAGGTCCATTACGGAGCAGGGGAATCAACAGAGTACAAGGTTTACAGTCAGCAGTGCATGGCAACCGCTCGACTGGAACACAAGGTTTTTCCTGCCATCTGAAAACAATAGCCGCAGAGAAGGTGAAACATTGTAGGCACCTTTGCAAAAGGACGAATGAGTTCTGACGTGCCAACGAGACACATGGCGGGGTGTGTCAAGTTGGTTCGCCACCTCCCCACAGTGACCTCCCCACAGCGACGGTCCCACAAAATTCTCGAGTCTTTTACTATTGGCGAATGCTTGAGCCAGTTTTCTGATGACCCAACATGACTTCACCCCAAACTCCACTATCGTTGTGTGCCAGTCGTGGTGCTCTTCGTCGCAGTGCCTTCTATCTGTCACTCGTTGTCACCGGGTCCTCTCATGAACGACTACTTACTATCCTGTCCTAACCTCGTGCACCTACCTGACTCCTCGAGACCTTTGACGCGCTGCTGTAGGCCTCCAGGACGTGGATTACTGGTTCGCTGGTACGCTCCCATCTTCTTTTTTTACTGACTAGCACTCATACATCGAGGTGGTGTGACTACTTCCCTATACCTACTCTGCTGCTTCTGCTATCTTTGCTGTTCCTTCTAAATTCAAGACCCTAACAATCAACCTTTCGCCCCCGTCTCCTCGTCGGCCCCGTACCCCATATGCAGTATTGTAGAAGTAAACCTTGCATTACCTATCCCCAAGAATCTGTTCGAATAGGACTTACACTGTACTTTTGCCGACACTATAAAAAGGATAGAGTCGATTTTTCTCTTCCTCTGAATGCCTGCCCGAAACCCGCGTTCGAGTCAAATAAAATACTCGTTCAGAGCCTGAACAACAATGTAAAACCACCACTCGCAAGACATCTGGTATCTAAGAGCCGATGAGTTGAGTGTGCAAGGTATAAGGGATGTAAATCGGTATATTTTCGAACGATAGCATATCTTAAAGGTATAAATTAAGGCGGTAAGCCCGTAAAACGCGTACTTTTTGCTGTTGAACGCGAACGCTAAGTTGACGGCCGTATATTTTTCAAATTGTGGAGGCCATCATGGCGAGGGGAGCTTTTGAAGTTTGAAACCGGCAGCCGAATTCATGAGATCGCCTGTTTTCTCCAAAGTAAGGTAGGATTAATACCAGGAGAAGAACGGAGGCACTAGCTGAAAGGAAGAGGCGTTTAGTTCCTGGAACGAGTCAAAATAATTGCCCCACTACGTCTCATTGGCAACTACCCCCTTGTTGAAACTAAGATTAATCCAAGTAATCTATGATCAAATAGTGCTTTGATAGAGAAAAGGGATAAATGAGCCAGGTCCTCACCCAAGTCAACTGAGAGTATGGATCCACCAGGGCAGTTCACCACCGGGATACTGGATTGGCTCTGGTCGAATTTTCTCATCCCGGTATATAGACTTGAAGGAATTTGCCAATAGCGTCAATACCCTCACCAGAAATAATGTCAAAGATCTCGGAAATTTTCTGCTCGACCGACAAGTCTGCATCTTGCGATCCCATGTATCCACTTTTCTACGAAAAGAGAACAGCTCACCCCTGGGTTATAACTGAAAACAGTGAACTCCTCTTTAGATAGAGCATCTGTGTGCTGGCTGGCCGGCACATTCGTAGCAACTCCCGAAATTGAGTAGGCTGGCACCGGCACGAAGGCCAACTATCCACTCAGAGGCGTAGAGAGCCAGAGTTTGACGACCAGCGGAATTAATTATTAAGTCCAGGAGAGGTTCATGGAGTTTTAAAACCTCACGCGTGTGCGGTCTTCTTACCATCACCTGTCTTTAAGAATGGAATAGACTAAGCTGACCGAGTGCATTCCAATAACGTTGATGTTGAGAGTCTATCCTAGGTTAGAACTTAAGGTCGGTAGCGGCTCGAAGAAACACACGGGGTTTCAGCACATTCGGAAGTGAACTTCGGGTTGACAGGCTTGCTGACAAGAGAATCCAATGTAGCACTATGTGCTGAGAAGAACTTCAACGCACTTTACAGCATTTTGACTAGGGAAAAAACACGTCTGTGACTCCCAGCTCAATGAATTGGACACGACTGGAATCAGCTTCAATGAGGTTCGTGAAACTTACACTAAGCGTGCGACCAGAGGTGTATATGGGAGACTTCGGAAGTGGGCTATGAAGAAAGTAGCTCGACTGGACTGAAGCCGATTCCGAGATTAGAGCTAGTGATGATATACGAGGACCTCGAGAGTTTTGCAGGTCGAAAAGGGCAATGTTATTTGTGAGACCAACTTCGTGCAAGTTCTTAATGGCAGTTTATCCTGTAGCACCCAAGTATGGAAATAAGTCTAAGGGGAATGTGCATTAGAATATTTCTTCGTTTGCCTGCACCAATTACGAGACTATCGTTACAAGAAAGGATACACTGATTTCTGCTCTCCATGGTTCGCAAACACCAAGTCAAGAGAGAGGTTGGCTTAAAACGGGGCATCATGGCAAATGGCGACGTCACCTTGTGGTAAGGTGAAAAATCTGGCTTGGTGTCCATTCACGCAGGGCAGAAGAGGATCGTGAGAATTCTTACGTTCTCAAATGTCCGTGAGTGCTGAGAGCAGGTATCGGAAGAAGGTGGGTCCGAACATTTCCTCTTCTCTTTTGACGGCCACCTTCCACCACCCTCCGTTTCCGTGTTGACTACATTACCTTTGTCTTGGTCTCTCTTTGTTCTCCATCCATCTATTTCGAGTAGCCTTCTCTCGAATAACAGCTTCAACCCTTATTCATCATCCCAGGAATGCGTGAAATTATCAGCCTTCAAGTCGGTCGAAGTGGAAACTCGATTGGCTGCAAATTCTGGGAATCTATCTCAGCAGAGCATGATTTAGAACCCACTGGAACTTATACTGGACAAAATAACATACAGCTAGAGCATATAGACGTTTACTTCAATGAACTGAAGTCCCGCAAATACGTTCCTCGCGCAGTCGCTGTGGACCTTGAACCATGGACACGGGACTACGTTCTTCAGAGTTCGATTGGTCGTATGTTTCGGCCAGATAATGTTGTTGTTGGCCAAGGTGGTGGTGGGAATAACTGGGCAAGAGGCCGTGAGTAGAGCTTTTTTTGCGAGCAAATGGCTGTGTTTTTCTTATCTGATGTTTTCTACCAGATTATACAGATGGCGCAGAGCTTGCGCAACCAATCATTGATATTGTTCGACGCGAGGCTGAAAAGAGCGAGAACCTCGAAGGCTTTCAGCTCACTCACTGCCCCGGAGGTGCCGCTGGAGGAGGACTCGCAAGCCTTCTCCTTTCCCGACTTAGAGAAGAATATCCCAGTTCCATGGTGTCTACCTTCACAGTGACACCTGCTCCTAAATCTGACACCATCGTGGAACCATACAATTTCATCCTTTCTTCGAACCATCTCATCGAAAACTGCGATGCGTGTTTTTTGATCGACAATGAAGCCCTCTACGGTCTTGCTTATCGGAAATTTAAGCTAAATATGTCCTCTTACCCTTACCCCGATTTCAATGCTGTCATTTCGCAAGTTATGGCTGGAATTACGGCCTTCTTCCGATTTCCCTCTCAGAACTCACTCAATTCAGATCTGAGGCGACTGTCTGGGAACATGGTCCCTTTCCCGCGACTTCATTTTTTGGAAACAGGATCTGCTCCTTCAATTGCTGGAGTCGTAAAACGTAGTATCGTCACTCTCCCTGAACTTTCTACCTCGATTTTTCACCCCAACAGCTCGATGTCGGCTTACAAAACAATGGAACCTGAAGAACAGTACCTTTCCCTGTCTATTTTATTGCGCGGAAATGTCTCGTTTGAAGAGGCTCAAACCCAAATACACCAAGCACGACTGGCATCACCTCACCATCGCCTAACAGACTCGATACCAGAAGAAACGCAAGTTAGTCAATGCCCCATTGCGCCGAATAGGCCGAACAGGCTGAATATGTCTGCTGCGCTTCTCGGAAACACAACTGCCATTCGTGGAACATTCCAGCATTTCAATGACGGCTTCAATGCTATGTATAGAAGGAAAGCATTTTTGCATTGGTACACTGAAGAGGGGATGGACGAGATGGAATTTGCAGAAGCCGAGTCCAATGTGAGTGACTTGATTGCAGAGTATCGGGAAATGCTCGATGATACCACGTATGAGGCTGAGGAAGAGTAGTGAATGCAATAAGAATCAATGCTTGGTGAGACAGTAGTTTATTGGTCTGTACCAGCTATGGAAAGCCTTGCACTCTTGTCCCAGTCTGCCTGAGTCAGATTAGTCATGATAGTTTTGGATCAACTGCCAGTCGCTTGCCTTTGAACCACCATCTTCTTTCACTTTTTGTTACTCAAAAGGCTGCAATAAGCTCATTTTCTCTGACATTTTGGCCTCTATTCCTTCTTGGCTCCATCAACGTCACACTCCTCTGTCTCAAATACCACTTTAAACAATTTCAGCGCACTTTAATGCGCGAAATCATCAGTCTTCAACTCGGCCAAGCTGGAAACTCGATTGGCTGCGAATTCTGGGAATCTATCTCAGCAGAGCATGGCTTAGAACACACTGGAACTTATACTGGCCAAAATGACCTACAGCTTGAGCATATGGATGTTTATTTCAATGAACTGAAGTCCCGCAAGTACGTTCCTCGTTCCGTCTTTGTAGACCTCGATCCCGAGACCCGGAACTCTGTTCTACGAAGCCCAATGGGACGAATGTTTCGTCCAGATAATATTGTTGTGGGCGAATCCACTGGAGGGAACGTCTGGGCAAAAGGCTGTGAGTTTGAAGCTTTTATTCAAACTACGTTCTTGTGACATTTGTATTATGTAGGCTTTTCGGAGGGTGCAGAGCTTGCAGAAACTGTTATTGAGGTCGTCCGTCGGGAAGCTGAAAAGACTGAGTGCCTCCAGGGTTTTCAGCTTGTTCACTCCCTCGGAGCTGCTACAGGAGGAGGGATGGGGAGTCTTCTTCTTAACAGACTCAGGGAAGAATACTTTGATTCCATAAACTCTTCATTCGCTATTGCACCTGCGCCGAACTCAGAGACTGCCTTAGCACCATATAATTTTGTCCTCTCCGTGATGCACCTCATCGAAACTTGCGACGTGTCATTTCTGATCGACAATCGAGCTTTATATGATCTTGCATCCCAGAGGTTCAATATCACCTACCCTCAATACTCCGACCACAATTCTATTATCTCGGAGGTTATGGCTGGGATCACCGCATTCTTCCGCTTTCCTTCACAGAACTCACTCAATGGAGATCTTCGGCGACTTTGTGGAAATATGGTTCCTTTCCCGCGACTCCATTTTTTAGAAATAGGATCTGCTCCCTTGATTCAGAGAGCTGTCAAGCCCATTGTCTCAACTCTCCCCGATCTCTCTCAGGAAATTTTTGACCATAAAAACTCCATGTCAGCATATTGGTCTATGAAGCCTGAGGATAACTACCTTTCTCTGTCTGTCTTGGTACGCGGAAATGCCTCGTTCGATGATGCCCAGACCCATATACATCAAGCTCGACTCGCTTCACCTTACCATCGCCAGGCCGCTTGGCTACCTGACGACACTCAAGTTAGTCAATGTAACTTGGCACCAAATAGGCTAAATATGAACGCCACGCTTCTTGGGAATACAACGGCCGTTCGTGGAACATTCCAATATTTCCGAGACTCCTTCAGCATCATGTTTACAAGGAAAGCATTTTTGCATTGGTACACGAACGAGGGGATGGATGAGCTGGAGTTCAAAGAGGCTGAGGAGAATGTTTTAGACCTCATTTTGGAGTATCAGGAGATCGTCGATAACAACGGAAGCCACGCGGAGGATGAGGAGTAAGCTTCATAGTATCATAAGCACCTACGGAGGTTCGGTTGAATTATGAAATGATTTTCAGTTCCGTGAGCAAACAAAACTAATGGTTATAGAAAACTACGTTCAATATCACGTTTCATAACTCAGAAGAAGTTTTCATACAGATATCAAAACAAGGACGTCAATAAGTACTCATCCTCGTCCTCTGATTCGTCTTCTGATTCTTTTAACGGAGAGACGTATGCATCCGAGAATGGTAACTGTAGGATGTCATATTCTTCCTCTGAAATTCGCGAGATGAGGAACAGTGCCCGCATCAAGGCAAAAATATTAAAATCTTACTGTCTTTCAACCTTTGAGCCCGTCTCTCCAAAACTCTCAGCCCTGGAGCCCACAAGGACCCAGTGCCTTCAACCATCTCATCCCAGTTACCCCACCATTTGCGAACCGTCGGAAAATTGAATTGAACTACCAGGAAATGCCGATAATTTTCTTTATATTGGAGCTTACTCAAGTCCGTCCCCTTCCATAACTTTCCTGTTAACCAAACACAAACAAGGTGATGACGACGAGCTTCGATAAACTCGGAGACTCTAGGGATAATCTGAGACAAAAACTGACTATATCCAGAAGTAAAAGGTCCAAAAGCCAGATGAGTCAAGCCAGGTAGGTTGTCAGCATTCAAGAGCTCCAGGGACGGAAAAGAATGTGACCCGAGGTCTAGATGCGTGAAGCTCCATGGCGAAGCCTTCCCAAGATTGTTCCTTGTCATAGCGAGGAGGACAAAACAATCCGCAAATAGGACTCTTAGAATAGTCAGCTCTTCAAGATTTGCAATGCTTTCCTGCAGATCTGGCCTCTGCCCGGCAAGGTAGAATGGTGCGCCGAATAAACTAAGGTATTTGACCCGCGGGCAGGCACTGATAAGGTTGACTAAATTGTTAGCTGGAGTATCGTTGTAGCCCAGATTGTCGAACGAGATAGAGCTGACGGCATTGGCGAGAAAATTTGGGCCACGGGCACTGGACATGGCAAGAATGTCTGGGATGACTGTGGAAGTTTTGTTGTATAGATCTATGTGGCGATATATGAGAGGTTCTATCCTATCATTACACAGAGCGTCAACATTGAGAAGGTTGAGTCAGAGAACCATTTTTGAACCGAGTCCCACTGACCACTGCTGGACATGTTTAGCAACAAGGATTAAAGTGAATGGCATAGTTTTGAGATCTGCCCAGGCGGAGAACTCGAATATCTCTCGCTCTAAATCTGAATGGAATAGAGGTTCCATGGAACTTGTTGTTTGAGGGAGCAGATGATGGTAAGAAGTAAGCGAACATTGTGCACATATTATCTCTTTTTTCATTGGTCTTCCGGCAACAATAGTACAAAATATGCTTGGAATGCCGAAGACGACTTTTCATTTTACTTGCGAGAGTCATATGTCCCTGAGGCCTACACCAACTTGAACCCTTGCTGAGATGGTAGCTTCGCTCATCTTAACCATTATTTCACAAATATTATTACTGAAAATAATACATAAATGGTCGGGTATTGTGGTATTGATGAAAGCTTAACATTTGTGGTTGTGCCCTCTATACGCTGACAGCCACAAACCGTGCGAGCTTCGCTATTTTAATGAGGGTACACTTAGATTCGTCGCATTACCACAGTAAGACTTAAGCCTTTTCGTAGCACAACCTCCAATCCGAGCCAAAATGTGCCCCCACAAGGTTAAGGTTGGCTGTTCGTTGTGAGATTACTAACGTGTTGGTGGGTCGATATAGATATCTCGTGAATGTGTCGGGGAGCCACATGATCCTATTCATGGATGGAGGGTGGGCGATCCAATCATCGTTGGTAACAGTCCAATCAAGCTAGGGAGCGAATGAGCATGGTAATGGTAATTTTAAAAAAAGATATGTAACCTGATGCAGTTGAGATGTAGGAAGCGCCAGGTCAGAACCTGTGGTGCTTTCATTGGCGGAACCGGCAAGAATGACGTTGTGGGTGGAATAGTTCGGTTTCAGGGAGTCATTGGCTGAGCCAACATCCCAAATCCGCACAGAGCAATCCCAAGAGCCAGACGCAATGTGAGTGCCGTCAGAGGAGAAGGCAACGCAATTGACCGGCCGTGTGTGACCTTCAAGTGGTACGATTTCCTCTGCTGACTCAACATCCCAGACCCGCACAGTGCGATCATTAGAACAGGATACAATGCGAGCTCCGTCAGAGGAGAACGCGACGGAATGAACCCGATCTTTGTGACCGTTGAATACACTGATTTTTTCTCCCAATTCAACATCCCAGACTCGCACAGACGTGTCAAGCGAGCCAGTCACAATGCGAGTGCCATCAGGGGAGAAGGCAACGGATTGGACTGGTTGTGTGTGACCGTTGATTACCTTGATTTGCTTTCCCCCCTCGACATCCCAAACTCGCACAGAGAGATCATTGGAGCCAGAGATAACGCGAGTGCCATCCGAGGAGAAGGCAACGGAATTCACCTTATCTTTGTGACCATCCAGTACTGTGAACTGCCCCCCCACCTCAACATCCCAGATCCGCACAGAGCGATCATCAGAGCCAGACACAATGCGATGGCCACCAGGGGAGAAAGCGACGGATTTAACTAAATCTGTGTGAGCATTGAGTAGCTTGACTTCCTTTCCCGACTCGATATCCCAGACTCGTACAGAGTGGTCAAAAGAGCCGGACACAATACGAGTGCCATCAGAGGAGAAGGCGACAGAATTGACGAAGTTTGTGTGGCCGGTAAAGGTCCTGATTTGTTCTCCCGTCACCACATCCCATATTCGCACAGAGCAGTCATGAGAGCCAGACACAATACGAGTACCGTCAGGGGAGAAGGCGACAGATTTAACAAAATCTGTGTGACTATTGAGTGCCTTAATTTTTTCTCCCGATTCAACATCCCAGACTCGCACGGAGGCGTCAAGCGAGCCAGTCACAATGCGAGTGCCGTCAGAGGAGAAGGCAACGGATTGAACTGGTTGTGTGTGACCATTGATTGACTTGATTTTCTCCCCCGACTCGATATCCCAGACTCGCACAGAGAGATCATGAGAGCCCGAGACAACTCGAGTACCATCGGGGGAGAAGGCGACGGAGAAGACTGAATCTTTGTGGCCGTCGAGTGACTTGATTTCCTTTCCCGACTCGACATCCCAAACTCGCACAGACTTGTCATCAGAGCCGGACGCAATGCGGGTGCCGTCGGGGGAGAAGGCAACGGATTTGAACCAAACTAGGCATCTCTTCAGCGCTGTGATTTCCTTTCCCGATTCGACGTTCCAGATTCGCACAGATCCGTCGTGTGAACCAGAGACAATGCGACTGCCGTCAGGGGAGAAGGCCACAGATTTAACCCAATCTTCGTGACCCTTGAGTGACTTGATTTCCTTTTCCGACTCAACATCCCAGACTCGCACAGAGTTGTCGAGCGAGCCAGTCACAATGCGAGTCCCGTCAAAGGAGAATGCAACGGACTGGACTGGCTGTGTGTTACCGTTAATCACCTTGATTTGCTCCCCCCTCTCAACATCCCAGACCCGCACAGAGCAGTCATCGGAACCAGACACAATGCGAGTGCTGTCAGAGGAGAAGGCAACGCAAAGGACCTTATTTGTGTGACCAAAAAGTGTCTTCATTTCTTCCCCCGTGTCGGCATCCCAGATCCGCACGGAGCGATCATCAGAGCCCGACACAAAGCGAGTGCCGTTAGGGGAGGAGGCGACGGATAGGACAGAGCCTGAGTGGCCATTGAGAGCCATCAGCAATTGAGTGCCAATACCAGCTGTACGTAGAGTCGGAAGACATGCAAATCGTGTCCTCCATTTTTGTAATAAAGGGAAGCGCGACGCCGTGTAAACTAAAGTCGACAGGTAAAGGTGGGGGGATGACTTCGAAGCAGGACTGCCTTTGAAAACCGTGGAAAAATGAGAGGCTGCGGATAAATCTTTGCATAGGTCCGATGCGTTGGGGAGATGCTACCACGATATCAGATAAAATTTTCTGCTTCGCCAATATAATACTCACTCGAGAAGCATACTGTCGCACAACGTTGAGAAGACTAGCACACAAGCCCGATTGGCGCAATAGGTTCATTGTTTCGATCCAGAACAAGACCTTCTGGTCCAAAAATTCTTCAATATCCTCTTGGACTCCTTCTCCCACACTCTTCGACGTATGAATGGCCCAATATCGGCAAGCGTATCGTAGAACATGCGAGATACGATTGTTAATTCGCGTCTCTAGATCCTCCACCTCGGCATCCAGTAGAAACGAGGAAGGGAGCTGGCATATATTGAATTTCAACTGGGATCGCATGATGCCGAAACATCGATAAGCAAGAAGCGCGTTCTGTGAGTGAACATTACAGGACGCGTCCAAATTTCCTCCGGGATGTGTGATGGTGGCACTTGCAGGAGAGAGGAGGAAATCGAGAAAGGAAGCATGGTACCAGGTGATACGTCCTTCCGATATCGAGAGTACCGCGTGCAGCCTGCTAAGAAGATCTTCCACCATTTCCTGGACATCCACTTGGTCATCGCCTTCCTTCAACACAAGGTTCACCAAAACATCAATAGAGACACGATCCTCAGTGCAAATAATTGAATGGAGGAGATCTAGTCGTTCGGAGAGGGCGTCGCCATTCCGAAGTTGGAAGGCGTCACCAATTACTTGGCAATATAAACTATTGACGGGGCTAGTGGTGATGTCGTGTCGGGTAAGTCCGTCCAGTACTCCCTGTAAAGCTTGACGTTGCTCTTTCGGAGTAGTTCCGCTCGTGGGATTGGCTACGAGAACAGCTGTAGATGCGAAAATAAAGAGTCCATCCGCTTTAGAGGCAATGCGCTTAAGAAGCTCTAAATCGGCAGGTGTTCCGAGTTTCGGAAGTCGGTGTTGGAGATATCGATTAATGTCCTCTTCAACTTCGTTCGTCGGGATGTCGTAGAGGCGGCAAACAGCATCAGAAGGGAGTGATTGACAGACGTCAGCAAGTTTTGGGTGTGGGCGGCTGGTAACTAAGAATTTGATGCCCTTAAGATGATCTTGCCCGACGGCAGTAAATAAGCTCTTCAAGAAGGCATATCCACCGGATATCTCATCACTTTCCTCTTGAGACACAATCTCGTCAAGAGCATCGATAATGACAAGGAATGGGGGAGAGTTGGAAGGACGGTTGCTAGAAGAGGATTTCCAGGGTTGAGAGAGAAGAGAGTCCATTTGTTTATGAACGAATTTCAACGAATCGACAATCTTGGAATCCTTTAAGAGCTCGGATGCATAGAAAGGACATAGCCCTGCTAATTGATATGCTATCATCGGTATGATGTAGACTTGCTGGTTGGTATCTGAGAACTTCCGGGAGCAGAAAAAGGTGACGAGGTTTGGAGTGGCATTATCCTCGTCGAACTTCTTTGCGATTGTTCGAGCAATGGTCGACTTCCCTGAGCCACCTTCGCCGACCATCCAAAAAACAGCAGGGCAGTCGGAGCTCTGATCGCAAGCCCAATTTGTGATGCGTTCAAGTACTGGCTTGCGCGTTTCTGGTGCACAGTATGCCCGATCAATACTGCCAGGAGCCGCGTCCATAACAGCAATATTATACTGCGCGTGTTCAGATTGGAGCCAACGGTCCCGAAGAATGGTCTGTTACCCGCTCTTCAGATAGATGCAAGCGTGTTATGACAAGACAAATACCTGTTGAATTTCTGTGAGTTTCGGTTGCGTAGCGGACGCTACTTTAACGCCCACGACATTTGCCTTCATCTTTGTGGATGATTTAATAAAATGTGCTCAAAAAATTTAAAAACAGATATATCACTTACCGTAAATCGATCAACGAAAATGCTTAGCTTCCTCTCAATCCGCCTCATGTCTTCTATGTCCTTGTCGCGTTTGACATATGCCTTCCAACGGGATTGACTTTTGAGTGGTTCCAAATCATTTACGAAAATAGATTCCAGGTAGCTAGAGGTGGGATTAGCTTGCATTTTTTATGATTAGATAGAGAAGCTTGCCTTTGAAAGGACTTCAACTCAGCTTTCAGTCCTTCCAACCGGGACTCTCCCTCCGCAGCATACAGCTGAGCGAGACATTCAATGATAGTATATGCATATTCTGTTACCATTGAAATGATCTCGTTGCAACGGTCTTTGTTTCCTTGAACTTCCTGCGCTTAAATATTAGCATGCAGTTGAAAGATATGAAATATGTCCGCACCTCGTGGATTTTGATGATTTGAGCGACAACACCAGTCACAGGCTTAATGTACTGGATATGACTCAGACCCTCTGCTACATCCTTGGTGATTCGGCAAGCGGTGGCAAGATTGTTCAGCACCAGATCATGCACAGGAGTTGGAGTGCTGATGGATGTCGTTGGGGCTGCTATCCCAGGATGCGAGGCAGTAGAAGAACTTCCAGGAGCCAGAAGAGGACCAAAAGAGGATTTCAAAGCCTTAAAGACGGATTTGGATTTCGACATGAGCAGGCAGAACAGAACGAGAGGAAGAAGTAAGCTTCTAATAGGCCTGCTTATAAGGAACACACGTTATTATACTTGGCAAGCTGTGGGCGTCGACTGAATGAAGCTCAACAAACCCTGACTTGACCCACCGCCTTGTCAAGATTAAAACGTGGCGTCCCCATAAGGAAATCGTTGGTTCGCAACCAACATTCTACAACCTTGTTTTTGACATACGAAGAACTTATGTTTGGATGTGGGGCCGCATCGGTGCAGTGACAATTGGGGATACGTCCATGACGGAACCGGGAACAAAAGAGTACAAGGTTCGCACTCAGCAATGCATGGCAACCGCGCGACTGGAATACAAGGTTTACAGAGAAAGTGGAACATTGTAGGCACTTTTGTTACAGAATGAGTTCCAAAGTGCAGTGAGACTCATGGCGGAGTGTTCCAAGTTAACTCGGCCGCTCCCCTGCTATGACGGTCCCACAACCTGCCAATCACCACTCTCATTATGTAGCTGTGCCCTTTGCCGCTGCGCCCTCTCGTAATCTCCAACTCCTCCTATGAACGTCTAGCACCTCGCGCACCAACCTAATTCCTCTAGACCTTTGACACGCCCTTGTAGAACCTGAGTTATACGAATTCATGGTTCGCTATTACAACTCATCTTTTTTTTCTTACTTGAGCTTACCCATATCTGTCGCTGGTGGCTTTTGCTTCCTTGTGCCTATGCTGTTGCTGCTGTTGTTAGTGCTGTTCTCTCCGAATTCGGGACTCTGCCTCATGCCCATTTCTTATGATGCTCGTCTTGAGAAATAGCGGCGTGTATGTTTATGTGCTGATCCTAATACTGAAAACTCCCGCGCTCATGAAAGGTTTAACTTTTCTCAAGCGAGAAGCTCCAGAGGAGAGATCGTTCTTGGCGTAGGTGTCCTAAAAGCTTTAATTTGCATTAGTGGTCGGCTAGCCAACATTTTTATCAACCTTTTTCCCCTCCTTGTATACTATTCGTTCATCTGCTTCGATGGTAGCATCAGGACCGTCAGGGGAGCGCTGTGTGTTCCGATACCAAGCATTCATAATGTAAAATAAGGATAAAAACGACATTAGCCAGTGATGGTGGCCCACGGACTCGGATAACAGTTGGTGTGATTCGAAGTAGTTGGCTGGCTACCTCAACAACCAGGTCTAAGCCTCCTCTTCAGAGATTTCAAATTCCGATTCTGAATCAAAGTCAGAGTTAGAGTCTTCATCGTCCGAATCAACCATTAACAACGAAGGGTAATTTTCAACGACAGTTAGCCTTGCACCCGATTTCGTTGATTCTTGCTCTGAAACCTCTAGTATAAGAAGCGACGCTTACACCAATACCAATGATTCAAAGTCTCACCGTCATTTAGTCCCTGGGCTCTCCTCTCCAAAACTTTAAGTGCGGGGCCCCATAAGGACCCTGTACCGCCAACCATTGCATTCCAATTAGCCATGCACTCATCATCCGATGGGGCAGTCAGCTGAACCACCAGGAAGTGCCGATAGGCATTTTCATGTTGGAGCTTCATCAGCTCTGTCTCATTCCATTCGATTCCGGTCAACCAAAGACAGCGAAGCTGATGACCGCGAGCTTCAATAAACTCAAGGATGTTAGGGATTGTTGGTAACATAAGAACTCCATATCCAAATGGGAAGGGCCCAAAAGCCACATGGGTCAGGTACGGTAGAGTTTCAATGTCCAAGAGCTTCAAGGGTGGAAATCGATGTGTTCCCAGGTCGACATGCGTGAGACACCATGGAGTTGTCTTGTCGAGCTTACCCCGGCTTGTAATAAGGGAGAAGTAACAGTCTGAAAATGGAAGTCCTATGTGAGTCAGCTCTTCAAGTTTTGCAATGCTTTCTTGAAGTTCTGGCTGTTCCGAGCCCGGATAGAAAGGATTCCCGCATAAGCCAAGATAGTTCACTCGTGGACAAGCATCAATAAGCTTTGTCAACATTTCGGCGGGTGTCTTGTTGTGATCCAGATTCTCGAACGAAATGGACCTGACAGCATTAGCAAGAAAGTCACCGCCCCTCGCCTCCCCAATGGCAAGAATATCCGGAATGACTTCTGAAGTCTTGTGGTATAGGTCAATGTGGCGATATATAAGCGGTTCAATCCTAACAAATTAATTAGTTGGTAGAAGGAGAGACTGAGACCAAAAAGATTGAGAGGCGCGTCTCATACCATTGCTGTACATGCTTGGCAACAAGGATCAAAGTGAAAGGCATAGTTTTGGAGTCCGCATATGCGGAGAATTCGAATATCTCGCGCTCTATATCCGGATGAAATAGAGGGTCCATGAGCTTTGTCGTGAGATATTGAATGATGGGAAGAGCAAAGCGAGACGTTCACCGCACAGCTGTGTCTCTAAATTCTGGTCCACATCAACGAAGGTTTACCTAGCATCATGAAATCACGCATTCAATTGTGAGAGGAGGAACTGTAGTTCAGATGCATATGTAATATATTTAATTTCGAAGTTGTAGTACAATGATTTCAAGTGGTAGAATGAGCTGGGCCAGTAACAGGCTGATCACTCAAAAGAGCAGATATGAATGGTCAAGGGTAAGTAAATGTAAGGTCGCGACCAAAAGAAAAGGGGGGGGAACGTCGCGAAGAAAATTGAAAAGTGTTATGGTTTGTGTTGAAAGGAATTTCTGGTGGTACAAAGAAAACCTTGAATGGGAGAACGAACGATTGATGCGGAGGCAATCGTCGGTGTAAATTCTTAGAGTGCTACAAAGAAAATAGCTTAGCGAAGGTCGAAGGAGAGGAGAGTTCAGGACACCTTTGCTGTTATTGCAAGGCTGGACGAAGTGTAAGCGGGTTTTACAAGTTTGGAGATGGGAATATAGAGCGTACTGTTGGAACCAAGAAAGGGCATCTATGCAATCATGCAGTACGTGTTCGAGACACTTGTGGTGTCCTCGTTATCCACGGTGGGCTCAAGGTCAAACACGTAGAGCACTCCAGCGTCAACTGAAGAGGCAAGCGCAAAGGTCGTAGAAGTGAAAGTGTCCATAATCATAAAAGGAGCAACAGGACAAGTGAAAAAAGAGAAAAGAGTAAGACTGCCTTCTGGTAGGGGTGAGCGAGTTAAAGTGAAGGGAGCGGAATGAATTCCGGGACTTTACAGGCACAGAATCTACGGCTCAACCTGCCCAATCCAGCATAACAGATTCAGGTCCTCATGGTAATAGACTTGTATACGTAATATTTTGGAAACAAGGGGCGTATGAAAGACGAAGAGAAGCAGCGGGGGACCGAGAGGTTTTTATGAACAAAGAAGAAGAAAACTTCGGGTCGGAGGAAGATTGATCGTGAGTGTTTTTCTTCTTCTAGGTTAGGATATCTTTATTGGGACTGAGGGTTTTCGTGGTCGAAAATTGGAGTCAGGAAACTCGAATGATGTGCAAAGTGGGTCGAGTATTCATTGATATCGCAAGCAAACTCCAGGGGAAAACCTGAATAGAAATTGTCAATGAAAGAGCTCAAAATTGTCGATATGCTGACACCGTGCACCAACTCACCATAGCGATAGAAACAAATGGGACCAGGACATTGCAATTGCTAAACGAACAAAATTTTCTGGTCTTATTTGCCATTGATCAAGAAAAGAAGACTATGGCAAGCTATGGATCGCCTTTCTAAAACTTGAAACAAAGAACAAACCCAGAAATTTCTCATAGGATGACGCGGAGTTCTGAAAGGTGAGGGTTCAGATACAAGAACCTGATTCTCGGGTACACCCGGCGAAGTTCAGTGGGCTCAACCAAGACCAGTTCTAAATTCGCTCATTCTAAACCACCATTTCATCTATCTTACTACTAGAAATACTACATAAATGTTTGGGGTATCGTAATAACAGTTCTTCTCAAGGCTTGGGGTAGTGATGAAAGCGTAACATTTGCGGTCGTGCCCTCTATACGCTAACCGCCACAAACCGCGTGAGGATCACTTTTTTAATGAGGGTAACACTTAAATTCGTCGCATTACCACAGTATGAGTTAAGCCTGTTCGTAGCACAACCTCCAATCTGAGCCAAAATGTGCCCCCACAAGGTTGAGGTTGGCCGTTCGTTGTGAGATTACCAACGTGTTGGCGGGTCTATATAGATATCTCGTGAAAGTGTCGGGGAGCCACATGATCCTATTCATGGAGGGGCGCTGGACAATCCAATCATCGCTGGTAACAGTCCAATCGAGCTAGGGTGCGAATGAGCATGATAATCGCAATTCAAACAAAAGGAATGTAACCTGATGCAGTTGAGACGAAGGAACCACCGAGTCAGAACCTGTGGTGCTTTCATTGGTAGAACTGGCAGCATTGACGTTGTGGGTGGAATAGTTAGATTTCAGGGGGTCATTGGCTGAGCCAATATCCCAAACCCGCACAGACTCATCATAAGAGCCAGACACAATGCGAGTGCTGCCAGAGAATGCGACGGAATTGACCGGTCGTGTGTGACCTTCAAGGGATACAATTTCTTTCCCTGACTCAACATTCCAGACCCGCACAGTACGATCATTAGAACAGGATGCAATGCGAGCGTCATCGGAGGAGAAGGCAACGGAATGGACCCGATCTTTGTGACCTTTGAATACCTTGATTGTTTCTCCCAGTTCCACATCCCAGACTCGCACATGGTTGTCAAGCGTGCCAGTTGCAATGCGAGCGCCATCAGAAGAGAAGGCGACGGATTGAATTTGTTCCGGATGACCGTGGATTACCTTGATTTCTTCTCCCTTCTCGACATCCCAAACTCGCACAGAGCAGTCATCAGAGCCAGACGCAATGCGAGTGCCATCAGAGGAGAAGGCAACGGAATTAACCTGATACGTGTGACCGATGAGTAGCTTGAACTGGCCTCCCGTCTCGACATCCCAGACCCGCACAGTGTTGTCGTATGAGCCAGACACAATGCGCATGCCGTCAGGGGAGAAAGCGACGGTCTTAACCCAATCTGTATGGCCCTTGAATACCTTGATTTGCCTTCCCGACCCAACATCCCAGACTCGCACAGAGCGGTCAAGCGAGCCAGTCACAATGCGAGATCCATTGAAGCAGAAGGCAACAGAATTGACCCAGTCTGTGCGACTCCTGATGTTCTTGATTTCTTTTCCCGTCGCTACGTCCCATAGTCGCCAAGAGCCATCGTTAGAGCCCGAGGCAATGCGAGTGCCGTCAGGGGAGAAGGCAACGGATCTAACATTATCTGTGTGACTATTGAGTGCCCTGACTTTTTCTCCCGATTCAACATCCCAGACTCGCACGGAGGCGTCAAGCGAGCCAGTAACAATGCGGGTGCCATCGGAGGAGAAGGCGACGGACTGGAGTGGTTGTATGTGACCGGTGATGACCTTGATTTCCTCCCCCGACTTGACATCCCAGACTCGCACAGAGAGATCATGAGAGCCCGAGGCAATACGAGTGCCGTCAGAGGAGAAGGCGACAGATTTGACGGAGCTTGTGTGACCCTTGAGTAACTTGACTTTTCCTGACTCGAAATCCCAGACCCGCACAGTATTATCATCAGAGCCGGAGACAACGCAGGTGCCATCGGGGGAGAAGGCAACAGATTTGACCCAGAATGTGCGTCCCTTGAGCGTCTTGATTTCCTCTCCCGATTCGACGTCCCAGATTCGCACAGAATAGTCGTGTGAACCCGATACAATGCGAGTACCGTCAGGGGAGAAAGCGGCGGATTTAACCCAATCTGTGTGGCCATTGAATGCCTTGAGTTCCTTTCCCGATTCGACATCCCAAACTCGCACAGAGTGGTCAAGCGAGCCAGTCACAATGCGAGTCCCATCAAAGGAGAAGGCGACGGACTGGAGTGGCAGTGATTTAGTTTCAATGACCTTGATTGCCGCCCCGCTCTCTACATCCCAGACCCGCACAGAGCAGTCATCAGAACCAGACACAATGCGAGTGCTGTCAGATGAGAAGGCGACGGAGAGAACTTTATTTGTGTGACCTTTAAGTATCATGATTTCTTCCCCCGTCTCGGCGTCCCAGATCCGCGGGCAGCGATCATCGCCAGACACAATGCGAGTGCCGTTGGGGGAGCAGGCGACGGAATTGATATAACCTCCCGGGACATCGAGAGACATCAGCAATTGAGTGCCAATACCAGCTGTACGTAGAGTCGGAAGACATGCAAATCGCGTCCTCCATTTTTGTAATAAAGGGAAGCGTGACGCCGTGTAAACTAAAGTCGACAGGTAAAGGTGTGGCGATGACTTCGAAGCAGGACTGCCTTTGAAAACAGTAGAAAAATGTGAGGCTGCAGATAAATCTTTGTACAGCTCGGATGAGCAGGGTGAATTCTACGACTATATCAGATGAAACATTCCGCCCTGTCAATACAATACTCACTCGAGAGATATACTGTCGCACAACGTTGAGAAGACTAGCACATAATCCCGATTGGTGCAATAGGTTCATTGTTTCGATCCAGAACAAGACTTTCTGATCCAAAAATTCTTCAATATCTTCTTGGACTCCTTCTCCCACACTCTTCGACGTATGAATGGCCCAATATCGGCAAGCGTATCGTAGGACATGCGAGATACGATCATTAATTCGCTTCTCTATATCTTCCACCTCGGAATCCAATAAAAACGAAGAAGGGAGCTGGCATATATTGAATTTCAGCTGGGATCGCATGATGCGAAAACATCGACGAGCAAGACGCGCGTTCTGTGAGTGAACATTACAAGATGCGTCCAAAATTCTCCCCGGAATGTTGATTGTGGTACTTGCAGGAGAGAGGAGGAAATCGAGGAAGGAAGCATGGTACCAGGTGATACGTCCTTCCGATATCGAGAGTACCGCGTGGAGCCTGCTAAGAAGATCTTCCACCATTTCCTGGACATCCTCTGGGTCGTCATCCTCTTTCAACACAAGATTAACCAAAACATCAACAGAGACACGATCCTCCGTGCAAATAATTGAGTGGAGAAGGTCTAGACGATCAGAGAGGTCGTCGTCATCCGTAAGTTGGAAGGCGTCACGAAGTACCTGACAATATAAATTATCGACTGGGCTGGCGATGACATGGTGTCGGGTAAGACCATTAAGAACTCCTTGTAGAGCTTTACGTTGTTGTTTTTTGGTAGTTCTAGACGTGGGATTGGCCATGAGGACAGCTGTAGATGCGAAAATGAAGAGTCCATCCGCTTTAGCAGCAATACGTCTAAGTAGCTCAGAATCAGCAGGTGTTTGGAGATCTGGAAGACGGTGTTGGAGATATCGATTAATATCCTGTTCAACTTCGTTCGTCGGGATTTCGAAGAGACGGCAAATAGCTTCGGAAGGGAGTGACTGGCAGACCTTAAAAAGCTCTGGGTGCGGGCGGCTGGTGACGAAGAATTTAATACCGGTGAGATCGCCTTGCTCGACGGCCATGAGCAAACGCTTCAAGAAGGAAAATCCCCCGGTTATTCCATCGCATTGCCCCTGAGAAACAATCTCATCAAGGGCGTCGATGATGACAAGGAATGGTGCCATGTCGGGGGAACGGCTACCAGAGGAGGCTTTCCAGGGTTGAGCGAGGAGAGAGTCCATTTGTTTGGCAGATACTCTCAGCGAATCAGCGATATTGGGATCCTTCAAGAGCTCGGATGCGTAGAAGGGGCACAGTCCCGCCAATTGATATGCTAAAGTCGGTATGATGTAGCCCTGCTGGCTGGTATCTGAGAATTTTCGAGAGCAGAAAAAGGTGGCTACAGGTGGAAGGGTATTATCCTCGTCGAATTTCATGGCGATCGTTCGGGCTATAGTCGACTTGCCTGCGCCGCCTTCGCCGACCATCCAGAAAACAGCTGGAGAAGTAAGATCTCGATCACAAGCCCAATCTGTGACGCGCTCGAGAATTGGCTTGCGCGTATCCGGTGAACAGTATGCCTGATCGATACTACCAGGAGTCTCCTCCGTGACGTCAACATTATACTGAGCATGTTGAGATAGAAGTAATCGTTCTCTAAGATTGATCTGATCGGCGCTATTCAGATCGATGTAAGCGGGTTATGACAAAATATTTACCTGGTGAATTTCCGTCATTTTCTTTTGCGAAGCGCCTGCTACACTAGCGCCCACAGTCGTTGCCTGCATCTTTGTGCACGATTCAAGAAAATGTGTTCAAAGAAATTAAAAGCAGGTATATCACTTACCGTAAATTGACCAGCGAAATATATTAGCTTCTGCTCAATCCGTTTCATGTCTTCTGCGTCCTTGTCACGTTTAACGTATGCCTTCCAACGAGATTGATCTTTGATTGGCTCCAATTCATTTCGGAGAATAGATTCCAGGTAGCTGGAGGTTGAATAAGCTTGCAATTTTATAATTAGAGAGAGAAGCTTGCCTTTGAAAGGACTTCAACTCAGCTTTCAGTCCTTCCAACCGGGACTCTCCTTCTGCATCATAGAGCTGACCGAGACATTCAATGATAGTATATGCATATTCTGCTACCATTGAAATGATCTCGTTGCAACGCTCTTTGTTTCCTTGAACTTCCTGTGCTTACATGTTAGCATACAGTTGAAAGATATGAAATGTGTCCGCACCTCGTGGATTTTGATGATTTGAGCGACAACACCAGTCACAGGCTTAATGTAGGGGACATGACTCAGACCCTCTGCTACATCCTTGGTGATTCGGCAAGCGGTGGCAAGATTGTTCAGCACCAAATCATGCACAGGAGTTGGAGTCCTGATGGATGTCGTTGGGGCTGCTATCCCAGGATGAGAGGCAGTAGAAGAACTTCCAGGAGCCAGAAGAGGACCAAAAGAGGATTTCAAAGCCTTAAAGACGGATTTGGACTTCGGCATGAGCTGGCAGAACAGAACGAGAGTAAGAAGTAAGCCTCTAATTGGCCTGCTTATAAGGAATACACGTTATTGTACTTGACACTCTGTCGCCAGCTGTGGGCGTGGATTGAATGAAGCTCAACGAACCGCCTTGTCAAGAGTAAAACGTTGCGTCCTCATAAGGAAATCGTTGGCTCGCAACCAACATTCTACAACCTTGTTTTTGACATACGAAGAACGTATGTTTGGATGTGGGGCCGCATCGATGCAGTGACAATTGAGGATAGGCCCATGACGGAACAGGGAACAAAAGAGTACAAGGTTTGCACTCAGCAATGCATGGCAACCGCGCGACTGGAATACAAGGTTTCTCCTGTTGAAAACAATAGCCGCAGAGAAAGTGGAACATTGTAGGCACTTTTGTTATAGAATGAGTTCCGAAGTGCAATGAGGCACATGGCGGGGTGTTCCAAGTTAGTTCGGCCGCTCCCCTGGCGGTCCCACAAAAATCTGAAGTCTCTCACTCTTTCCCCAAAGTCGTTCAGTTGCACATGTTTGTGTTACGTATGATGACCAAAGGTGACTTTCCTGCCACTGGCCACCATCATTATGTAGCCGTGCTCTTTGTCGCCGCGCCCTCTCGTTAGCTCCAAGTCCTCCCATGAATGTCTAGCACCTCGCGCACCGACCTAATTCCTCTAGACCTTTGACGCGCCACTGTAGAACCTCAGTTATACGAATTCTTGGTCTGCTTGTACAACTCATCTTCTTCTTTTTTCTTACTTGAACTTACTCATATCCGTTGCTGGTGGCTTTTGCTTCCTTGTGCCTATGCTGTTGCTGCTGTTGTTAGTGCTGTTCCTTCCGAATTCGGGACTCTGTCCATTGCTCGTTTCATATGATGCGCGTCCTGAGAAACAGCGGCGTTTATGTTTATGTGCTGATCCTAATGCTGATATACAAACAACAGCCAATGAAAACTTCCTAGCTCATGAAAGGTTCAACTTTTCTTAAGCAGAGAAGCTCCAGAGAAGAGATCGTTCTTGTCGTAGATGACCGAAAAGGGTTAGTTTGCATAGTGGTCAGCTAGCCGTCCACGCAATGCAATCACTATGGTCACGGTGAAGAGTTGTAGGAGGGAGAGATCAAGTCCTCCTGCTTTCCAGGCTGCATGCATTGGCTGCGACATGATTATCTCATACGTATACATTTTTCCTTTCGGAATGAACATGACCTCACTTATGAATACTTACTTATATAAACTTTTCCAGCTTGGTTCTATACAAATCCAGTTTCGCAATTCAAAGACAGGGTAGGCTTTGAGTATAAACCGTTTCCTCTCTGGTAAACACGCATCAATAAAATTACTAGTGTCCTTGAGCGATTTAAGACGCTTTCCATTCAATTCGCTTTTCGTCGCTTTCCAAGACAACCCTTTTATCACTTTTGGCAAGTTTTCCGGCTTGCTTCTGTTTCTATCCTCGGACGGTGCACGATTTTGATCTACTTATACAGTTGAGCCCATTACATCCTCGAAAGCTCGATTACGAGGAAGAAATTCAATTCTACAGGTGCAAATGTCTCACCAAGATCCCAACGACACCACCGTAGATTTCTCTTAGCCCTATGCATTCAACTCTGTTCCGAGCTACTCATTCTTTTTTCAGGTTTGGAAACTGATGTTTCAGTGGCTATAATCGCATGAGCCTTATCATAACACCGCGACACGGTGTACGTGATGCACGATCCTATACTCCAGACGATGGGAATTCCTAGCGTTCAGACCCAGGTGCAAGCAGATGAATCGTATTACTTCGGGGAAGGCATGATCCATCTATCGCGGGTACATTGATTAAGATTCCCGAACAAGCTCCTAGTAGAAATTGATTGTGAAAATGCACGCAGAGCCGTTGTTGCTAAAGGCGACGAGGTCTATCATGACGGAATGAGAGATAAATGGAAGGAATATTATAAAAATAATCTAACGGTGAAGAAAAGGTAAGAAACCAAGTGGATTGAGGGAGTTTTCAGATACAGGGATTTGTCAACTCAAAACGCTCGTGTTGTAATATTTCCACAAAAGTCTACGGAATAGAGAGATAGATGATTTCA